>OY294039.1:45535191-46135191 GCA_958510855.1 Rhagonycha lutea
TAAAATAACGGTTTTATTCAGCATTTACAAAAATGATCCAGTTAACCCCACTCTCGCGCTAATACAATCTTTACGTGATTCTGAGTCATTGAAGAAAAATAAAAAAATTTTTGAATAAAATTCAAATTGTGTTTGTATTTCAATATGAATAAAAAGTGAGTGATGCAGAAGTGCTATTGTAAAAATATTCGACATATTTTAGAGAAAACTCGCATATAGAATAGAAAATGTGATAATAATATTGTCAGAAATTCATTTTAAGAGAACGATGGAAATGCCATATAAAGTCTAATTTAAGAAAAATTGTTTAAAAAATTTTACAAATCGAATTTAAAATTATACTTGCACTGATTCCAATTTTAGGTTTGGGGAGTAATATTATGTTATATATGACCTTTTTAAATTATTATTTCAATTCGTCTCATATAATTATTTATATATTTTCTCTCTCCCTTGAAACTTATCCACTCTTCCATTGTTTAATAATTATATAGTACTAACCATATTAATAAATAGATAATATTCGTCAATTTTCTAAAACAGCAGGAATCTATTATTCAATCACATACTAGAATGTGCTCAACGTGCAAGAAAAATACTCTTCTGCAGATATTATATTTATTTTATTTCTAGCCTAAATAAATAATAATAAAGCCTTTCTAGACTAGAAATAAAATAAATATATCTGCAGAAGAGTGTTTTTCTTGCAGCTTGTGCACATTCTAATATTAGTTAATATTCGATAAATAAGGAATATATTTAATATAATAAATTACTGGCATGCAAAACTTTTATTTATGTATTGCAAAATGTTACTTTTATTGTTTTAATATTTCATTCTTCAAATAGATTGAACTAATTGTCATTAAACAAGATGCTGCAAATCTTATTGATAATGCACAATTGAAACAATACAAAATGTAAATGAAATATAAAAACTTATTTTTCTAATATGAAGATTAAATTTTTTGGTAATTAATTTCTACCAAAAATGTCCGTGACGACATATAATTGTGAAGTATATTAGGCGAGTCGTGAATACCAACTAAAATGTTAAAATTCCACCTTTACATTGAAAATAATTTCCTACAAAATTCTCTTTACACCTACAAATTCTTTATTTTATCAAAAATATCAGTGTCTATTTGTTTAGCCACTTCAGCAGCGAATTCTTCTGCTCTTTGCTTGAAAACGGAATTGATCAAGTGAACCATTAAATTAGATGTTCTACAGCAACTAATTCAAAGTTGTCTCGTTTGCACGGATTTGGCCTTACAAGTTGTCATCATTTTGCTTGCCTTCCGGTAACTGCGACCACTGCCTGGATTTGAGACTACGGGCAGGAATTGAAACATTCCAAAACTGTGAGTTAATCTAATCAACTTCTTTCCATATTCAAATGGAACATTTATTAATAGTGTATATTTAGTCAAAATATATTGCCATTTTCATTTTTACCGATTTTCTCAAATTTATCTTCAAATAATAAATTATGTTAATAATTTATTACGTAAAAATATACAATTTATTAAGTGCGGATAAAAATAAGAATAGGAATTAAAAACTCTGCCTCAAAAACATATAATCAAGATATTTATAAAACTTTAATTTATTTTTAACATCAATAAGAGTTTTACTGAGCTTTACGCCCACGCATTATTAGTGGTCCTTGTAACAGTATTACTCCTACAACAAAATCAATACACAGAGCGCCAAAGAGGAGCTTAACATCGATTTGAACGCAACAAGTGTATGTAAATGTTCTACTTGAACACATCAATTACCAGCATTTTGTTTACAATATTTTTTATCTACAATATTAATCTTACATAATTAAATTTTACTTTTTTAATAAGTGCAGTTCTTCAAGAGACTCATCAGGGCATCTCTTGAAATGCGTCAATTAACGTTGACATTATTATTCTCATCTTCTTTATAGCAGCGTACTGCTGTAAAAGTAACACATAAAAATTACAGGTAATTTAATTTTAAAAATGTAACATTTAAAAATTGAGTTTAAAATTTAAAAAACATTGTTTTCCTTTCTTTTTCTACATTGCAAATTTTTTTCAAAAATTACACTTATGATTTATGTTCTTCTTTCATAAGAATTAAATAATAATACCACCCAAAATAATATCAGACTGTAATCTGTATAGTTTTCTTGGCGGTGTTAGTACTATGAGCATATAAATATTTTATATCCATTAGTAGCTTGATTCAATGTGCCTGTATCCTGGCTTTTATGTTAATGATGGCAATTCACTAACCCAGGAAGACCACCAGCTTAACGTAACTTCCGAAGCACGGAGACTAGTCATAAGATAGTTTACCCTTTTTTCATTTTTCAGGGGACATTTATATGAATAAGCCAGCATCCATATAAACGTATACGTAAATGAATAATAGAAAAAGCGCCGCAGGTACATTCATCAAGGTCAAATGGTTTAAACTGAATATAATTTGAGAAGCAAATTTTGTTTGATAAACCCAAGAGTAATCATTTTTGAAATCTAATAAAATAATATTTAAATTATTATATTAATTACTGGAAGTAATAATAATAATTAAAATTTAAAAAAGATCAAATTTTAATTATTAATTATTATTCTTGCATACGATTAAAAAACTCTTTTTACAACTATTCAATAAATCCAAGAATTAGCCAAAGAAAGTTTTGTACCTACATACATACATAGGTAATACACTCTGTAGATAAAACATATAATATTTGAATTGTACCACCTACCACAAAATAATACAATGAAATATAAAAGAAAGTTGAGATGTTATTTTAATATATTTTATTTGAAAAGGTTTTAGGCCTATATAAAAAAATTCAGTCCTTATCGTTTTATACAGACATCTTATTTTTGCTATTTCTTGAAGGAATAGTATAATATTATATACAACCAATTTTATCAAAACGCACCCCAAGTGCTATTGAACAACTAATTTCAGAGGGGTTTATCGACAGATCATTTTCAGTGTAGCTTTAGATTTTACGTAATTACGGATTTTAATTAGTCCTTTATACATTTTTTCTAAATATTTATTAATTATTACTTATTTAATACGTTAGCCACCACGTGCATTAAATTTAACTCACATTAACATTAAGGACAATAGGGTGTTGGTATTGCGTGGCTGGGAAGGTGTTAATGATTACGATATACTTAAATATTAGTTATTAATATTAATTGTGCTTAATTTTTATAATTTCTGTTTTAGGAAAGAAACAACCCTAACAAGAGTATAGTGTGATATAGCAATTTAAAATGTTTTGATTTTTTAACGGTATAGATCGACCCGAGTTAAGCTCGAGCTAACTACCACATAATATTGTGCTGTAACTTTAGCCTTTAAAATAATTCCTAATTCTAAATTTAATTGTTCGAGGAAGTCTTCAAAAATAAAAGGATTTACTGGTACAGACAATCCTATGCTCCGACTAGCAACGACCCTTTTATTGCTCTCTTCGAGTTCTAGGAACATTACAGAGGATGCAGCGGCGGCTCTAGCAAGATTTTTAAGTGGTGCGAGATCTCATTTTGGCGCCCCCCCCCGTCGAGTGAAACGTAAAAAGAAACAATATTTATTTGAAAAGGAGTATTTAAACAAATTAAGAAAGGAAAATTAACTACAAAGCCACATTCCTCGCTTTTGCGCTTGCAAATTTCAAAAAAATATATTTTTTTTTCCAAAAGAAACTCAAATTATCCATTTTTCGAAATATTTTGTCATTTTGGCGCCCCCCTTAGGATGGCGCCCGGTGCGATTGCACCGCCCTAGAACCGCCGCTGAGAGGATGCTTAACTCGATATCCATAAACAAATTTATTTTCAGAAAAGATAAAATTCTTTCAGCTACATACAGCTCCACCAACGTTAGAACCGACTTTAGGGGCGTGTCAGGCGCTGCTAAAATTAAAAATGTACACTCAAATGAAGTTTCTCGGAGCGAATAATATTTAAAATCCATAAATTATTTTGTCAAATTGCAGTCACGAAATACGTAAAAAATGTTACCGCAAATATTAAATAAAGCACTTTTGGAATAAATTATAAAGTAACACAAAACCGAATAACACAAAAAAACACGACAAAGGTAAACACACGCAATGATTTGTAACTTTTACAACAGAATGTACTTGAGAAATAACTCAACGTTCATTGGTTCATTCAAATTTTTATCAAATTAGTTGGCATATTTGCCGCGTCCTTTCTAAGCTTGGTGGAGCTGTAATCATTTACTGCCAAAAATAAAGATGGATTGTGTTTTTTGTCAAAATTGAAATATGGGATCTTTATATATCCCGATTACCCTTCTCTCGCTAATGCATCAGGGGGACACTTAATATTCAAAACTTTTCCTACCCCTTGCACACACAAAGGCACCAAAATGCAATAAAACCCAAAATAAAAAAATAATGATAAAGTTTCTGATACCTTGCTTTAATTTTCTCGGTGTAATGTCACTCCCGAATATTAGCGCCGCAATCGTCCTTATTTATTGCTACTAAAGAAACCTAACTTCCATACACGGAAGTGTATGGAAAATCAATCCCGGTCTTTCTAAACACTGATGAGACTATCCTTAGGTACACCAAAACAACGTTATTCTGTCCGCGGGCTTGCAAATTACACTAATAACGATGTAAAAGTGATTCCAATCTCAAAAATTTTAGAATTTTCTCCAAATTAACTCTTCTAGATTTATCCAGAAAACAACTAATCCATGTTCTGATCATCCACTAAATTAATACTTGGCGATCCTCTAAAGAAACAACTAAAGAAAATTTTATTTAATCAAAAAGAAACATGACAATATTATATACCTGGTAATTGTAAAGCTTTGTAAATTCATTCTTGCAGAATACTTTTCCAATTTACCATTTTTCTACCATGTACAAATAAATCAATGTAAATTGTATCAGTATTTAAACCTTATTATTCAACCCAGGATCATACTCAACCCTAGTTTGGCGTCCTTGTCTCCTAAAGTATTAAACATAAATATAACGAAATTATAAAATTATTAGGTAGCCGCCGTTGATGTTAAATTTTCTACTTAATTTTACAAAAAATTTCAAAAAATATCTGATAGTTTCCGTTTACTGCAGAAAGGTGACATATCCACATGTTAAAATCGGCACCTTCACGAAGCAAAAATGTCAACAAAATTTTTAGTCTTATTTAATTCCTTAAAGATTGTATCCACAAAATTTGAGTCTAAAATATATAATTAATTGAAATATTTTAAAATATATCGAGTTAAAATAAATTAATTATTGTTATAATTTTATTAAGCTTTCAGGCGTGGCCACGTCTTTTGTCAGAATAATGCAATTAACTCGATACCGATATATTTTAAAATATTCCAATTAATTATTATCATGAGCTAATAAATTAACAATCTAAAATATATTATATTTTAAACGAAATTAGAACAACATTTATAAAATGTCGCATGTTCCCTTTTGCAGTAAGCGATGATAATACCTAAATTTAAAATAATCTTGCAAAGCAATATACAAAAAGCACATAATGAATTAATTTAAATTCCGAGACCGTAGGTCGAGCAAAGAGCTTAATCAATAAACTGATTACATTAGAAGGCAATATAAGGAAGAAGCTAAAAAAAATTATATATATTTAGATGTAACGGTATTGTAATGTGTTACGAGACTGGTTACCTTTGCAAGTTAGCCTTGACTACATTAGCTAGGTCGACGTCTACAATACAATGTGCTATGGCATTTATTAAAAATAACGGGTAATAAAATGGTTTATGTTTAATTTCCTATTTATGGAAATGAAATGGTGTTAATTTTGACATATTGAAAAATTTTTCTTTCGAAGTGCTTTTATTCCGCTCGCACAGAATCCGCAATAGAACATAAAGCAAAAAATTGATAACCTAAACAGGATGCAAATATTTTTCATGAGAGATTTATAATCCGGGATCTAGCAACAATGTTAAATATTTATAATTTTTTTTCTTCGATAATACTAATAAATAATTATTGATCTGATTTTACTACTAAAACAATAGCATTTTTTGTAATGCTTATAAATATTTATAAATAGCAGAATTCCATGATTAAATGATATACAAATTTAATGGCATAATAGAAGAATGTTATGGAATGAACTGCCAATGTCGAAAGTTTTTAAAAATCGAAAGGTTTGTTTACATACTTAATTATTACTATTTAGGAAGAAGCGTTGGAAGAAGTAACATAATAATAAACTTATTAAAATAACCAATCAGGATGTTTTTTTCGGAAATAAAATTTTTTACCTACTAAAAATTTAATTATCGATCCTTTTTTGATTTTTAATAACATTTCTAAGCCCAACAAAAACCCATGCAAGTGATTTTGGCATTTAATGACAGCCTAAATAATTTATTTCTGAAAAATTTCGGAATTATAAGACATAAATATAATACAATAAAAACTGTATTTTGACCATTATTAGTCTAAAAATCCTCAGTATTTGTATATGAGCAGAATTATACAGGGGAGGTCCCCATCCTTTAATTTTAGATCAAAAGTGAATTTTTCATAATGGGTTTTTCAAGTCATTCCAACATTAGTCAGACCTACCTTAGTAGATCTCATTTACCTTAATAAGATGCGAGAGAGCAGTGCAAATTTCGGGTGCGAATCTCATACTAAATTTCCTATTTTATTTGGTGTGAAGTCCTGAACAAACGTTCTTGTGTGTAGTATAATCCGAAAAAAAGTTGTTGACAATTATTATTTGAGAAGCATTAAAATTAAAGTTCATTAATTTTTATTTTCTCTTACGTTATATCTTCTAAAAAATAAAAAATTAAAGCGAGTATAAAGTAGACACAAATTATTTTTGAAGCTATTCTTTCATTTAAATTAATTCTATCGCGTTTTATAGCAAGGCCGATTCAGATCCGAGTGGAATAATAATTATTATATAAAAAATATTATAATTATTAAAAAACCCAATGGTTATGTAAGTTAAATGTTTAACGATTAACTATTTAACAAAAAAAATGCAAATATTTATTTAAACAAACTGCGTTTTGATTAAGAAGTTAATATTTTCACAAAATCTTTATATGGAAAACAGAGTAAACGTAACTATAATTATTAGTATACAACAACTCGACATTCCTTTTAGTTTATTTATTGATTTACTACAAGAATAAAATTTAAAAAAATTTTCAACTTATATTTTCTTTTATTTAAATTGTTTAGTTGTTAACTCGTGATAATAATTTATATTATTAAAAAAATGAAAACTCATAAAATCTAACTGATGTGTATTGTGTCAAATTCACTTGAAAATGTTATAAAGTTTACCAAAATATCCGTAAGTGACAATGTACTATATTTTGGGCTACATCTACAATTTACATTTTCATGTTGAAACATCATCGTTAATTGGGTGATAAACTGATAAGAAAACGATATCTGGGTTTCTTCTTTAACTTTTTAACAAAGAAGCTGGGATAAAGGCCAAACTTGTTCCTTCAGCTGATGGAATTTTGTTGATGGATTATCTCGAAAGAGGTAAAACAATTATTACAGGAAAATACTATGCAATTGATTGAATGACAAAATTAAGGGGGAAAGTTCACATTTGACAAGAAAGTTCTGCTTTAATCAGGATAATGCACCAGTTAAAACTTCAAAAACTTTTAATAATTTAAAAAAGTTATTTCTTTATTTGCCTCTTTGATTTGGTGGGTCATAAAAGTTGTTTCAAAAAAGAGCACCTCCTTAGTAACGGCAATCAAAATATGAACTACAAGCCTCTTTGCACTATCGCCGATTTTGACTTTAAAGTTTAAACTAATAATTATAGAGTCTTATCAGATGTACTTTGGATTACAGTACCAAATGCCCCAAAATTTCAACTACATAAAATTATATTCCTAAAACTTTGGAAGCAAATATTTGCTCATCCTCCAAAATTCCTGCTGGTTTGTGTATCAATAACAGAAGTCTTTCATAAAAAAAGCTATTTATTGTTAATATTACAATAAAAAATAAATTAGATCAAATAAATTACGTATTATTCAATTATAATTACATCATCGTCTTCCTCTAATTTTTTTCTTTTTTCTTTTAGTTCATTCGTGTTTTTAATTACACTAACAGATAAAGGCTTATGAGACGGAAAATTGGAAACTTTAGGTTGCAAGGTAGTTGGTTTTTGTTTTATCACACTTGAATGTTGATTTTCTGGTCGATTTGAAGTATTAGAATGCGGGATGGAAACCTAAAATATCATAAAGTTTCAGTTAAAAAGCTCTGTAAAATAATATTCCTGAAATTTCAATAAACGCTCACTAACCTGGTTAGATTCAAACAAACAATATTCAAAGAATACTATATCATAACAAAATTTTAAAACGGTCATGCTCACAAAAATATTGCTAACATTAATAAATAATAAAGTTGTAATCTTAAACCTAGTAAGTTCATGATTGAACCTAATATAGATAATAATTCAAATTGCTGGGATGGTTGGTAATTAACTTAAAAATTTGGAATGAACATTCGGATACACTTTAGTTTTATGAATAATAAAAACTATACATAAGTTTACAAGTTAATCGCAAAAACTTGAAAACTAAAGTAGTCCGTACGAGTAAGCCCTTAGCATAGAGAAGAGTCTATCCTAGTGTGGAGATGCACGTCATACAGGGGAACTTCCCGTTACATACAACTGATATGAAATTATAGGTCCAGCCTTCATCCAAATATATTCTGCTCTATTCCTAAATAGTTTCTTACTAATTTCAATCTCATTTACTCCTTACTTTCCTTCATTGTTTTCTTTGCATTCGTCCTTTTTCCTCTCTCTACTCATGTTTCATTTTACTGTTCATTCCACCATGCGTCCCTTTTTACATTATTCATCACCACAATTCCACATACATTTAACTGCAGTGCCTTTCATGCTGTTCCAAATACTTTCAATATATTATAAAGACAAAACTTAACTAAGCGCTAAAATATTGGAATTTTAACTGGAATACATAGAAATTTTATTCAAGAAAGACTAGAAATATAATGATAAAAATGAAAGAAAATATAACAATAAAATAAATAAATAAATGCTTACCACAGAAAAAGCAAATTTAACTTGATTCCTTTCACACATGTGGGTTTCAAAAATGAATTACAGAGGCCATAAAAATAAAAATTTCAGAAACTGTCACAGGCAGGGAAAACATCTAAAGAATTTAACTATTGATTAAACATCTTATGTGCTACAACGCAACGTATATTTCATCATAAACAACAAAATTATATTACTATCATTCATGAATCGAATTTGCCGTTGAAGAACTTCAACGAAATTGAACTGGAATCAGAGATATAACAAGTTCAGATTGCTTAAGCTTACTTTTGCAGGTTAGAGTGGGGAAGAAACACTCTATGTAATTCCAAGAAAGCAGCAATGGCTAATAAAACTTGAACCAATATAGGAAGTGGCAGGTACTACAGATGATGCACGCAATTGCTCTGTCAAGGCTATAACGACAGATGTGGATTTATTAAAAATATTCTAAGAGCAGTCCTGAAAAGGCGGATGGTGTAGTTATAGGGCCTTTCATATCACCAACCAACGCAGGAATACCTGATGCTCAAGCCAATAAAAACAATTGCTCCTCAACTATGGTTGCAAGGGTGGAAGTTATCTCAACAGAGAATGGCGGTAGTGTCTTGAGCACTTTTCCAAACCAACAAAGCGTGTAAGCGTGCGACTCCTGTACTGCTGATGACTCTGTGGAGCACACCCTATTCCATTGTTATAAATGGGATAGGGTCAGAATAACGACAGAGTTAAGCACGGGTGAAAACTTAAACCCCGACAACCTAATAGTCACAATGCTACGCTGCCGTGAGGATTGGATGTACATCAAAACATGATACATTCAATCCTCTAAGAAAAAGAGAGGTACGGGAGGGCACAGGAAGCTGCTGCATGTAGCTTATGATTCCCGTTTTAGGAAGAGAGTAAACTAATTTCCCCTTAGCCGCGAAAGTAATGCTTGACAGAGGTTTTCTTGCGGCTAAGGGTGATTGCGGGGGAGGGGAGATTTTAGTCAGTGAAAAAAAAGCTTACTTTTAGAGATTACTTTGAGAAGATATTAATTTTATTAATTAATTTTATAGTTAACTATATTTAGCCCTGACAGATTACCTTGATGGTTTTCTATTGTCTGCTGAAGAGAAGCGGTCAATAATAGAATTACGCCCTTTTGCTTTTTTACCACAATAATAATTATTGAAATGTCGATTTTTAATTGTTACTCCTATTATTTATAAACATTATCTAAAAGTATATTATAAAATAAATTAACTCCTTAAACGTCAATGATGCTTTGTCAATATTGTAACAATTTGATAGGAACTGGAAGGCACTATTCTACTAAGGAAATAAAATGTAACGAATAAAAAATAAGCACATGAACTTCCTTCGAGTTAAAAAATAACAGGCTCTTCATGCAAGAAAACCAGTAACACGCAATTTAGCTTAACTACAACAACTAAAATACTAACCGATTAAAAATACAACGCTTTAAAATATTACCTGACTAATAGAAATTCCAGAATCCAGCGAAAATGATGGACGAGGAGCATGCGAAATACTACTACTTGGAGAGGAATAACTAGATGTGGACTGAACTTTACCTTTATCACTACTTTTTGCATCAAAGTTGAAATGTTGTTTCTGTTTGTCTGCTAACTTTTCCTGCAACGTTTTGCCTGTACTCGTAGTTACAGTCAAAGCACTGGGAGGTTTAACAGAACTAACAGTTTGCAACACCGGCGTTATAGAAATATTTGAACCAAACAAAGGTGGTTTAGGTGCATAATCGGTAGAAATAGAAGAAACCTTATTTGAAAATTTTTTCATTTCCTAAAAGCACACCACATTTAGTTGAATCACATTTAAACTGAAATAAATACTTGACTAACAGATAAGTTGGTTGCATCAGATGATGGTAGATTTATTGTAATGGTTTCTGGTAGCTTTGAACTTGCGACGTGCGAAGTGCTGTATTTCAAACTCGTAGGTTGCATATTTTTTCCAAAATTGGCCGTCGTGTATGTGGTGTTGAGCGAACTTTGTGATGATTTTAATATGGAAAGAGCAGAAGCACTTTTCGGTATGTTAGTTATTGTGGCTGGTTTTTTCAGTAAATCGATCGATGAAGAAGAAGTTGAAACCACATTTTTAATTTTAAGTGGATTAATAGTGGTTCCTGCTTTTTTGAAGGTATCAACAGAAGAAGAGCTTTGAACAAAAGTTGTAGGTTTTGTTACGGGTGTTATTGTTGTTGAGTTTAACGACGTAGAGGTTGGAACCGATCGTGGCACATTACATTGTTCCATAAATTTTTTAACTAAATTTGGATTCAAGTTACTTACACTTTGATTCACTTGATTTACTAACAAAGGATTTTGACCCGAATTTGCAATTTGACTAAAAGCTTGTACTAATTGAGTAGGACTCAACAGAGATGACTGATTACTTCTGGATTGTGCAAATTGTCCAGAAAATTGATCTTGTTGAGTGCCGTATGACATTAAGTTCATCTCGGTCAGAGTCTTATACTGTCGAAGAATCTCTTCTTGATATTTGATCATACAATTTAAAGCAGTTTGATCATACATCATGTTTTGCCAAGGAAATTGATTGGAATTATAAACTGAATTTCTACCTCTTGGCGATCGATTCAATCCTGGTTGTTTAGGTCCTGGAGGTCGACCACGTGGTCTACCCAAACTGGGACGTCTTAAAGGATTGTTTGAAGTTGATCGTGGAATAGTTGATGGTGTTGGTAGTACTGGGGCCTAAAATAAAATCATTTTATTAATATCCAATAGTTTAAAAAATATATTCTTTACCGATCCTACTATTGGTGCAGTTACAATCGAACTAGGTGGGATCATTTGTTTGGGCGGATTAACTTTTACTTTTTCTGCTACTTTATGTTGTTGGCAGAACTTAATTGCTAAATCTTGCACGTTAACATTTTCGGGAACCTAAAAAATAATTTTAATTTAAAAATAGCAAATAACAACATCGTAACCATTGTTACTACCTTCTCCTTTATTAATTTCTTGTATGCTTCAACTAACAAAGAACTGAAAACCTGCTCCTTTTGAGGAATGTATTTTTGTATGCGTTGATGAGACCGATATATATCAATCACCAATTTTTGTGTTCCACTTGTGGTTGTTATCGATTTTAATTGTGACCGTAGAGAATGGATACATAACGAAAGAGCTTGTTCTGATAATTGCTCTCTTTCGGTATTTCTAATATAAATCCTAAAATAAAGTTGAGCTAAAGTAAAATTTATAACAAAATTGATTACTTACTTATCGGCATCCGGTGCGCGTTTTAATTGTAAACATACATCGAGTAATACTTTGTAATCGTTAGTTTGTCTTAAAACTTGTAACAAAATAGTAACACAGCGATTCATATGAGCGGCTAATGATCCAGCACGATCAATTTCACTTGATGGAATTCGCCATACACCCTGATAACAATGAAAATTTCTTATACAGTTATTCTATCTCAAATCAACCAATTTTATGTCTCCGATTTTAATAATTTTTGGTATGTTTGTAATACTTATACTATAAACTGCCGAAAACAATAAATTTCTTAAATTTTTAAATAGTTTCCCTACATAGTTAAATTTTGAAAATTAAAAACATTTTCTAGGGTATTCTGAAATGATGTGGAGACGCTTCCGAGAATGCAAAGTTATAGTATTAGCAGTTTCATGACTCATATTTCAATAACTCATGATGACTAGGACAACTGCCCTGACGTCCCTAAGCTCTTGGATGGTCATAATGGATGGCAAGTTAATTTATTTTTTAGTGTGGATATACTTGGTCAGCGCCAAGCCCGATTTTGCTGTTTTTTAACGCGCTTTAAAAACAAAAAACTAGTGACAAAAAAATCATTGAAATCTGAGACATGAAGGTTCAAAATTAATTAAATTTTTGACATGGGATTACTCTATAATCGTAAATAAATAAAAACACTTACATTAAAAAAATTGTTTTGCTTATGTTCAGCAAAGAGGCCTTGGATAGAAGAACCATTTGAGCATTTGTATTCACTTAACAATAATTGTTTGCACTTAGGAATCTGTTTTTTGGAAGAATAATTTAAATACAAATGGACAAGTCTGTATAAAGCTTTATAATTTTGTGGTAGGCGTGTCACACATTCTTCTAATCCTGTAATTATTAAAAAATTATCCAAATTGTTCAAAAAGAGTCTATCTAAAATTACACTTACCAACAATGCATCTATTGATGATATTATCCACTTCAGCAGTAGACATGTATGTTGTATTATTTGATGATGAACTAGAGGAAGTACTGCTTGAATCATCACTATCATCAGAATCTGAACTGGAACTATCACTAGAAGAACTGGTGGTGGTTTCATCCACAGATTTCTGCAGAGCAAACAAAATAATTAGTGAGCAAATAAAACTCTCACATTTTAACTTACTCTGATGTTAGAGCCATCATCATCATTTTTCCTGGGAGGTGGATCATCTTTTTTGGAAGACAAATCTATCACAGATTTATTTAAACTCATTTCAATATCTTGGTTAATTTTAACTTCCTCTGCTTTAACTTCTGCATCTGTGCTTGTATAATCAGAATCTGAATCAACAATCATCTGTTCTTTTGCCATAGTTTCTTGCATTAATGCATCCATTATATCTTGTGCGTTACGAGTTTTCACAGTAGTTGTTAATATACTTGTACTGTCCAAAACTTCAGGCTTGCTTTCTTTCAAAACATCATCTGCTAAATTTCGTTTTTCTTCCAATTCTACTTTATCCAATAAATCATTCATACACTCTAAAATTTCTGTATAGTCCTCTTTATATGTTGGCGGATTGTTTACTTTTTCTAATTTTTTTTCAACAATTGGGTTGTTTGTTGTTTTGTACAGGTTTGATGTGTCCAAACATTTTTTAAATATTTTTCCTGAACTGCTCAAAATATTTTTTCCTTCATGTAATTCCATAAATTTTAAAATAGATGCGTGTATTCTATAATGAATTTCCAAAGCTTCCACGGAGAGATGTTGTGGATTATGATATTGAATTTTTACTGGATATGTCGCATTATTTTCCTGTAGTAAAGCTGCAGCCTGCAAGAATGCATTGATTAAATTTATCATCCAACGCTTGAATTTTGAACTTACAGTAAGATAGTGTTGTAAATATTCTACAGGCTCTTGACGCCTTTTCTCTGCTACCTTTCCAAGCATGTAATGGTGTAGCCAACGTTCATCCGAATCATTTTGCTCTGGTTGACAAAGATTGCGAGCTTTAGAAAAGCTGTTGCCGGAACCTTCTAAATAACTTTCCTTTTCACTTTCTAAAATTTCAAATCTGCAAAAAAAATTAAGCACGTCACTTAACAAGATTTATTTTTTCAATATTACATACTTTTCCATACTCAGCATATCCGATTCGTACTTCAGAACTCTTGAACAATAGGAATGAACCATATATTCAAAGGAACCAAATTCAATCCACAAAGTGAGTGGATCTTCCATTAAATTAAGTGCTTGTTGGAAGCAAATGCGCGCACTCTTAGCTTTTTCCAAAAATTCATTCTCACTTTTGAACCTCTCACAGTGGGTCAATTTATTTTCAAGTTGACTGGCATATCCCAATGCTAAATCGGCCCACGTATCTGATCGATCTGGATTGATACAGAGGTCCAATAGAAAATATTTGACGCTGCGTGGAATTTCGTTTTGTTTGAAGTAAAAGTCACCCAACAAATAATATATAGCGCGAACTTTGTTTGGAAATTCTTTTGGTTCTGGAAGACTAGTTGAAGTTCCATTAACAAATTCAGAAACTTTTGATAGTGATAAGTTTGGGTCATTTTCTGAAGGAACCAAAACAATAATTCTTTGGAGTAATTGTTCTACATCTGATGTTATGGAAAGAGTTTTAAAAGAATCAAATTCTGGTAAGTTATCGGGACAGAAGAATTCGTATAATTGCTGAGCACGCTCCCACGATAATGGCAGAGGATTCACATTATGTACTGCCAAATGCCTCGATATCTAAAAAGTAGTTGTAAAAATGTAACAATTTTGTTTATGTTCAGTTACATTCATTTTTTTTTGCATGATTTCATTCAAAGTTTAAATTAAAGAAAATTAAATTTATATGTGGATGAATAAAAGTTAGCAAAAAAAATTGTTGATTGCAAAAATAGCGGACATACAATGAAAATTTACGTCAAAATCGGCCTTAATTTTGCAATAACTTTGTCCTATAATAATAATTTTTCATAAGTCGAGGTTAATCCACACATAAATTTAATGTTCTTTAATTTAAACTTTGAAAGGAATCGGATGAAAATTGGATGAGCTAAGATTGTCGCTAACTTGAAAAACGTGGTTTTAACCCTAGATCACTAATCATTCATCTCACAGACGAACACACTCGGAATGCATTCCACATCCTATGCATGTTTCCGAACCTTCCCCGCCCCTACCCGATCTGTACTATTTTAAATAGTCAATTGAATCGTCTTATTTTGTTAGTATATGAGACTAATATGTAGACCAGCGGTTCTCAAGGGGGGCAATTTCTAACTCTATGGGGGCGATAGCGGGCATGATAGAATTTTGTGGGCGTTCAAGTGTGATCGGGGAACGGTGAAAATAGAACCACTTTTATAAACAAAAATACGAATGACCGATTTTCGGGGTGGTACAAAAGAGTTTGAAAACCTATGACGTAGAGTAGACTATAAAATATGTGTAAATATGAAGTGATCTAGGGTTAAGAAAAACGTGTTTCTACCTTTGTTCTACCAATTCTGTTCTACCTGATTGGCATATATTACATTTTTTGTAATATATGACACCTTAGATCATATATTACAAATGTATTACAATCATATGTAATATAAAGCTGTAAGGCACCGCTCCGAACTATATTTCAAGGTCGAATTTGATGCTATAACTTTGGGAATGTATTCTCCACATGTGTAGAAAGATTTTTAGGCAAAAACAGAAGCCGATTTTTTTTAATCGGCTGGACCAGACTCTCCTCTTAAGGTGGGTTCCGGAATAATATATTATTATTTTATTTATTAAGACGGCAGTTATTTTTACGAAATAATTTATAGATCTAGTTTTGAAATGAGCATACTAGGGCAGAGCCAATGTGCTAAAACATAGAAATATATGGAGGGTTCTGAAGCCAATCAGTGTAAGTCATTAACTAAGTTAAATGAGATAATTGGATATTTTCAAATTATTGCACATGAAAATTTAATACAAACTTTTTATTTGAAACAAATACTTAAACACAGTAACTTTAATTGAAATTGAATTAAAATCACAAAAGTTTTTGATAGGTATCAATAGGTAAGTCATGTTTAATAAAAATTTGACTTACACTGATTGGCTTCTTCTCCATATAACTTCCTAATCCAAGTAGCATTTTGAAGCTAAATTGCTACAATTTACTGCAATTTAGCTTCAAAATGCTACTTGGGAATTCCTTACTATCTCTAAGAAATAATTCCTGCTTTCCATTGTTACGGTTAAGATTGAAAATTTATATTCTCATTTTTATTTTAATAAATTGATTGCGGAATTCCCTTTTTCTACAATTTAGAATAGCGACTTTGAAAGGTCAATTGACAATAAAAATTTTACTACTTCAAAGAATAAGAAACTTGTAAAATTTTGTAAACTACTGAAAAATATGAACTGAAAAACTAATTAGACAGTTAAAAACACAAGAAAATGTACCTACCTTATTTTTTTTACTAGGATGTTGATAGAGACAAAAGAATGCTTGCTCCAAATGAATGTCAATTTTATCTCGTAACGAATCAAAAATCGGTGTATCCAGTTTATCTAAAGTGTTATCAATCATAAAGTGCAACAATTCACCAGAAGAGGTTAAACACCAATTTTTAGGACCTAAAAATTCGTGAGCAGAAAACAAGACAGCAATTGAAGCAGGAACTTCCTTTTCTTGAACCTCTTCTTCGGGGTTTTCTGAAATAGGGTCACTCCTTCTTTTCCTTTTGACATGGCTGACCGTTTTTGTAGCTTGCTCCCTATGCTCTTCCCTGTAAATTATTATTATTGTTCAAAAATTCTTTACAAATGTATGTAAAACTCACCGTAATAAAACATAATGAAGCAAAATCCATGGTACTACGGATTCTAATGGAATATTTTGTGCATTTGCAATAGTTAATTGTCGACAAACAATACGACATAAATTTTCAATCAAAATAAACCTTTGTTCTGGTGTTAAAGTATCACCTAAAAAAGAATTAGATACCTATGAAAATCAAACTTTTTGCACCACCTAAAAACTTACAAATAATAATACTTTCTTGTTTAATAATATCAAGTAGAACAGATAAACATTTACTAATAACCATTTCCCACTTGTCTTGATCTTTGAGAGGTTTAAGAAAATGAATAACTGCTTCCGACAAACATCTTCCTGTCCAAATAAAACACTCAGATTTATTAACATACCAAAGAGAATCCATTAACATTCCAAGTTGAGCTGGTCTACCCATTTTACCATAAGTAGGTGGATTCCCAACACACAAGAAAGTGGATTGTAGAACCTCTGCTACTTCTTCGTAGCATTTGGAATTATAAAGTTCTTCTAACCGACTCAAAGAGTCAATCCTGAATAAAAAAGTAAAATAATTTGATTTCAAAAATAATTGAAGCAACTTACATTTGCAGTTGTTTGAGAAATTTTTTTAAAGCATGCAAATTAAGCATTGGGTAGTTTTCACAATTTCGAAATTCAATATTAAACTTTTCTTTACTTTTTTCTTCTTCATTTATTATTACTTCTTGTACCTAAGAAATAAAATACAATTAAGAAACGAAAACTTCATAACTTTAAGTAGGAGCATACCAGTTCTAAAGATCGAATCGCCAAAATATTTTCAAGTGATTTTCTAAAATAATGCGCTCTTAACCAATGAACTCGTACGAAAAACGAAATGTGATCGACTGACCAATCTTTCTCCCTAGCACTCAATAGTTGTAATATAGTCAGAGATGTAGGATGTATTCCTTTATCACCTTCCCTAAAACAACAAAATAAATTTCCTATATCTTCCATGTTATAACAGAAAAATATACCCGCAATTAGTGTCGTGCCACGTCAATTCTCCATATAATAAAGTGGCCAAAGCATCATTTCTAAGTTCTTCAAATGAAGTGGTAGAATCAAACAAAGGTGGATGTTCGAAATGTTCTCTATACATGTGATACAACTCTATATATAAATTGATTAACTTTTTAGGCCACTTTAAGTTCCAAAATTGGCTCAAAATATGAACCAATTCTTCGACTAAAGAAACTGCATCACAGCACTGCCATTCTTTAGTCCAAAACTTCAACACATCATCTTTTTCCTTTTGCGAACCAAAATATTCGGTACTTGAAATAAAAATAGCTTAATAAATACATTTTATCAATAATTAGTTCACTTACTCATTGCAATCAGAAGTGGTTTTCACAAATATTGGTTGTTGATCTAAAACAGTGCTTTTAATTTCTGGAGAATTACTAGCATCTTCTAAATTCTCCAAGTTTTCCAATCTTAATCCGTTAGGCCTAATAAATAAGATTTTTGAGATGTCATAACAAAATAATTATTAAACTTACAATAGATGAGATGGAATTATATATTTGAGAGCATTTTCAATGCTGAGATCTTTTTCTGATTTACTTCTTTTTGATGATTTTCGTTTACTGTGCCAGCCCCAAATTTGTAAATCTAATAATAAATTTCTACGTCTTTTAGTTCCTTGTTTCTTATCGCTCTTTTGATCTGAGTTTTCTTCTTGGTCTTCTGTATCTTGATCCATCTGTAGTTGTTTAATTTTGAGACCAAATAGTTCACAAATTTTAACGTTTTACTTACTTCATCGTTATCCTCAGCTTGACTCCCAGTAACATTTTCAACCCCTGAATCATTACATTCACCATTGTTATCGCTATTTACAGACATACGTCGTAGGACATTTTCATCAGTTTCAATTTCATTAGTAACTGGTATAATTCCATTACACTCAGTATTTGTATTAATTTCGGTTTCAAGAGCTATTGGAATATCTTCGGCAACAATTTGTTCAGTTTCCATTGCATTTATAACTTCCGTATTGCTCATGCACTTGGTCAAGTCGATTTTACAGAAATGACTCTAAAAAAAGTGTTTAACAAGTTATTTTTAATTTGCGTACAGTTAATACAACTAAAATTGTTGGTAAAAGATGAGGGGGCAGAACCGAGTACCCCTTCTATGATGAGCAATATCTGTCTTCATCATTAGCAGCAATTTCTAGGGGAAGTTTGATTGCAACAACGACGTCAAGTGATTTTATTTTGCCCTATTTTCAATCTTTCAACAATTAAGTTAGGATTCATAGCATTCAGGGTTATGCCATCATAATATAGGGTAACTTTTTGCAAACATGTGAGTGGTGTAGGTTTTGAATTCAATTTAATGTTTAAGTGTAGGTTTACTTTTTGTAGGTTTGGTGCACACGGGGCATAACCGTAATACCCGGTTGGGGGTAAGTACCCTAACAGGGTCCACAAATTTAAATTTGGACGAAATGGGCTAAACTGGGAGGCGCGGACTGGTGCAAAGAGATGCGCAAAATTTTGTTATTAAAACAAGTTTTTATTTTATTATTCCGTTAATGCATTTTTTATTGTTTAAAAATAATAGTATATTATTATGATGTATTATTAAAAATAATATAATATGTATTTTTCTATGAAATAAAGGGGGGGGGCAAGATTAGATTCTCTTTGAAGGGGTTATAGATTTTATAATATAAAAATCTTATATACCGGGTGACCGGCCGCCGATGTGAACATAGGAAATTAATTTTTCTTTAATTCCTGCTTCCCATCAGAACGGATGAGAATGAAAATGGTATCAATTGAAAGAGTTTCATTTTCCGCGTCTAAAGACATCCAACACTTGATGTTTTGTTCTTTAATAATGTTAAAAATGTAGAATTAAAATAAGCGATTTTTTAAAAATCAGACCTGCTTTGGATGGTTGAACTGTCAAAACTTGCGTTTAAATTAGTTTTCAAACAAAAACAATTGCTATGAATAATTTAAAAGTGCTATTTTGTCATTTTATTTTGAGTTTTTAACAATGATCAAAGAACAAACCATCAAGTGCTGGGTGTCTTTAGACGCGGAAAATAAACATCTTTAATTCATTCTAATCCGTTATAATGGGAAGCAGGAATTAAAAAAAAATCAATTTCCCATGTTATTTTCCTATGTTCACATCGGCGGCCGGTCACCCGATATAAGATCTATGGGTGTAACGAATTTTTGCTTTTGTTATGTGCTTCTACTTTTAATTTCATTCAACATATTTCTCAATGCGGCCCTGTGTATTTTTTATTTAAATACAATCTTTGAATGCATGCATTTTGAGATTTGCAAAAATAACACCGCATTTTCATTGCTACTGTGCATTGTTTAGAACAGTTATTTTACATTGCAATTATTGGAATTGTGATAGCATCTCTCAAATTCTGTTGTCAATTAAAGTACTTTAAGTACCAATTGCGGTTTTTGAGTTTCCTCAAGATACCTTTTTTTCAGAACCTACGGCTCAGCCTTCGCACAAATCAAGAGCTAGCCTATTAACATCGTAGCTAAACAAATTGGAGACGTCATCTCCGGATTGAGACGGACTCTGGTCTCTGTTTGGGTCAACTCTCTCATTATGGGTTGCTGCTCAGAGGGTAGTTATCGTTTCAGGGAGCTTAGTAACATATAGTTGAGAAATTCTACCCATTTTTTTTTCTATTTATGTTTATTTTTAGTATTGTATCAATTTGAGTTAAGGTTATTTTTTACGTTATAGTTTAGTATTTATGTTTCAAAATAAAACTTAAATAATCAAATATTTTATGGAAAACTTCTGCCCCCCCCCCCCTAGATAAATATAGTCATGATATACAAAAATCTAAACTCACCATCTTATTATTTGACAAATATTGATGCAAATTAACAATAGTTTTAGTAACAGAACACCAAGTATATTCTCCCAACGGTGATGGTAACGGAACTAAAGGTAACGGTTTAGTCTCCAATGCTTTTTCTAATTTATTAATTGATTCACTAATTCTTTCAACATCTGCCATATATTTAATTTCGTCTTCTTTATCAATAGGAATGCTTAGGTCAGGTTCTAAAATACTGCAATTACAAGTTTAGTTTTGGGATTAAACAAGAAAAATGAATAAACTTACTAATCGGGATTATATAATTTATAATAATCGCGTGTAGCTGGGTTAGATTGATAAATAATTTTCCTAAGAACCAAGCCTCTTGTATAGTCCGAATTAATTAATAAAGCTTTAGTAATATAAAATAAACATCCGATTATATCTCTCGAGGCGTATAAAAGTAAAATTAAATTATCCAAACAAGGCCAATGCGATTCGTTACATTCCAAACCTAGAGAAAAAGCATACATCGCTTCACCAAATCTTTCCAATTTTAAGGCGATCATTCCAATCTTGTACCATAAAGTTACATCTGTTCGATCTAATTCGGAAGCCTTAAATTGTAGGAAAAAAGCTTGACGTACTTAAATAAAACAAAGTAAACAACTTACCATTGTGTAATTTTCAAATGCAACCTCAAAATTTTTCTTTAATCGAGCTATGTTACCTAAATTTACGTGACATGAATATTTAAGTGTCGACATTGTTTTCGGTAATCCACCTTGAGTTTCCAACTGCGGGATGTTTTCCTGCAGGAGTTCTTGCAACAATACTTCGGACTCGTTAAATTTGCCATTGGCTTGTAATCGTAAAGCTTTATTGTATATATCCAAAGCAATTTCCTCCTATTATTAAATTATACAAGTGAATATAAGTAACTTATTTTTAAAACGATTGTGAGTTACCTGTGCTTCCCTCCGAATAGTTGGTGCATCTTCATCAGATAACGAATCTTTATTCAATGCTTTAATTTTTAACATTTTGCAATCATAATATTTGATTTCCAATGTGAATTAATCCAAATTATCCAATATCCAATGCACAATAAAAAAAAATTTAGTTAGGTTATATTTATTATATACAAAGTGAACCTAATAAATAATGCGACAATCACAACATCATAAGCGTATTTTCGCGAGGATCCCGGTTAGTACCAGTTAGTACCGCTCGGTTACTTTTGGTTAACTTTGGTTAGTCCCCCACCACAATTTCTAATTTAACATAACCTCAAATCCTCGTCTTTAGAACGTTTAGAACCACTTCCAACTTCAAAATTTAAATTGTGGCGCACATTTGTACTAGCAAAGCAACCGCAAAAAGTAACCACTGATTTTGAGCGGTCGTCTTTGGTTAACTTTGGTTTGGTAACTTTTTAACCAAAAACTACCTCCCCTCTAACCGTTCGTCGCGAAAATGACATAAAATCTAACCGGTTACTTTTGGTTAACCAAAATGCCTCGCGAAAATACGCCTCATGTAGAAATCTTTTTTGCCTTAGCGGGAGCGGGAGCAAAGTGCCACTTTTCTTAGGAGCGGGAGGAAAAGTAAATTAGCTGAAGGAAAAGTAAAATAGCGGGAAGAAAAGTAAAACAGCGGGAGGAAATAGATATTTTCGATACTAGTTAGGAAAAGTAACAGTTTTCTATTCGAGGCGAAGTTTTACGAACGAGGCAGAAGGAAGAAAAGGAAGTTTTTTTTCTAAAAATTGTACAATGTTTAAAGATCATTAAGTCATAATTATAATATTATAATCGTATGACTGAGGTGCTACCTACTCTTGCGCCCCTTGCAAATTATTAATATGCCCGAAATATCCTCCCCCCAAAAAAAACTACAATGAAATTGTTAAAAATTTTCTGTACTTGGAAGAATTTTATCAACCATAATCTATTTGCTTCCGCACGATTTTGTTCTTCAAAAGCTTTAGCGCTTGCGATTTTGTGAACCAAATGATTTTTTTGAGAACATTTCAAATTATTTGTAAGGTTTGAGGCTTGTGGTCCAATATTACGATGCTCTTGCATTGAATGCGTTATTGTTGGAACGTTTGGCTTATATCACGTTGGTTTCTTGCTTATATGTGTGAAAATTATCACACACCGATGAAGTAAGTGCGACAATGCTGAGATGGGACACAGTGGAGGTGTACTTAGTTTTCATGTCTTTTGATGTAACTTTGTAAGAATAAAATTGACTTGTAGTTACTTCCTGCAAAACCTCTTC
This sequence comes from Rhagonycha lutea, assembly GCA_958510855.1. Taxonomy (NCBI): domain Eukaryota; kingdom Metazoa; phylum Arthropoda; class Insecta; order Coleoptera; family Cantharidae; genus Rhagonycha; species Rhagonycha lutea. Next base: position 45,558,542 of record OY294039.1, read on the forward strand.
CATGAAGATGGACTTCTTTTAAAAAGGAAGCTAATAATAATTTAGCTAAAATTTCGTCCTTGGGGATTTTATTTAGATGAAATGTTCACTACGCAAGCTTATAATCCGTTTTTTTAAAGTTCTCCTTCGTACCCATGTTGTTAGGGAAAATTCTTTAAATTGCCCAAGATTATATACTGCGCCATATGGATATGGGCCATATCAAAGAGGATCCATAACATAGAGGTTTCAGCTAGTTTTAAAAATTGAAATAAATATTTGCAAAATTTATTTCTGATGAATGACTTTCTGCACCCCTGGTTCATTTATTTAATTATTATTATCAAAGTAAGAAAATTTCAAGAAGTCAAAAATGAATCAGATGTATGTTAAAGAATTAAATAGCCTTACTGTGTCTACCATCAAGGGGCGCAGAAAAGCCAACTGTCCAATTGAAAAGTTTTCAGAATATTTAATTCAATTTTTGGTACTAGGTGGTTCCCCTATGTCGGTGTTTCTCAAAGTTTCGACATCTGTGTAATTTTGTGTACTTAATTGTAATTTTGTAATAATTAAATCTGTAATTTTCGTAACACTGACTGAGTAAAGGTAATTTTTTCCTTAGTGGTTGACACATGACTTGGGCTTGCGCGGCAAATATGGAGGGAGAACCCGTGATACCAAATTCCACCAATCGACATTAACATAGAACCGAAATGACGAATATTCGTTTCTGCACATTAATCAGTCCCAACCACTAAGGAAAAATATAACTGTACCCCACATAAAAAAAAAAGTTTAAGAGGGCGCCTTTAAAAAACAGGTTTCAACAGGTGGCGCGCTCTAAAATATTAATCTTTTCTACTCATCTGTTCACCAATACAGAATTCTAATAATTTATAAAAGTCATATGAATAAACGATAACTAATTTAGGTAATGAGGAAGTTTGAACTTCCAATGTTGAATATTTACAAGTATATTACAAAAAGATATTCATATTTGGAAATATTGAATATTTTTAAAAATATTTAACTATCTATCTATCGGATTTTTGCTATTTTTATGTCTTTCCTTGATGGTTTCCTTAAATAAAATTTTGTTACCAAAGCCGGGTGCAGCGAGTACCCCCACTAAACTCTTCCCGTACTCCATGGAGTACGCGTACCCCACTATGAGAAACACTGCCCTATGCCAAATCAAATCAAGGGCTTTTCCATTCCTGTCGGAATATTTCCACTTCTTTGAAGTCTTCACAATCCATTTCACGAGGTGGATTACTCCTCTTTTGCTACTCTTTTTACTACAACTTTTCATCACAGCGTGGATGTCTACTGGAAGGCCGAGCTAAGAAATTCTGTGAAGTCCTTTTTTTTTGTTGAATAACAGTAGTTGTTGAAAAGCTTCAATTAATTGTTGATTAAAAGTTGAAACTTGAAGTTTATGAGCCGTCAAGTGATGGCGCTGCCACTTGCTGTCACATTAATTCGAATTTTTAAAAAAAATTTAAAATTAAGTTAATATGTTAAAAAAAAGGAATTTCTCCATTAGTCTAAATTATTTTACATTTTTCTTTAAAATAATCGCCAAATTATCGAAAATTTTAAATTAAATTTTAAAAACATTATTAGGCATGTATTATTCTGAAGAAGAGTGATAAAGCACTTGAAAGCTCATAAATATAATATTAATTATTTATTATATATCAATAATAATTGATATATTTTAATAATTCAATAATAATAATATCCAGCAGTCTGGCGTAAATCAAACACTGATAGACTACAGAGCGGGAAACCGCGGTTCTAATCCTGATTGCGTCGGATTTGTGCTGTGATCTAAAAAGTCCGAAATCGATCTGTGGACTATGGGGAAGGCAACGGGAAACCACCCCATTAACATTTCCCTAGTAAAGTCTTTCTGGTTTAGCTAGGAAGATCGCCTACGTCTAAAGATAGATATGGCACATTAAGAATCAATAATAATAATTAATATATTGTGTTTTTTTAGCTGCATGAGAACTTCAAAATGAAATAAAACATTAAAAACCTGACGGAATGTTTTGGTTATAATTTTTTTATGAAAGTACAGTTAATGGCATTTATGATTTGAACATGACTTCCGGCATGTGACCACCACGACTAATGGTTACGAAGCGCATCCGTTCAGTCCAATTTTTGACCACTTTTTCCAATATTTCTGGCTTTATTTCATAAATGGCTTGTTGAATATTAGCCTCCAATGCTTCTAGAGTTGTTGGTTTGTTAGCATAAACCATGGATTTAACATACCCCCACAGAAAATAATCTGGAGGTGTCAAATCACACGATCTTGGAGGCCAATTGATAGGACCACGTTTTGAAATAATGTTGTCACCAAATTGTCCTTTCAATAAATTGATGGTTTCGTTGGCTGTGTGGCACGTAGCACCATCCTGTTAGAACCATAAGTTGTCAATGTTTAGCTCTTGAAGTTTTGGAAACAAAAATGTATTGAGCATTTGTCGATATCTCACACCATTCACCGTAACGGTAGCTCCTTCCGCATTTCGAAAGACATATGGACCAATGATGCCGTTGGCGTGTATTACACACCAAACAGTCAATTTTAATGGATGCAAGGGAGTCTCAAGATAATGTCCCGGATTGGTCTCACTCCATATACGGCAATTTTGTTTGTTCACATACCCAATTAACCAGAAATGTGCCTCGTCACTGAACAAAATTTTACGGTAAAAAAATGGATCCACTTCCAATTGGTTGGAAGCGAATTTGGTAGCGTTGTTCAATGGTCAATCTATGCATTATCAAATGCCAAACCTTGCTAAACACAAATGTCAAAAAACTGTTTCAATAGCAATCTTGATTCAATTGTTATCCCTATTGAAAGTTCTCATGCAGCTAAAAAAACACCCTATATAATGAAATGACTAGTAGTGGAAAACATATTTTCGCCGTGCGGCTATTCAAGTAAGAGATTTTTTTGATTCAAATGGTTTTTATTTGAACCAAGTAATATTTTTTTCCGTGTAGCTTTATCATTGTCATCCATAGAGTCCAAGGACTTTTTGCTTTATAATATAATTATAATTTATTATTATATAATTGACAAACTAATTAATATTCTTATAATTTTACGGGTTTGGACATAAAATGAACTCTATTTTTATTAAATCGATTTATGTTTCGAAGTTTATGTTTCCTCTTCTTCAGAACCTGGATATGCATAATTATATTAGTGAACTAATAATAATTAGTTTTACAGAAAACCTATCAACTAACATAATATCGTATAATAATGTTGTCATAATATATTCAAATACATATAATTAGCAATTAAAATAAAATATTAGGCAGCAGCATTTTTATACGATTTCAAAACAAGAAACGGGAAATAGATGAAGAAAGGAAAAAAAAAAGAGTTCTCAGTGATCTTATTGTAAAACACCATTTTTTTTAATTTTTAGAGGCCAGGTTAGATAAGCATCAAAATAAAGACGTAATTTATCAAAATTAATTTTTTGAACCAACAATTTAGCATGAAAACAATTCATTATTCAGTAGGTACCAAGGTCAGCCTGGAAATTTGTTGGTCTGTTTAGAAAATTAAAATTTTTCCTATTTACTATATTATTTTGAAGAAAGGACGCAAATGTTGGTATTCAATCATTTTATAATATAATAATTAAATATGTATTTTGATCTGCATTATTGAAAATAATAAAATAAAAAATACAAAAACTTGATTAAAATAAAATCAAAAAATTACATAAAACAAAGTTCTCTTTTTTAATGATTGCATAAGCAGGTTGGTCTAGTAATGTGGTGCCGGGCTAGTTAGCAGAATTTCTAAGTTCGAATCCTACTCCGGAACGATTTTCTTTCTGTCCTAGTGGCTTATTGGATTCCACTTTAAACACTGTAGGCCCCCGTGGGGTGGTGCTTATGCACTGCTCTCTGTAAAAATATAGTATTATATATAAAAAAGGGCTCATGAGAAATGAGATAGTATCCGCACTTTACTGTTATTGAGTTCGCCTGTTGGAATTTTAACTGATTATTATTATTATTATAATAAAACTATAACACGTATTGCGCCTTTGTTAGAGTTCCTCAGATAGTTGTAAATTGAAATCTAGTATAGAATTTTATTTAACCTTCATCCACTAGCGCATTTTGGAGTTGAAATTTGCCTTTTTGAATTTTCTTTTCCATTTCCTTACAGAGCTTCAGGGAGAGGTGGGAAGGGCTTGTATTCTCTAATTACTATCTCCTCTACTAGACCATGCCCGTGTTCTGTTTAAAAAAGCTCCACCAGCCGGCTCAGTACAGCCACAAACTACCCTAATTGTCTTATTGCGGCCAATTTGTCACGTACGCGAGCGGATGAAGGTTAAACAATTTTTAAAAAAATTATTTGATACCAAATCCAATATACCGGTCCCGGTAAACGTAAAGCAAACTGCAATTATGCAACTAAGTAATAAGTTAATTATTGAAATAATTATGATTCTTATATAATTAATTGTTTTTATGAAGGTTTAATTGTTGTGGATATGTAAAATAATATGAATTATTCAAATTGTCAATAGTTACGTACTACGTATAAAATAAACTAGCATCATCAGTTGTTCATCATTGTAACTTACTGGTATCCAGCATCCAGCTAACAATGTTGAAATTTTTAGTTTTGTTCATCAATTTATTACTTTTAAGTGTAAGTACCTATTTAATAATTTTCATCCCTTTTTGGATTTGGATAACAAATTTTGTAGTAGTTTTAAATTTAGTAACCAGAAAAGCAAGAAATTTCGTGATATTATTATAATGCAGCTGTAGGGTGGTCAACCTCTAACCCTTGACATAGCCACATACTGTAACGGGGCTCTTCTAAATTTATACAGTAATCAAAATGGACAATATAATTTTTCCAAAATTTAATATTTTTTTCGTTTCTTTGCCATTTTGGATTTTAAATAAATAATATAAAATAATGTATAATCCTCTACTATATTTTATAACTAAATTCACAAATAAAGTTTGTTTTCAACAAAAATTTTAATTTTTAATTTCTTTGTACTAGATGGGTGAAGAAATATATTTTACACCCGAAGAAATGGAATGCATGAAGGAAAATAATTTGGAGAAGCAACAGATACTTGACCACGTGGATCTAGCTACATTTGTTATGGATGAAAATATACCACATATTGAAGAATTCGCAGATTGTGTTTTAACAAAGGTCAACGTAGACATTAAACATGACAATCCTGATTATGCCAATCTTGAAAAGTTTTTGGAAGGAATATTTCACAGCTTTGAGTATAAAATTGAAAACAAGTTAGAGTTCGCAAAAGATGCAATTAATAATTGCAAAATTGTACAAAAATCTGAAAAAACCTCAATTAAATTCCTTAATTGTATACTAAAATACAGCGCCCAACATTTATGATTAATTTACGAATTTTGAAGGCCCAAAAAGAAGCGGTATAATCAACCGCATGATGGGTCACTTTGCTTTTATATTATAATCATGGGATTGTTATTACTGGTAATTCATTATAATATGTTTTTTATTATAATTGTAAATTTATTTATAATTTTTATTTAAAAGAGTAAACAATTGATGTGTTTATTTTGTATTGTTTTTTTTCGATAAATGAGTAGTTCCAAAGAAAGAAAAAAAGTCGTAGCCAAATTCCGGCGCAGTAGAGATCGCGTGACACCTAATTCCACCAATTGACACCAACACAAACACGATTGTACAAGTTTTAGTTTCTGCGCATTAGCTCCACCTTTTCTTCTTTCTTTGGAAGTAACTCTACTATACCTCATTAATATTGTTGTTCCCTATATTTTTGTATACCGTCAACTGATGGGGTAACTTTGGCTATGGGTAACTTTGTTCCAACAATAAATGAAAATTCATTATGAAAAATGATATGTTTTTACAATACAGTGTACTTTGTACTTTACTTACCCTGCATTCGGGGAGAGGCTACTTTCGCTACCAACCATTTCTTTTCTTCCTTCTTTTCGCTATGTGCATTCCTCCTACTGCCCTCTGGTGGCTCAATAAAGAAAATTACTCGGGACTGTGAACATTTTAATATGTTCACTATGAAAATAGTACGCCATGAGAAATTTGAATATTTTTGCTGTCATAAAATTTGAATACCAACTGTTTTATAGCAAATAATTTAATTAATTTTGTATGATCAAGTGTTTATGACATAATGCAAGTCCCGTTGAAGTTCTATTATCGGCCACTCCGAACGCTTCGTTCGATTTGCTTATCCCCTCTCATACCTTGCACATAGCGATTAGAGCTTCCAAAATGTTCGTAGTGACTGAAAGGGGCGGAACCAAAGCGTTTGAAAGCGACTGGAAGCTCGAAAGAAGGAATAGGATTATATAATAATTATATTAATAGGATAACTTTGATTTTTAATTTTTTTTTAAATTGAGGAAACATTTTGGGGATTTCATTAAATTAAAAACGTTTTAGAAAAATAATAAACATAATTCACAGAAATTTTCAAATGCTTTCCAAAAATCAAAGTTGGATTTCCACTTACCCTTTTAATTAATGTATTTGATTACATCATACTTTATCGTCTCATTGAAAATATATCATAAACATCATAATAAATTACTTAACTACTTCAATTTAAAAACTGAATCAGAAATAAATGAATAAACAGCTATAAAACAGGTTAGAATAATTGCATTTTAACTGGAGATTGAAAAACCTGCGTGGAAAATTCTTTTTTGGTTCATTCTTTTATGTATTTATTGGTGGCGTAGCAACGCGAAATTTTGCTGAGTACCAAATTGTGGAACGGGCCCTTCCCCCCCATACTCACAATTTTTTTACTTAGAAATATTATTTTTTTTAAATGTTATACAAACTGTCACATTAAATTTTATTTTAACTTTATTTAATTCAAAAATAAATAAAAAAAACCATATAAATATTAAAGTTCGTAATTTCTAATTTTTATTATTTTTTAATTTCTCCTATTGAAGACTCTGATGCAAGAAGGGGATATGTGTAATATCAATTTGTAAATTCTTCAGAACTTCAAAAATAAATAGCTCATTGTTGCAGCATCTTATGGGAGGGGAAGACATGTGATTTTCACTGGTAACTCCGTTTCTATTAACAATAAAAATTCCAGCTTTATACCAAGTGAATAAAGCTCATTTTAGAACCTAAACCTGCAATAACATCATTTTTAAATATTTTGTACTTATCCCCTTCTTGCATTAGGGTCTTCAATTTTATTTTTATTAGTGCATTCGCACACCGCGCACACTGGTAGTTGCACCACTGGTATTTATATCATGGAAAAAAGGTTCAATTAGACAAAGATGTAGACTAAATAGAAATAAATATTATAAAAATCTTATAAGAGCCGAGAAACTTGAGATAAAATGAGATGGAAAAATGTTCTATCCATGAAAACATCCAGAGTGAAACATCACAACAAACTTAGCCTCGGTGTGCTGCTGACACTTTATCTCATACCATATCCACTTCTTCTAAGACAGGGATGAGCAATATTTTTTTGCAACGGGCCACTTATCAATAAAAAAATGTTGTGCGGGCCGCATGCAGGGCCGTACATAGAGGGGGGGGGACAAAAAAAATTTTCCCAAAGGGCAAGTGTTTATAAAATTATTATAAAAAAGTAAGTTTTAGTCGATACAATTCATTTTCAAAAGAAATAGTGCTTACTTTTTTTTATTACAATGATATATCTATGGAAAATATATTATCAATTTAAAAAATTTTCAACCTAAAAGTCTTTGGCGGGCCGCACGAAAAGATATGGCGGGCCGCGGGTTGCTCACCCCTGTTCTAAGACCAATATGAACTTTTAAATAATGTAATAACATTTCAGATATTTAAATCATTTTAAATTAAAAATTTATGAACACGTATTAATTTATTAAATAAATTCTTACTCATGTTAATTTATTAAATATTACAAAATAAATTACCAATTGCCTTAAAAATACGTCCATTTTATATCTTGGTCAACTTTCTTTTATATTCTTTTTATAAGTATAAAAGATGGTGTCAAACGTTTAAGCATCGTTAATTTGAAATAATGAGAATGGAAGCTCATTGAAGCAAACAAACACAGAAAACAACAAAAACAAACGTTTGACACAATTTTTTTAAATTCGATTTGGGAGGAGGGGGCAGCGACATGCAACTCAAATAAACCAAATTATTCGTTAATAACTAAAGGAAACCGTTGAAATATATAATTGGGTAATTTTTCAAACCTCCACCTCAAAAATTACTATTTTTCTACGGAGTAAATAGCCAGTATACAAATTTTATGCGTATAAACTTTCTTCTTTGGCCGTTCCAAGAACACACATATAAGTTCGGAATGCAGTTTCACATGAATCATCCGTATTTTCTTGTTTGCAATTTTTCTCAATTTTGTCGAGAAAAACTGAATTCGTGGCATCTGTTAGGTATTTCACCATATTCATATTAAGAACGCCACTTTGATCCATAAAATGTGTAGTATGAAACGAACACTTGACGTAGCACATGAAGCGTTTATCTTTGGTCATTGTTAAAGAGTAGTGAAAGTTGTCAACTACTTCTCGAGGAACACCAGATTGTTTTACGCAGTTGGCAAGTGACTTTTCACCAAGATGTTCTACATAATTTTTCATCAGCAGCAATTCGTTCTAAAATTGTATACATTAACTTTTTTTAAATACCAAAAATGAGCATAATTCACTTACCTCTCTTCCTTGGCAGTTAACCGAAACTACTACACCCAGTAAAATCCAAGCAGCGAAAATCTTCATTTCGAGAAGTTAGATAAAATAATGTGTAGTCTTATTTGTTTCTTTTTGTTATATATGTGACTTCTTGTTTATATAATACTAAATCCACATAATATGTGCATACATCATGCATGCTGAGCTGCATAGCTTTTGTAATTTATTGTTACGTATTCAAATTAATTAATTAAAATATTTTATATTCAAAAACAGGTAAGTAACAATAATAGAATATGATCTAACAATAAAATTCCAAAAAGTTTTTGGAACGCTATGGGCTCGTATATAGGCACGTGTCCTTACAACTGCGTTCTGTATGCCTAGTCAAGTTCTCAATATTATGTCTCACATTCTAATTTTCGAATAACGTGGTATTCCAATAAACAATTCAATTTCCTTTAGCGTCTTTACATAAAAAAGTGTTGAAAGATTGTGTAATGCTAACAAATTATTATTTAAATGTTTGTAACGTCGCCGTCCGTCGCGTCGTGGAAATAAATGACATAAAACATAAATAATTCAGTAAGCAGTTGATATTGTCAAATACTAATTTTTATTTAATTTTTCAGATTTAATTTTCGTCAAGCTGTGCGGAAACAAGGTTTAAAAAGTACATTCAAATAGTTGGGAAAAATTTGCCAAATTACGTCCTTACTTCGATGATACACAGGATAAATTTGCATTGAATGCAGCTCAAATATTGGGTTTACCTTGTACTGACCAAGTTTAGTAGCAGAAAGTAAATATTTCCACGCTTATACTTATGCGCAATTTACTAGCAAATTAAAGCCTCAATTCCACTGAGGCAACACTGAACGACATGCTACTTATTTCCTAGTGTTGTCAATGGGGTGAAATAATGAGATAACAGCTTCATTTATAGAAGAATACCATAATTTACCCGTATTATGCAACAATAGAATAAGTATTTATAAAGATAATGGAATAAATAATGAGAAATTAAATAATTAAGTTAATGTAGCATACCTCATGTCGTTCAGTGTTGCATCAGTGGAATTTCGGCTTAACATTCAATTTTATTGTTATTAATAAAAATATTTTACTTTAAATTACTTTTCCAAAAATCGTCATAGAAACAACACTTCCCTGCGTATCTACGCGCAGGGAAATTGAATTATACTGACTAGTCCGGTAATGTCAGTAATTGATTTTTTCAATGTGTTTTGACACATTGACAAACTTGATTTTTGCTAATTTTAAAAATGTTGTTCAAGTTTTGACACATTGACAAACTTGATTTTTGCTCATTTTAAAAATGTTGTTCAATTAGTGTTTTAAAATTTCGATTTTTTACGATTTTTGGAAAAATTTAATACAAAATACGTCAGGAAAATATCTCACTTTACTCGGAGCTCTAAAATACTCGGCACAAAGTGCCTCGTATTTCAACATTGCTCCTCGTCAGTAATATATCATTTTCCTGACTTTCATGTAAATAACTATTATTCTATTATTATATTAGAATAATAAATAAAAAAACAGCTTTTTGTGATTTACTCAAAACTAATATTATTGGACATATTGAGTTTCTGCATCAATCAATTTGGTTCAAATAATTATTGAACCAAATTCTCCTTATGTACGTAATCCCGAGAAATCATTAATGTATAGTTTTGGAAAGGTTGAGTATATAAGAAAAAATAAATTAAGTCAAATTCTGTTCAATATTAAAATATTACATTCTTTATAACGGCCTTGTTAATAAATTTTTTAAATTAGTGAGCTTCTAAACTGCTACATTTTGGAGAATCCAGGAGAGAATATCATTGTTAATTTTCCAACTACCAATGCCAGTTGCAATACAAGGTGAACTTATTGATCCAAAAGTATTTGTTAATATTGCTTCAACAACCCATTTGTCTTTTGAGTTGTACATTATCGGGGTTCCACTATCGCCGTCACAGGGCAAACCAACACTATTTTCTTTAACTTCCAAACAAAAACGATATTTATCTGGAATGGCAGTTCCGACAGTATTATTATTACAATGATGATTTTCAACTATTTTTTCTTCAATCTTTTTCTTTATGTTACTGTTGCTTTCTAAAATTAAAAAGTGAATAATTCAAAAGAGAAACATGTTTATTTAAATACCTCCTAGGTTTGATAATCCCCAACCAGAAGTATACACTGTCTCTCCAATTGTTGCTTCTTTTAATTCTTCCCAGGGCAAGCATATTGGTTGCACATAATCTGAAAAAAATAATTAATTATATGGTTTTCACAGATGAAAAATTCACATACTATATTTTCTTTTCAACATTTTATGATTATGTAAAAGTTTTTAAATTTACAATAGAGCAATTTACTGCAGGAAGAAGCAAAAGATATAATCACATATTATAAAAGAATGAAAATTGGAAGAACCGATTTTAGAAGTTTGAAGAAGGAAAGGTGGAAGAAGTCAACATTTGGAAATGAAGTAAAAGCATTAAAATCAAAGTGAACCAAAATAAAACAGAATTGGATCCTAAGAACAAAAGGAAAATTAATGAAATAGTTGAAAAAATTGTAACCCTTTTGCAAAAAGAAAAGCAATCGTTGATCTTTTTCTTTTTAATAAACACAAGAAAAATATGGAAAAAATTCTAAGCCCTAAGATGCCTTAGTATTCAAGTAATTTTGATTTATGTGCAATAAATTTTTGATTTGTTATTTTTAACAAACTATGCGAATTCAGAGTGAGTGGAGTGTGAATTCTTCTAAAATTATACGTCTTGTATTTGTATAAAATTATACATTTTTGTAAATAAGTTTGGTTTGACTGGCAATGATATGTGCTCGATGGAAGAGCAACTGAAGATTTAGATTTGAAAATTTAAGTCAGGAAAAATTTTCATTTTACCTTCTGTAAATCTTAAAATGTATCATGTACATGATGTACTATCATTCGCCAATTTTAAAATATTCGGATATGCTAATGTTATCAATATTTTATGATTTTGGCAGTGATACTAACAAAACTTACAGCACCTGAAATCCCAAATAAGAAAACGTACAATGAGCTATTTCCCAACAGGCGCGCGCTTAGGGCCTCGTAAATCTAGGGGCCTCAAAATAAGGAAAATTTTATTTTTATTAATTAAATTCCTGTTGTAATAAAAACACCAACAATAATGAAAAAAATGCTAAGCCCTACGATGCCTTAGATTTGCAGTTATTTTTATTTCAGTGCAATTTTGAATTTAAATTTTTTGATAAAAATTTAATTTTGTTAAAATATTATGAAACTTCATGAAAATATTAACTCTGTTATAATAAACACAGGAAAAATATCGAAAAAATTCTAAGCTCTACGATGTCTTAGTTTTTCAGTAATTATGATTTCAGCGCAATAAATTTTTGATTTAAATTTTTTGTTAAAAATTTAATTTTGTTCAAATATTCTGAAACTTTAGGAAAATATTAACCCTAATTGTAATTAACACAGAAAAAATAGCGAAAAAATTCTAAGCCCTAAGATGCCTTAGATTTGCAGTTATTTTGATTTCAATGCAATTTCTTATTTAAATTTTTTGATATAAATTTAATTTTGTTCAAATATTCAGAAACTTCATGAAACTATATTAACTTTGTTGTAATAAATACAGGAAAAATATGGAAAAAATTCTAAGCCCTAAGATGCCTTAGTTTTCAAGTAATTTTGATTTTAGTGCAATATAAATTTTTTATTTAAATTTTTTGATAACAATTTAATTTTGTTCAAATATTCTGAAACTGCATGAAACTATGAACTCTGTTGTAATAAACACAATAAAAATATGGAAAAAATTCTAAGCCCTAAGATGCCTTAGTATTCAAGTAATTTTGATTTATGTGGAATAAATTTTTGATTTAAATTTTTTGATAAAAATTTAATTTTGTTCAAATATTCTGAAATTTTATGAAAATAACAATTATGTAGTAGTAAACTCAAGAAAAATAATAAAAAAATTCTAAGCCCTAAGATGTCTGGGATTTGCAGTTTTTTTGATTTCAGTGCAATTTTTGATTTAAATTTTTTGATACAAATTTAATTTTGTTCAAATATTCTGAAACTTCATAAAAATATTAACTCTGTTGTAATAAACACAGGAAAAATATGGAAAAAATTCTAAGCCCTAAGATGCCTTAGTTTTCAAGTAATTTTGATTTCAGTGCAATAAATTCTTGATTTAAATTTTTTGATAACAATTTAATTTTGTTCAAATATTCTGAAACTGCATGAAACTATGAACTCTGTTGTAATAAACACAAGAAAAATATGGAAAAAATTCTAAGCCCTAAGATGCCTTAGTATTCAAGTAATTTTGATTTATATGCAATAAATTTTTGATTTAAATTTTTTGATAAAAATTTAATTTTGTTCAAATATTCTGTAATTTTATGAAAATATCAATTCTGTAGTAGTAAACTCAAGAAAAATAATAAAAAAAATTCTAAGCCCTAAGATGCCTGGGATTTGCAGTTTTTTTGATTTCAGTACAATTTTTGATTTAAATTTTTTGATAAAAGTTTAATTTTGTTCAAATATTCTGAAACTTCATGAAAATATTAACTCTGTTGTAATAAACACAGGAAAAATATCAAAAAAATTCTAAGCCCAAGATGCCTTAGTATTCAAGTAATTTTGATTTCAGTGCAATATAAATTTTTGATTTAAATGTCTTGATAAATATTTAATTTTGTTCAAATAATTATTCTGAAATGTTATGAAAATATCAATTCTGTAGTAGTAAACTCAGGAAAAATAACAAACAAATTCTAAGCCCTAAGATGCCTTGGATTTGTAGTTATTTTGATATCAGTGCAATTTTTAGTAAAAAAAAGTATTAAAATTATAAATCGTCTGCGGGCTGGTAAATGGGCCCCCAGACACCAGGGGTTCACATCAAATGCTTTAGGGAGTGTAGGATTAGTGAAAATACTTAGAGGGGGGCCTCAAAATTGAATTGCGCCTGGGGCCTCATAAGTTCTAAAACCGCCACTGGATTTTAGAAAAATTTTAATATTTGTAATAATTTTAATTTTGTATTTGACGGGTTTTCATTGATAAATTGCACGCATAAGAAATTTTATTTGAGAATTATTATTAGTAATGTAAGTGCGAGAATGTTAAAATTTTGTACCTACCAGTTTTATATTCATTAAAAAGATTAAAAATTTTGATAATTAGAACGAAAATTTTTGGAATTTTATTTTAAAAGTGGAAAAATTTAATATTTTATCACTAGATTTTCCCAAATATGAGTAGTGACATATCATAATAAGACAATGGACTATTTAGTGAAAAATGTAGTTTCTTAAACTTTATTATATTATTCCTTAATTTCCTTAAGGGTTTAATTTCACGAATTAATAATAAACCAATTTTGCAATTTATTGATAACATCTTCATTAGCGTTTTTATTTACATCCATTTTTGGATATACGCCTCTCAAGTTCTCTCAATTTAGAATTTGAAGGTTTAGGCCTTACCACCCCTTACATAAGCACCCTCATTTTGTTATACTAATTGTATAAATAAATAAATTAAAATTGTTTTTTCTTTAAATAAGATGATAAATAAATACCTGAAAATTCAACATCTTTGGCCAATCTCAACATAGCAATTTCGTGAATTTCATCAACTATTCTCCTTTCGACATCTACTTCTATGACGTTTTCTGTAACTTCACTAGTGGTATCGTGTACACCAAGTTGTACTTTAGATCTAAAAATAAGTTACATGAACAAGTTCTACTAACCAAAAAAATAACTTACAAAACAAATTGCATGCAACTCCTTGCAAAAAGTACATATCTTTTACTAATAAGTACACCAGCGCATCTCAAATCGGAATTTGGATTATAGATCCTACTTTCCAATGGGATGTAGACAACCCATGGAAACTCTTTTTCGTTTGCTTTATATTGTGTTACCTGACCACCCGTTGAAGATTGATGTCCACATTGCTCAAGAGATGGAAAAATATTTTCTTTAGAAGTATCAAATGGTACAGCATGTAAATAAATGACACAGCAAAGAAAAATCACTTTTGAAGTTAACGACATATTGTTAAAACTAGCGGCTTATAATAATCAACACCAGCAAGAGATTTTCACTTCTGCTTGAATGGTAACGAAAATTGTTGCTTATAAATACATAATTATGTAATATTTTCATTACTTTTTGAAGATACACAAGGTTACCCACTTATTTTTTTATTTTATCGACTTGACTGCAAATAAAAAACAAATTATTATTACAATATCAATATTATATTTTAAATTAACTAAACAATATCCAATAAATTACCATTATCTTGAGATTTGTTACCTAATTTATTATTTCGCTAAGCTGTAAATCCAAGGAAATTTCAGAATCTGAATGTGATAAATTTGAAACATAGTCATTCCATGTTTCCTTTCAATTAATGTTCAAAATTTATATATTTTGATTTCTTAGGACAATAAAACAGTAAGTAGGTTTATCATATTCTCAAATATTTTTTTTTATCACAGACAGGGATTTATCAGTTATGATTTTTTATAGTAACTATAATGTAATTAAACGTTTTATATAATATTTTGTTATCTTTTAATTGGGTTCATTCATTATTAGGTAAGATCAATAAGGTCAATTTTTTTATAGGATAAGCTTGTTTTTAAGCGATTGTTTCATTGCTACCGTAATTATAATTGATACTGTTAAAAGAAAAAGTGACTAAATAAATGTGTTAGCATCTAAATCTATTTGTTGTACATTTGAAGATGTACTTGCAGAAGACCGATTGACGACCTGACCAATTTTCGACAACAAAAACACAAAACATCCGTGTCAATGCAAAAAATTAATTCCTGGAATATTTTTTTGTAGTTTCTTTAATTTAATGTAATGGTAACGTTACAATAGCTTATTAATTTATTTCTTAGACATTTAAAAAGTATAATATGAATTATTTTAAATGATGTAAGTATATTATAAAGTTTACTTCTAGGTTCAGTTGCTGCGTCACTAAAATAGCTATACATATAACTCGGTAAATTATTGGAATTTTAAAATTTTCTCTCGAGAATATATTCTAAAAAGTCTAAACTTTAAGAATATGTAAAAAGCAAAGAATTGATTTTTTTTAAATTCTAAACCAGAAGACTGCCTTAATACATTATTTCTATCTATTCTATTTAATTTGTTATTGCAATTTTTTACATTTGTTTTAAAGAAATCACATATTACTTTACCATACATAGTATGAGTTTCATCTTATATACGTATAATCGGTTTATGCAAACTTGATAGTAGTGACTTGACGCGCATGAATCGATTAACGAGATGCTACTGTAATTTTTTTGAAAAATTGTTTTAATTTTTACAAACAAGGGTCATTGGGCACACTATTCACGCTGTATTATGGGCGCCGAATCATAGAGGCGGCCAAAACATAAACAATTTGTGTTTCTAATCGGCAATTAATTTATATTTTACTTTATTGCAATAAATCACGAAGTTTTTTTAATAACAATACATAATAAAATGTCGAACAAAAACGGAAAGAACAATTTTATAGTAATTTGTATTGAATTAAAAAAGACATATCTGATGTTATAAGTAATACCATTATGATTAATGTATGGTAAAGTCATGGTATGGTCACATCCGAACATTCCGGTTTATCACCCAGTGACGCCGTAAGCCGAACAACTACGTCCGACATTTTTTGTATTTCACAATTTTTATTGTATATGTAGGTACCTAAATGTTGAACAATTTCCGTTTTAACGGGTGAAGTCATCTCTGCGTGTATATTTCTTGAATTTCCTTTTGTAGTATTAAATAAAACATAAATACCAGGTTATTATGTGATCACCTTCCCTGCCATATTTTAAAGGCAATTATTCTTTATTATCGTAATGAGAGCTCTCAAGCTTTAGTTGGTCCATTTATAGAGTTGTATTTTATTGCAAGATAATGTCATAATATTTACTAAATTTTTACATCTACATTTTTATTACTAATTTGTAAGTTTTGTAAAAAAATTACTGCACTTAATGGGTACTTCCATTTTAATTAAATTGGCAATGAACAAAAAGAGATAAAATATAGTTTACTGTAGTATAAAATACTTTTAATTATTTAGATGTTAAATTGCAATATTAAACTTTTATTTACTTTACCATAAATACCAGATGAGTGGAAAATGTGACTAAGCCATAAATTTTTAAATATCCTCGTTTAGGCACCTTGTCCACTGAAGACTGAAGGGCTCAGACAATATCTAGACGCCTACACCCCTATAATAAAAACGAAGTTAGTGAACCCAGTGAGATAATTAGTCGGAATGTTAATCAAACACCAAATTTCGTGGGGGCAAAGGAATCATGACTATAGAAGTTTGCTAGTATTTCCCGAAACGGCATCAAGTTCAAAATCTTCATTTATCCATTCTTATAACACCTCAAGTGGAATCACGATTCCAAGTAATTCAATATATGGAAGAATGGTAAAAACTACTGACCTGGGTCGATTCTAGGACGTTTGATCCCCGGACGGTTGATCCCCGGACGATTGATCCAGCGGACTATTGATCCCCAGACGATTGATTCAGCGGACGATTGATCCAAGGGACGATTGATCCCCAGACGATTGATCCCCGGACCATTGATCCCCAACGGCCATTTTTTTCATTTGAAAAGATTGACCTTCCATAATGATTATTATTGGTTTAACGAATATGAATATAATGTAACCGCTATGTTCAATAATTCTAATCTTTATCTTCTTTATTTTTTTCCTTTATTACCAATTTAAAATATTATTTATTAGCGCTAATAACCGTTTTCTATTGGTAACAAATTGTTTATGGGGTGTTACCTCAAGACCGGTCTCTATTAGTATCAATAATATAATAGATACTAAAGTAAAACTTTAGAATTTTTCGTTTTTTCATCCACTCTGTATCGTTTCTATTTTGCCCGTAGTTACTCATTGGTTACATACAGATATCCCCCTAGGGCCTTCCAACTCGGCAAATTGTGCTACTGGGAAGGGGATGAATCTCACTTTTTTTTGCAACTCTGTCGTAGGTGGATGTGTGAAAAAAAAATGTGAAACTCATTAAAAACATCCCCTTAGGGTCTTCCAACTCGGAAAAGTGTGGTACTTCATAGCTACGCATCCTACTAACAATCTAATAAGAAATTAAATCGCTCGGGGATAAATCTTCCGCTGGATCAATCGTCCGTGGATCAATCGTCCGGGGATCAATCGTCCGCTGGATCAACCGTCCGGGGATCAAATGGTCCGCTGGATCAACCGTCCGCTGGATCAATCGTCCTGGGATCAATCGTCCGGGGTTCAATCGTCCGGGATCAATCGTCCGGGGATCAAAAGTCCGGATACCGACCTGGGTCAATAATCGCTTCAATTAGGTCAACCACCGGTACAGCGTGATTTCATGTTCTTGAGCTCATGCATTCGCAGTGGAAAAGGAAATGGTGTGGAATTGGAACATTGGAACGATAGGATTGGATGTTTAAATTGTTTTAAGACATTTATTTTTAAATGTTGCAGTGGTTGACAAGAAACTTACTAAAGAAAACTAATTCAAATTTCTGGTGTCACTTTGTTGAATTTTTGGGTGGATTTTGATGAAATGAACTTCGTGGAAGTTACTACCGCCCAATATTTATTTAAATGTGACATTTGAACAGTCTTATAATTTAAACTTTGAATTTGGCCAAATTATACAATTAGGAGTAAATTGTACTTAAGTGTTCACACTCAATTGTGATGCGAATTGTTTTGTTGATTATATGTAGGTACATTTGGTTCATGCAATACTCGTGTAACATTGAAAGATTAAAGCTTGATTAAAGATTAAAGATTAAAGTAAACATTGAAAGAGAAGATAAGTAACATTTGAAGCTCCCCTGGTACCACCTAGATGTTTTTTTTTTCACAATTAAATATTTAGTTGTAGTTTTGTATATTTTGTTCTAGCTGTAATCTGTAGCTATCTGTAAAAAATGTGTCAAAAGCACAACGCAAGGTGTAGTAAGTTTTATCTGGACACCTCAAACGGCGAGGTTTGTGGATCGTCAATCCCACTTGAGTGTGAGAACGTCACGTTTCGATTCCGTGAAACCGATTTTGGCACCCGTCTCCCTTCTAATTTTATCGAACCTGACCAGTGGATACCCCGAATATTACCGTTGCATTTACCCCTATCTCGTAATCTCAATCCGTGGCCTCTTGCCAGTGAACCGGTAACCGAAACCTTAAGAACTGTTATAAGCGGGTAAATGTTACATGGAGTTAAACATGCAATATGGAAATTTTCAGAAGACGTAAGAGGAGGTATTCTAGTTTCGATCCCCAACTGTAGGTTCCATGAGGTTAACCTCCGTGCTACGAAAATCTGGTCAGATGTTTACAACACCGTATTGAAATACTGTAAAACCAGCATTTATTCCATCCGTTGACGATCCTAAGGTACATGAGGCAAACAGTGGACGACAGATGGTGCTGTTACAGTATTCCAGAACGATTAACCCTGAACCCTAAGCTGAATTTTTTTACCTATTCTTGTATACAATCGTGGACTATTTTTATTCACAATTGTCGGTAATGCGATATTGACGTCTCCCGCGGTTGGCGGGTTAAGTCAAATCCTGCAGGGTGGATCGAAGTAACGACTCTATATGATGTGCGACGATGTTAGCGATATATGTGCGCGACAGACTAATGTGAACCTAAAATTTAGGGGAAGAGGAGATTTGTACGGAGATCGGAAGAATAAGAGTGATGTTTGAAGCCCATATACCCTTAACGACGCGATGTGGCTAACGTTGGCAACAGCGGAACCAATGTAAAACACCAAGAGCTATTGGGGCCAGTTTGTTCTTATGGCCACCGCTGGCACTGCAAATTCGATTCGGTCGGGACTTCAGGGGTGGGCGTATGACTTCACTCGTCTATTCCGATCAACCAAGAATTAACCGAACAACCAAAGCATAGAATTGATGGTTTGGAATGGAAAGTGCCTTTTTAATACTTTCACAATTTCTTACTTTTGGTAAAATTTTTCTTTAAATGAAACCACTATCGCATCGTCTCTCAACTTGTGGTCGCCAACAGGTATAAGGGAGTTCACCAAATCTGGATCACCAAAATCAAGATTTTAAGATTAAGGAACAAGGAATAATCATCGCTACCATTCTCACAGAATTGCAGGTATTGAGTGAAATGAAAATTCATCTAATTTCCCGTATTATTTCACCGTTTATTAAAGTGGCTCGTTTGGATGGCCCAAGCGACCTTATTTGTTTGGCAAGTGGAGACACTGCAGAAGAATTGCCCTTATCGGTATGATGGTGTGGTTTAATTATTGTAACATGAAAATGTATCGATTATAAAGTGAGAGTCGACCGTGGAGTGATGTGAGCGCTGGTTGAGTTACAGAGCGGAATTTTTTTGTAGTAGTCGGGTTTCTTATTTATTAACTTACGTTTTTTAATACTTTCCGGTGAATCTGAATATTATTTTATCTCGTGTTAAAGTAATCTGAGAATAAATAATAAAAATAATAAAAACCTTTTAACGTTATATTATTTTATGCAACACATAAAGCAGAGTAGTTACGCAGTAAACAATTATTTTTGTATTTTATCACTTGTATTTCCTAATTTTTATGTACCAAAACACACACAAAAATTTTCAATAAATGAAATCATTTTGGGAATGTATTAAAAGAAGTAAATAAGAATTCAAAAATATTAAGTAATTTTTTTAATATTATTTTGGGGTAGTCTGTATACCTTCGGCGTTATAATAAATTAATAAAGCTTACAATAAAGATTGACGACCACTAGTCCAAACATTTTATAAAATTATTTATTATTATATTGAACTAACACTCATCCTTAATTTTTTTAAATTTTCATAAGTTTACCTAAAAAATTTTTTTTTAAAAACATAAAAAAAATAAAATATCTGATTTTTTCTCGTTTGTAACTTTTGATTAAAATATTTAATTTTACAAATCAATCAATATACAAGAGATGGATAGAAATCTTAGGAAACGTGAAGTATATTCCGTATGTATTTATTGGATTATTGCAATTTATTATTTAAATTTTCTTTTTCAATAACTTTTTCTATTTTTTATTTTGGCCACTTATTTAATTATAAACTCTTACTTGTTTTTTGGATTTTAGAAATTGGTAACACTTTTGTTATAAATAGAAAAAAAAAAAAAATAAATAAAGCAAAATAAGTTAACTCATTTCAAAATTATATATTTACGTTCCATATTGCAGAATATAAATTGCACTTTCTTTGTCTTATAATACCAAAAGTATGATATTAAACATAATTATACCTGGTGGTGCAACGTTAAATATCAGAATCAGAATGAAAGAACATAATGAAATAATGAAGTATGTCAAGTTCAGGTTTCTTGAACTCGTCTATAAAAAATAATATAGTAGGTACTATAATATCTTTTCAGTGTACAAGTCATTTTACATTTTTAACGGAAAAACTTAAATAAAGTTTAGTTATTTTCAAAAGGTAGTCTAAATATTAAATTAAAAATAAATTCGTACTTGAAAGCATGGCCAACGACCAACCGTACAACAACTGGTCATTAGAACATGTTTGTGAGTTCATAAGGATCTTTCGAGATTTAACTCCTCTGTAACATACCAATGTGAATTAGTTTCTCAACAAATATGGCAAGGTAAGATTTTTAGATAATTATTTTTAGAAAAAATTTACTAAATTAATTTAGTATTAAACTAACGTGATTTTAGTCAGACATATTTATGAGTTATTTTTAGAAACCGGGGTTTATATTTAATTCATATAATGTAACAATAAGTATAAATAATTATGTTACATTATACATTTAAATAATCGAATTGTAACATAATTAAAAATTTTACTAAACCAATACTTTGATTTTGAATATCCGGTAAGAATGAATGAAAGGTGAATGGCACAGTAACACAACAGAAATATCCAATGTTTAATTTGATTGAATTTTTTGAGTGTTTTTTTTCTTGTTTATTGAAGCGACTTTTTTTAGTCAATATTTAATAATTACATGATACAGTTTCCACTAGTGGAATATTTTAATACATCGTCGGTATTTCCTTCGTACCTCTCAAAACCATAATTTGCAGATCAGCGTTAATAAAATCTTCAATTTTTGATACGCTCCGCTACAGGAACGGATTAAATTTCGGCGTAACAAAGATGAAATTTTACTCATAAAATTTTTTTTATTAATTAACATTTGTATGGTGTTCAATGATACAAGAAATCAAAACAAGCATTGATCATTTTATCAAATAGAATATAATTATTATAACATAATAATGAGCCCAAAAAAATCATTTTGTATTTTTTGTCGAAGTACATGGATTATCGCGAACCATATCAATACTTTGTTGTTGAATACAAAATAATAAAATATTATTTACATACTTATTTAAGGAAATTTATGATAAATAGAAACGCAAAAAAATAAGAATTATTAAATAGGTATTTTAACATATTCAAAGTTTAGATTATATCCTGGCATCTTCCTTTATTATACAGGTTATTGTCATTATTGTTCAGGTACCTATCTACCTCATCAATTGGATCTTAAAATAAATTAATAGTAAACCATAAACAAAAAAGTTTTGAAAGGTACCAAACTCTTAAGGAATTTTTGTAATAATTTTATGAACGTTCAATGAATCTAGATGAACACTAAAATAATATGAAACTAATGCTTGTTTTATAAACTTTGTCTGGTAGTGACACTTGTAGGTACTTTTTCTAACTTTTTTATGTAGTATACCATGAAAATTGTATAAGTACCCATATTTTGGTTGTAATGAAAATTCACTTATAATGAATAAATTCTTAATCTATGTAATAAATGTAAAAATACAGTTAAAATAATAATATATAAACCATATAGATAAGTTACTGGACACATCATTATAGTTATTGGACATTGTACACCTAAACCTTAAAAATAAGATTATGTTTTGAATAAATATATTTTCATTGAGAGGAAATGTTTCTGGTCATCTTTAACCCTGTCGTACCACTGAGCCATAGCCTGCCAAGAATTATTTAAACCGTCCAGTAACTATAGTATATATTTGCATACTTTTACTATCATGTCTTTTTTTAAATCCGGTAGTTTAGAATCAAAAAATAAAATATTCAACGTTAGCATGCAAGATCGAACTTATAAATTTAGTGAAGAAATAACAAGAAGTAGGAGAGATGAATTTTATAAAAAAAATTGCTAATTGTCCGATAACTATATGATTCACCAGATAGTCAAATCCTTTGATTACTTGAAGTCCATTATAAGGGGATTTCACTTAAATCATAATTAGTAATTACAAACTATAACCTAACCCAAACTAATAAATACTTAACAACCGAATAATAAAATCTATAGGTATTAATTGCTCGGCCTTCAGCCTCATCTGGTAGATTATAAGCAGTGTGTGAAGAATATTATATTATTTGTTAGGCCTTCAGCCATATTATTAAAGTAAATTTTTATTATGGATTTCATCTAGTAAATAAATGAATGACGTATAATGCATAATATGCAATAAATAAAAGTTGGTAACGGAAAATCATTTGTTACGAGTTCGTACTAGTAGTAAAAGTCGCTGTAAAATGCATTCGTATTTTAGTGTTACTGAAATCCAATTTAGGTATTTACCTTGTTAATTTAATATTATTTATAAACTTCTTGACTACCTTGACATAAGTATTTGGAATGACGTAGATGATGTTGACATTTAAATTTATATTTCGTAATGAACTACGTTTTTTTTAACTTTCAGGTTCAAAAAAATTTAGTGGTCAGATTTTTTTAATTTATAATTCTTTAGAAAAATCTCGATTTTTTGTGATTCCATACTGTCTGATGTCCCGGTTTTGTTTTTAATAATCCTAATGTTACCTAAAAAATTATTAAAATCGGCAAAATGTAATTCTTGTGATAATATGGAATAATGGCCTAAATCAAAAAAACTTGATTCGGGAGGAACTAAATAACGATTTTACGCAAACACGTCACTTGAACCTAAAGCCGAAAGACGTGTGTCTCCAAAACCTCCAACAAATTACTTATGCGCCGTTTGTACTTTCCAATATAGCTATATAGACTCCTGACAAAATAGCAAGATGCTGTTTGAAAATGTGTTGTTTTCTTTTTACTTAAAACCTCAAATTTTTTACTTTAACCATTTTTCCATATTACCACAGATTTTGTGCATTATGTAGGTAATACTAGTGGAAGTAATATTATTAACAAAAAATAATGTTAAATAAAGTTACCATAATCCTTTCTATCAGTTTTACATAAATTTGCATCAAATTGTGTAGCAACCATTCACAATGACCCTAAGAAATATTGGTTATTTCTTATGATATGCACTGGTCTTTATATCCTAATAAATAAGCTATATTAAAGGCCGATTATATTCGGTTGCAGAAAGTTCAACTGCATTGTAATTACGTTTATGCTTACGGTCATTAGGAAAAGGTACTTAAATATCCTGTTTTTTCTCATAGTGGAACATAAAAATTTTGAAATACATTTTAATTACATTTTTATTTAATGAAAAAATTATATTACTTATATTATGTGCAATAATGAGAGATGACAAGTTAAATTCATCATTCACACATACATTATTATCTTTAATTTATTGAAGACAATCTCCAAAATTAAAAAAGGAACCATCGTGTGGAGTAGAAGGTTTTTTCATAAAAGCATTTTTTTCTAATCTTCCGGGTGAAGCAATTTCGACATTGAGTTATATGTAATAACATATATCATATCGGCATAATTCTTCATTGTTGTAAAACGATTATAATTGTTTTAGGTAATAAATATTAAATACAGTGTGTGTAAATAAAAAACCGATTATTATTGCAGTGTTTCATAATATATCAAAAGTAATAGAGTTATTCGTTAAAATTATTAGTTTGCCTCTAAAGCACTTAAAAAATATGTTTTTAGCCGATGTTGGAATTTTCTCTCTCTCATTTTGGCTTTGACGTTGACTAGACAAATACTAGCCCTAACAATTATTATGTTCGGCAGGCAGAAATTTTTCAGAAACCTGTTAATAACTGAATTTTTCAATTGATGTAAATATTTAATTCAAAAAAGTATGGCTCGCGTGGTCTAGCAACAGAACGAAAAATCCAGGAATAATTAATCAAACTACACCTTGAAGGCAAATCGTTGTCAAAAATTAATAAAACATTAACATTACTGGAGAAAGTAAAAGTAGACCCAGAGAGGTAACTGCTCCTTACCTGACTCGTACTGACCCATGCCAACGGGTTATCGGGAGTTTCCCGGTGTCCCCTCCATAAAGTAATGAAATGGGTCATGTGTTCCAGGAAAGAAAAAAACAATAGAAATTTTATGAAAAATATAGGAAAAAATCCGTCGAAATCTGAAATTTTTTTTTTTTTTTTTCGATTACAATACTTTACCATTATGTATGGTATACTACGTATACTCATACTATGTATAGTAAAGTAAAAATAGTCATATTGATGTAGGTACTACATTCTACTGACGATAAGTCAGATCAGATCCATCGTATTCAACGCATAGAATAAGTTTTTCATTTTATTTGAAAATTTTCACTACGGAATATTTTTCCTCATTAACCAGTGGCTTGCTAGACCACCTTATAAATTGGAGAAAACACTTAAAAATTGTGATAAAATTTAGTATAATAATATTATTTATGTTATTTTTTTCCAAATTATTTTCCCTCGAAACCCCTAGCCTAAATAAAGATTATTCTAGAGCTCCTTTCTTGTACGCAATTCTATAGCTACGCCAATGGATTTGTTTGGACTAACTTAATAAAATAAATAGCTTTTAATATTTTTTAAAATAATTTTTATTAATGTATTTATTTTGTTTTAGATTGAAGAGTACAATATCAACTACCTTAGAAGCAGTTTTGGGAAGCATGTACAGTATTATTTTGAATACATTTTTTGGATTAATAATATTTTTCCTTATATGTCGTTATGTACTAGAAAATATTAAAATAGACTATTCCTACAGTATATTTGCCATTCCTGGTTAATTTTATTGAATTCATTTAATTAAAAGTTACAGCCATTTTTATTGATCAATAGACATTTCCATATGTGCCAAATTTGTAATGTATTTTTAGTAACTTTTTGAAGTTTGTACAAAATTAATAAATAATTTATTTTAAATAGGAATACATTTTACAAAATATTGTGATATTAGTTTATTAAATAAACTATATTTATTTTATTTAATAAAATATATTTTTAATTTATACTGTAATACAAATTAAACTATTTAAATCTTATACCAATTTATAATTATATCTGCATATATCTGTAACGCAGTTTGAAGTGAATTGCCTTGACTTGATTATTTCTCAGCGATCGACAATTCTAAATATTAATTTATAAACTCGTATAATATAAAAATATAATATATTTTAAATTTATAAGAATTTTTGTAATTTCACATAACTAATTTATTATTAAATAGCAGATACCTCTGATTGTCTATACGATTATTATTATCATTTATTTGTGTGACAAATATTATCCTCTAATTTTTCCTTCCAACTTATTAATTGTTGAAAGAATAAAAATAAAGACATATTTTTTCGTTTTGTGATTTCCATCCCGACAATAATTTTACTAGCGTCCGTAACCTAATTGCACTTCAAATTTGGAGGTGATTAAAACGAAGCAAAAAACAAAGTTGTGATTGAACGAATAAATTTTTAAGAATAATTAAAGCATTTTTATGGGACAACTTTTTTTTAAATTTTTTTGACTTTCTTCCTCTTACCATACACCAAACCGTCAATTGGTGCTATTCTGATTTGGCGTAACAACCTTGTTATTGTAGCAATATATGGTTATTTTACAACAGCATGGATATTTTTATTCTGATTTTATACACATAACAATAGGGGCGTGTTTTTTTTAAATCATTGTTTATTTCATTGCTATCATAACAATCATATTTTAGTGCTTGTTATGCCATTGTTATGCATTTATCAAATTGAAAGTTGTAAAAATTTTAATTCAAATCTTGTTAAAATAGACCAAATTGGTGTTAATTTCCTTTTAAATTTAACTAACCCAGGATTTCCATATTCGGAAACAAACTAAAGATGAAAATTTTAATAAAGAAATAAAATTGTAAATAACAAAAATACATGCAGAACCAACACTGGCTGTATCACTGCAAATAAACTTTTGAAAAAGTTGAATTGAAAATATAATAATTTGGTGTCCTCCACCGCTTAGTAGTTTTCTACCTCAAAAACCTCCAGGTTCTTCATTTAACGCATTCGATAATTTTTCCCAATTCATACGGATTTGTCGGATGACTTTTATCCGTTTTCAAATGATGGTAGTAGCGCGTTAACTGGGAAGATATTAATTCTATTAATGAAAAACTAACAGAATTTGATAGATAATATAAAAATGAAGCGTTTTAGATGTGTAGGAATGTCATATTATATCGATTAGTTTCGGGATATCGTCCTCTCTCCTTCATTTGATTTTGGCTAGCTTTTTTACCTCTTCGATTAGCTTCAGCTAATCTAAAAGATAAAAATTTTACAACTCAAAAAAATTTGGCAACCTAAAATTGGATTTTAAAATTCCAATAAATTGGCACTTGCGTCATCAATCTAACCAATTAAAAATTTTTAATCAGAACACTTCAATCAACTGATCTCTCATATTCTCCCAGTATTATTTTAATTAAAAAATAATATTAAATGTAATAATAATGCCAATTTGACGTTTGTCTATATCATAAAGTGCATGTTGTCATAGCAACACGTTCTTTTGTTTTACTTAAGTCCCTATGGAATCCACTTTATTACTTAAGTCACTCATTATCATTTTAGGTCCCTTGAGATTTAAAATTACATTTAAGACTTTGATAACTAGGACTAAAATTTCAATTCAAGTCCCGAGAGCGTATAAAATAAATTAAAACAGTAAAATATTTCTCAGAATTAAAATTTGATAGGAGTAGTTAGATATATTAG
Organism: Rhagonycha lutea; assembly: GCA_958510855.1. Classification (NCBI taxonomy): domain Eukaryota; kingdom Metazoa; phylum Arthropoda; class Insecta; order Coleoptera; family Cantharidae; genus Rhagonycha; species Rhagonycha lutea. The sequence goes on from OY294039.1 coordinate 45,586,432, forward strand.
AAAAAAGGAGCGGTAAAAATGTAATATAAACTGATGAGTGTGAGAACCAACTGACAAAGCTCAACAATAAATCAAGAGAAACAATAGAAAGGAGAAAAATTAAAGTACATCAAAATAGCTTTATTTTGTTTTGCCTTTTTAATATTGCTATTAATTAGTTACTACTAATTAATTAGTTATAGTAATTAATTAATAAATTTTAATAAAATTTCTTTGAATTCTTAAATGTCGCAAACTGAAATTAAAAAAGCTGATTTAAAATGTTATTCTCTTACGTTCGGTCATATTATAATATAAAAAATCAAACCAATAAAATTATAAAAACCAAAATAACTCTGCCGAACTATTTTTTGAAAGTAGAAGAAATTCGACGTAGTTCAAAAAATTCGATGACATGGATAATTAAGTTGGATTATGGTAAAATTTGTTTGTATTTGTTTACTAAATAAAATATAACGTATATTAATTACACATAACTATCAAATTTGGTGTTTGTTGATTTATTAATATCCGGGTACAAAGTTAAGTTTGCCTGTAGAAAATTTAAATTTCTAATTTTAGGTTATGTTTCATGAGGTTTCGCGGTTTCGCTTACGTCGAAATTTAAAATTCGTATAAATTCAAATAAAAGAGAGTTTACATGCTTTACATAAACAAAATTGCAAATGGAAAAGCCCGTGGCTTCACTAAAATTGCCCAATCATAAAATATTCGAATTACAATCATTTGGTTATAATTATTGCAATGATGTTAATATCGAAGAAGGAAATTTTAAATCTAAATTTAGCTTACAAGAATGGGAAAAATTACAAATTTGCTCTAAAACTAAATCCGCGTTAGATTTATATCAAGAAGAATGTACCTTTGGAAAAATACTAACCCTTCATAAAGAATTAGATGAAATACTGGGAGGTGGTGTTCCTACTGGATTAATTACAGAGTTTTGTGGGGAACCAGGATCAGGAAAAACACAATTATGGTAAAATATTTATTGTAAAGTTTGTTTCAGATTTTTTTTTATTGTAAATTCAGTTTTCAGTTGTGCATGAGTGTACAGCTACCAACATGGTGTGGTGGTGTAGCTGGACAAGCACTTTATATTAGTACAAATAAAGGATTTGCTTCACAAAGGTTAAAGGGTAAGTTACATAAAACTTATTGCATACAAATTATAATATTATAAGGATGTTTTTGCAGAAATAGCTGCAGATTATACTAAAAAGTATGAAGCACTGAAAGCAGCAAATTTATTGGATATTAACGTGCCTGATGATGTGTTTACTGTCGAAACAATTATGAAAAATATTCATTTCATTAGCATAAGTGATCATTTGGAACTAATTGCAGTTATAAAATACTTACCAAAATGGTTAGAAGAACATGATTTGGTAAAAATAATTAAATTGACAAGTTTGTCATAATAATTCCAATGTTGTTTGTTACAGATTCGTTTAGTCCTGATAGATAGTATTTCAGATCCTTTAAAGTTAATTGATGGACAAGAACGTACCAAATTATTATATAGCATCCTGAATGATTTGCAAACTTTATCACAACAGTACAAATTTGGTGTAAGAAAATGATACTATTTTATTATTATTTTTATAATTTGGGTTTTTAGATGGTGCTTACAAATAATTTCACCACAAGAAAACATTCTCAAGGAGTTAGCAGTCGTGTACCTTCTTTAGGAGATAGTTATTATCACAGAATTAATATAAGAATTATATTATCAAAAGTATCGACAAACTGTGTTGAAGCTTCAATTGTAAAGAGTTTATTTGGTACTTCAACTACGAAGTTTAATATTTGTTAAATACATTTTTTTTAAACCTGGATTTAATATGCCAACCTGCAAAATCCCCGACCTCTAATAAGTTAACATATTTTTGTGTGTCACTTTGTATAATGATACATATGAACTATTCTGGTAATTATTATCTACTTTTCTGACCGGAAAAGAAGGAATAAAACGGCACATGTCTATGTTTTTATTATGATTTCTCGAACTGTCAGTTGTCACTATGTTATTAAACAAATGTTACATAAAACGTGATAAGATACACGGGACCCGATGTTGAAAGGGCAAATAAAAGTATCCAAAGGTGTTAATAGATTTTAAACAATAATTTACATAAGGAAAGCCCAATCATGCTGATGCTACAAATGCAAAGTTTTGTGTCGGGACTCAAATCCCGCAATCAAGACACCCGTTTCAATACCGCTCAGGAATTGTTCGTTTTTGTTAAAAGCGATTTAAGGGAGGCTACCAATGAAGAAATTAATGCATTTCTTGATGATTTTAACCACCACATATTTGAGATGGTGTCGAGCAGTGATGTCAACGAGAAGAAGGGGGGCATATTGGCTATTAGTAAGTTATTTCAAGGAAGCACCAGTTTTTACATAACAAAATTGATCTGAATTTTAGTTTGCTTAATAAATGCCGACGTTGGTAACATGACGACTAGGATTTCCAGATTTGCTAACTATTTAAGGAATTTACTCCCTTCCAGCGATGTCGAGGTAATGGAATTTACGGCGAAGACCATGGGTAAATTGGCGTATGTTTCTGGATCGAAAGCGTCTGAATATGTAGATTTTGAGGTTAAAAGGGCTTTCGAATGGTTAGGTGGAGATCGCATTGAGGTAATGCGAATTGTCATTTTCTGCCTTTTGATTTGATTTCGTTTTTCTTTTTAGAGCAAACGACATGCCGCTGTGTTAGTTTTGAGGGAACTTGCATTGACGATGCCTACATATTTTTACCAGCAAGTGTCTTCTTTTTTTGAATTAATTTTTTCTACAATTCGTGATCCAAAGCCAAAGATTCGTGAAGCTGCAGTTGAAGCATTACGTGCTGCACTTGTCGTTACAGCTCAAAGAGAATCGGCAAGGCAAGCAACAAAGCCACAATGGTAAATAAATATTAAATTGTATGTGGTTTTTCTCTCAATTTTATATATTTTAGGTACAAGCAGTCCTATGATGAAAGTGTGGAATTATTAAAAGTCGAAAAAAATACGATTAAAGAAGATCGCGTTCACGGTGCCCTCCTTGTTTTAAATGAATTAGTACGCTGTTCAAATTCTGTGTGGGAACGAACTTACACTACGCTTAAAGAAAATGCCGATATAAAGCAAAGTAACGAAAATTTTACAACTCTTGTTCAGCCTCGTTTTAAGTCTCTGCATAGTAAAGCTTTACCTTCTTATCAAAATATATCTGCAAATATCCTGCACACAACAATTAGCGAATCGACCGTATGTAGACAGCTTATTTTTGACAAATACGATTACATTTGTTTAGACGTGATTGCACAAAATAGTGCCCGTTCTGTTTATATTCAAAATATTCTATTAAACATTTTACCTCGTCTCGCTGCATTTAGTCCAGAGCAATTTAGTGAAAAATATTTAGCCATTGTAATGAATTACCTCTTAAATACTTTAAAAGGTCGCGAAAAAGAACGTTCTACTGCGTTTATTACTATTGGATTAATTTCCGTTGCAATGGATAATCTCATAATACCTTTTGTTCCAAAAATTATTGATGTTATAAAATTAGCACTTCCAAATCGTGACGCATCTGCAAGAAAACGTGTAAATATTGATGCCAGTGTATTCAAGTGCATTATGTTTCTAGGACACGCCGTTAAAAGTCACATCTCCAAGGATATTTTAAATATATTAGAGCAAATGTTTTCGACGGGCTTGACGGGTCCTCTCACCGTTTGCCTCAAAGAACTGGCTATTAATATACCCGAACTGAAACAACCCATTTCGCATGGTCTATTGAAAATGTTATCTCAAATTTTGATGAACAAACCCCTTCAACATCAAGGGATGCCAAAAAATAGAGCAAGCAGCGTTTTACCGTTTAGTAATTTTTACGATTCAAATGACACGAGTATAATCGTTTTAGCTTTACACACTCTGGGAACGTTTGATTTTGAAGGTCATAGCTTACTACAATTTGTTCAACGTTGCGCCGATCACTTTTTATGCCACGAAGAACAAAGCATACGTTTGGAGGCTGTACGTACCTGCTGCCGTCTCTTAAAATATTCAATTCACAGTATAAATTCTAACACCTCCGATACGGTAACTTCTACAGTTTCTTCTGTTTTAAATAAACTATTGATCGTCGGAATGACAGATACTCAACCCGAAGTTAGATTTTGGGTGCTATACGCATTGGACAATACATTTGATAATCATTTGGCACAAGCTGAATCTCTGAGTGCTTTATTTGTTGCACTAAACGACGAAATTTTTGAAATTAGGGAAGTGGCTATGTGCATTGTAGGACGACTTAGCATAATGAACCCTGCTTATATTATGCCATCATTGAGGAAGGGTTTGGTGCAGCTATTAACTGAACTTGAACATTCCGGAACGGGCCGAAACAAAGAACAAAGTGCTCGAATGTTAGATCGACTAGTTATCAATGCTCCTCGACTCATAAGGCCCTACATGGAACCGATTCTAAAAGTACTTGTTCCAAAATTAAGAGAACCTGAACCTAATCCGGGGGTAGTTCTTTCCGTATTGCATTGTATAGGGAATTTAGCAGAAGCTACCGGAGGTGGAATAGAGTTACAAAATTGGATGCCAGAACTCTTATCTATATTATTAGAAATGCTGGGTGATGCTTCCGCACCTGAGAAACGAGGCGTAGCTTTAATAACTTTGGGTCAGTTGGTGGGAGCTACTGGCCATGTAATCAAACCTTATAATCAATATCCTATTTTATTAAACGTTCTTATTAACTTCCTTAAAACTGAACAACACGCGTTAATACGTAGAGAAACCATTCGAGTGTTGGGTTTGTTGGGTGCATTGGATCCTTACCGACATAAAATAATTCGAGGTCAAATTGACTATCAACCCGAAGCTCCGGTTTTAATAGCAATTGCCGATAAGGAAGAAGAACCAACAGCCGATTTAACTACTAGTGAGATGCTGGTTAACATGAGTTCAAGTACATTGGAAGAATACTATCCCGCAATCGCTATCGCAACCTTAATGAGAATAATACGAGATCCTACATTGTCACAACATCATACGATGGTTGTGCAAGCAGTAACGTTTATATTTAAAAGTTTGGGAATAAAATGTGTGCCTTACATTGCTCAAGTGCTACCTAGTTTTCTTAATGTTGTTCGAAGCTCGGACGTTAATTTTAGAGAATTTCTCTTCCAACAATTGGCCCAATTAATTGGAATAGTGAAGCAACACATCCGCAATTATTTAGATGACATCATAAAATTGATAAAACATTTCTGGACCTCCGATAGTCCCATTCAGTCAACATTAATTTTATTAATAGAACACATTGCGGTAGCGCTTGGGGCTGAATTTAAAATTTATTTACCAAAATTAATTCCTCACATCTTACGAGTTTTGAATCACGATGGATCCAAGGATAGAATTGTTACAATGAAACTATTGGAGGCTTTGAAGAAATTTGGTAACAATTTGGATGACTACATGCACTTAATTTTACCGCCGATAGTGAAATTGTTTGATGTCCACGACAATCAAATTGCAATTTCCAAGCAAGCACTGGAAACTATGGAGCACTTGGCGGATATTCTAGATTTTACGGATTTTATTTCACGTATTATACATCCATTAGTGAGAACTTTGGATCTGTTTCCAGAATTGCGAAGCAATGTAATGGAAACGTTATGTTCATTGGTTTTGCAGTTAGGTCGTAAATTTAACATATTTGTTCCACTCGTTAATAAGGTTTTGCAAAAGCATAAAATTCAACACATTCGATACGAAATGTTAATTTCGAAGATTTCTGAAGAATCGACACTGGCGGATGATACCGATTTTGAATCGTCTAAATTACACTTAAAAAAAGTGCGCGACTTAAGTATGTCTACAACGGACACGCCTTCCATTCAACGACTTAAGGTATCTGCTTCAAATCTGCAGCAAGCCTGGACTCCTGCTAGAAGAGTATCGAAAGATGATTGGTTAGAATGGTTACAAAGATTAAGTATAGAATTGTTGAAACAGTCTCCCATACCGGCACTGAGATCGTGTTTATCACTGGCTCAGTCTTATGCACAATTACCTAAAGATTTATTTAATGTTGCTTTCGTCAGTTGTTGGACCGAATTAAATGAAGCTCTGCAAAAAGAGTTGATTAGCTGTTTGGAGCAGGCCTTGTCGGTACCAGATTTACCAGAAATTACTCAAACTATTTTGAATCTGGCCGAATTTATGGAACATTGTGATAAAGGTCCATTACCACTTGATCCACAACTCTTGGGCGAACGTGCTATGCACTGCAGGTATTTATTTCTATTTTTACAGTAGGTAAGAGATTTTACAATCTAAAATAAAGACCTTATAATATATATGAGAGGATCATGATGCTTATATTTCACCTGATGCTTTGCTCTCTTATTTTGTAATTTTCACAAGTTAAAATTTGAAACTGTTTGACAATTAATTGCTTATAATGAACTTCAAGTCAAAATACATAATTTAATTAGTCCATTATAAGCGGAAGTTTATTTTAACCATATTTTACAATAAGATATCTCTTTTACTTTCAATATTTTGTATTTTTAGAGCCTATGCTAAAGCCTTACATTACAAAGAAGAAGAATTTCAAAGATATACAAGTAGCCATGTGGTGGAAGCACTTATATCAATCAATAATAAACTTCAGCAAAAGGAGGCAGCAGAAGGTTTGTTACAGCATGTCATGCAGCAAGGTGGTGATATTAAAGTACAAGTTCGCTGGTATGAAAAATTGCACAATTGGGACAAAGCATTAAATCTTTACAAAGATCAATTAGAAATTGATGGTCAGGATGAGGATGCTTGTTTAGGTCAAATGAGGTGTCTAGAAGCACTTGGGGAATGGAATATTTTGAGAAATGTCGTTGAAACTAAATTTGATAGTTTATCTGGCAATAACAAACAAAAGGCTGGAAGATTAGCTGCAGCTTCTGCTTGGGGTTTACACGATTGGGTTTCCATGGACAGGTAAATAATTTTTTTGACTTTATTTACCGTTTGAATATTTACGCTATCTTTTAGATATGTGTCGGTTATTCCTCAAGATACACAAGAAGGAGCTTTTTACCGTGCAATTCTTGCTATTCATAGAGAACATTACGATGAGGTAAGATTTACAACTCTGGCTATTATACTTACAAGGAGAAGGCGTGATATTCGGGAAACAGATTTTTTTTATATTAATCGTACTTAAACATCAGTACCCCGACTTTATTTTGTGAAAGTAGTAAATAGCAATATTCAGCCATTTTCGAGAAAGAAGCGTTTCAAGTTCACGGGTTGTGGTAATAAACAGTACATAAATACACACTCACCCACTGCAGTTATTGCATAATGAGTCGTTTTGTACTGTTCTTATAGCCACACCTGTGAACTTGAAACGCTGATTTCTCGAAAATGGTTGAATATTGCTATTTACTACTTTCACAAAATAAAGTCGGGGTACTGATGTTTAAGTACGATTAATATAAAAAAAATCTGTTTCCCGAATATCACGCCTTCTCCTTGTTAGTGTGCGGTCTACCATAGAATTTCAATAACTGAAGCAAACATTTCCCAAAAAGATCCATCCCTTTCCGAGTAGCACACTTTGCCGAGTAGGACCTGTCTAGGGGATATCTTTAGTTAGTATAGCGTTAGTCAAAACGGCTTGGAGCGTAGGGGACCGGAGCGAAGGGCGCGGAGAGTCGATTTTTATAACGCAACCATGGCAAATTTCGGATCCATGATCGTTAAATCAATAAGTACCGAGTTTATATTTTTGGGAAAATCTTACTTCAGCTATTGAAATTTTATGGTAGACCGTACACTACAGCATGACCTTTCCTGTTATTAAACTAGCTAATCCTGTTTTTAGGCCCAACACTTTATAGATACTGCACGTGATCTATTGGATACTGAATTGACTGCTATGGCAGGCGAATCTTACCAAAGAGCTTATGGTGCTATGGTTGTGGTACAAATGCTTGCCGAAATGGAGGAAGTGATACAATATAAACTCGTTCCTGAACGGCGTAAAACACTTTGTACAATGTGGTGGCAGAGATTGGAAGCAGGACAACGCTTGGCTGAAGATTGGCAACGAATTATTCAAGTTCATTCTTTAGTTTTAAGTCCACAAGAAGATATGCACACTTGGCTCAAATATGCTTCGCTGTGCCGCAAGAGTGGATCTTTGATGCTTTCCCAAAAGACTCTTATTAAATTGTTGGGATATGATCCAACTTTACATCCTGACCAACCTTTACCATGGAATCAACCTCAGGTGACATTTGCATATGCTAAACATCTATGGATGGCGGGCAAGAAACGGGAAGCCTATTCTCAGCTATCAAACTTTTTGCGTGATTACACCCAACAAACAAATAGCCAAGATATAACACACGATAGCCAGTGCAGGCTATTGGCAAGGTAAGGTTAACTTGTTTTTAATGAAATTTTTCTAATCATTATGAATTTACGTGGCGTTGAAGAAACTAACACGAAATCTCATTAGTCTATTCGTGCGCGTCACTTGAAACAATTCAGCATGCAATTTTCGGTACATTTTTGATGACATTTGAAAAAATATCTCTTGTTTTAGATGCTATTTAAAGTTAGGTGAATGGCAAGAATCTCTAGAAGGAGTGAAAGAGCATTCCATTGGTCCAATTTTAAAATGTTTTCAACAAGCGACGGAACATTATCCACTGTGGTATAAAGCTTGGCATTCCTGGGCTTACATGAATTTTGAAACTGTTCTTTTTTACAAAAACGAAATGTTGGCTAAAAATGGTGGACAAGTTAACAAGGTCGATAAGACCAGTGATGTAATTCGATATACAGTCTTAGCGGTGCAAGGCTTCTTTAAGTAAGTGGGTAGTTTATTTATAACTGTACCTACTTACCAAAATATTTTGGTTTTAGATCTATTAATCTTTCTAAAGGTAGTTCCTTGCAAGATACTTTACGTTTACTAACTTTATGGTTTGATTATGGTCAGTCTCCTGAAGTGAATGAAGCAGTGGTGGAAGGTATGAGACTCATTGAAAAAGATACGTGGCTACAAGTAATTCCACAACTTATAGCGCGAATTGATACTCCAAGAGTATTAGTGTCGCGCCTTATACATAATTTGCTGATCGATATTGGAAAATCTTACCCACAAGTAAATTGCACAATATATTCAAGTTTTAACACGAACATTTTATCATTAATTACAGGCATTGATATATCCGTTGTCGGTTGCTTCCAAAAGTACATCTGTTTCCCGACGCAATGCTGCCAACAAAATTCTGAAATCGATGAGTGAACATTATCCCGTTTTGGTTAATCAATCTTTGATGGTTTCTGAAGAACTTGTTCGAGTTGCTATTCTTTGGCATGAAATGTGGCACGAAGGCTTAGAAGAAGCTTCCAGGTTTGATTCGAAATTCATATTGATAAACTAAATTACCTTGGTGTTTTAGATTATTCTTCGGAGAACAAGATGTTAAAGGTATGTTTGATGTCTTGGAGCCGTTACATGCCGTCATGGAGAGAGGACCTCAAACCTTAAAAGAAACTAGTTTTAATCAAGCCTATGGGCGGGATTTAGCAGAAGCCCAAGAATGGTGTCAAAGATATAAAGTAAGTTTGAAACGAATTTATTGTTCTGTTTACTTATGGCTTATTTTTCTAGGTATCTGGGAACAGACGGGATCTTAACCAAGCTTGGGATTTATATTATCACGTTTTTCGACGCATTTCTAGGCAATTACCTCAATTAACATCTTTGGAATTGCAATATGTATCTCCAAATCTTTTAGTTTGTAAAGATTTGGAGTTAGCTGTACCGGGAAGCTATTGTCCAGGCCAACCTGTTGTTAGAATTGCTTATATACAAAGTTCTCTACACGTGAGTTTTGTAAGAAATAATTTTAAAATTCAAATCTGAAAATTTTGACTTGTTTAGGTGATTACGTCAAAACAGAGACCTCGCAAATTATTAATAAGAGGTAGCAACGGAAAGGATTACATGTTTTTGTTAAAAGGTCACGAAGATTTACGTCAAGATGAAAGAGTAATGCAGCTTTTTGGATTGGTTAACACTTTACTACAGAAGGATCCCGATACGTTTAGACGTAATTTAACAATTCAGCGTTATGCTGTTATTCCTTTAAGTACTAATTCTGGCTTGATTGGCTGGGTACCCCACTGTGATACATTGCACACTTTAATTAGGGATTATAGAGAGAAAAAAAAGATATTGTTGAATATTGAGCATCGAATTATGCTTCGTATGGCACCAGATTACGATCACCTGACACTGATGCAAAAAGTTGAAGTTTTCGAGCATGCATTAGAGCACACACATGGCGATGATTTAGCTAGATTACTGTGGCTAAAGAGTCCATCTTCTGAAGTTTGGTTTGATCGTCGTACAAATTATACCAGATCGTTAGCTGTTATGTCTATGATCGGTTACATTTTGGGCTTGGGAGATCGACATCCTTCTAATTTAATGTTAGACAGATTAAGTGGAAAAATTTTACATATTGATTTTGGGGATTGCTTTGAAGTTGCAATGACACGCGAAAAGTTTCCAGAAAAGATTCCATTTAGGTTAACACGTATGCTTATCAACGCCATGGAAGTGACAGGTATTGAGGGAACGTATCGTAGAACTTGTGAATCTGTTATGGCAGTGTTGCATCATAATAAAGACAGTTTGATGGCTGTTTTAGAAGCCTTTGTTTACGATCCTTTATTAAATTGGCGTTTAATTGATGCCGGTCGAAATAATAGGTGTACAGATGTTGCTTCTTTATCCGGTGCATCTTCTCAAGATCAAGAATTACCTTCATTAAGTTTAAATGTATCTCGTAAAGGCTTGCCTTCTCCAGATACCGTTAGTGGTAGCACAAATACAGAAGCTGTTAGTAAAAAGGCTCTTGCAATTATAACACGGGTCAGGGAGAAATTAACAGGACGTGATTTTCCACAAGAAGAAAATGTTACCATTGCAAGACAAGTTGAACTACTGATTCAGCAAGCAACTAGTAACGAAAATTTATGCCAATGTTATATAGGTTGGTGCCCATTTTGGTAAATATTGCATAAATACTGAAACTGCTTCAATTTTTTTTTAATAGTTTAAGACAAAATAAAATAATATAGGTACTATAACTTTTAAATTTGTAAATTTTATTATAGTTTTAAATATGGCATTGTATGTTGTGAATCATCAGAATAAAGTTATTGTTTTTTGTTACTCTACTTTATTTATTTATTTATACTGGTAAATATTTTTACCACTTTCATACAATTACAACTTGTTACAATTATTACAAAACAATTACAATTTGTTATTTTTAGATAGTTTAAAAATTCATCAGTCGAATAAAAATAGCCATTCAGAAGTAGCCATTTGGTTACCCTCCCGAACTGAATTGGAGGCAGTGATCTTCCGGAAGTGCATTAAAAAATTTAATTGCATGGAATGTCGTTGCTTCTCTGGAGCGAAAAAACCGATGAAATTCCGGTACAATATTGTTCCTACCACGCGTGTTATATCCATGTGTAAATATCCCTCGTTTATAGAGGCCTCGTTTTGTTTTAAGTACTTTAGCGCCTGAGGCACGTAGAGACATGGTAGCGTCATGATCTCCAACTCCGCAATGGAGTCATTGCCTTAAATTATTTAAAATGATGTGTGGTTAATAAAAATATATATGGGTCATTCCACCAATTAAAGTCAATCTTAAAGTCTCATCGCCGCGGATTTTTTTTCAAATTTTGTGGAGTTACTCTCTGTATAAATATAACGACTCACAGAAGATTTTGACAGGTAAACTTTCGAGATAGTCTACCATGAGAATCATTATCATATCCCACAAGGATTACGACGTTGTTAATAAACAATAAATTTCTGAAGATGGGAAAAACAATAAAACGCTAAATGTAATATTATGTATTATAAAAATAATATTTATTAAGTAAAATAAATTAATTTAACATGAATTTTAAGTATGAATTAATCGAAATTGATGTGGTAGAAGATGATCCAGAGTCGACATAAAAATTTGATCGAGAGTTGGTGTTGCCATATACACGGTAACTTCTCCAAACTCACTCAAAAACTGACGGCATGTTCCACACGGAGAGGTAATATTATTTGCAATAGTATCAGCTACAACAGCTACAGCTGTAAATTTTCTATTTCCTTCACTTACAGCCTTAACATATGCAGTTCGTTCGGCACATATTGAAATATGTGTTGCATTTTCTACATTACAACCAGTATAAACATTTCCATTTTTACATAATACTGATGCGCCCACTTTGAAATGACTGTAGGGAGAGTACGAATTATTTCTTGTAAGAGTAGCTTGTCTTAATAAATTTTGTATTGTTTCATCTAAAAAAGTAAATTTAAATTAGTCAATCGAAAATTAAAAATTCAGAAGAATCTATGGTTTTCTTCATAAGGGTCATGGTAACCACGAAAGGTTGAGTGGTACTCAACTCGAATATAGTAACATAATATATCAAAAATAATATTGAAGATGCAAAAAATAATGCTGAATATACAGTATACAGTAGAAAACATTGATATATCAATAATCCCAGCAGTGTATATGGCGCGACCAGGAATAGAACCGCGGTTTTGCGCTTCCTAGCCTGCCAGTATATACTTAACACCACACTGCTGGTTAATAATTAGAATTACAGAGAAACTGAAGTGAATGAAGAAACTAAAGCTTTCGTATTGAATGAAAATGTAACAATTGTTTTTTTTTATATCCATCTGAGGAGCTTAAATAAAAGCGAAATAAATTTGTCATGGTTTATAGTTTTTCATTTATAGATTCTAATTCTTTATAACTTGAAAAAAAATAATTGTTACATTTTAGTAACATATTAAAAAGTTAATAACCCCCAAAATATATTTATAATATAAGTAGAACTATTTAATTTTAAAAATAATAAGTATCTACTATTATAATTATGCAATTTTTAAAAGTTAAGTTAAGCCTTCGAGGGTAATTAAAATAAAAATAATAAATAAAGCACATTCTCAAAGAATTATATGAAATACAAATTTAATTTAATTTTATTTTATTTTTTAGAATTGTGATGATGGTGGAAAATGAATCGAAACTAAATCCACCAAGAAATTATAATTTTATAATTTTAAGGAAAGTGTTTCATTTATTTTTTATAAATAATTTTCTTGTAACTGTGTTCTTAAAAATTTTTGGTCGGCCACATTATTTTTTTACCTATCAAAGATTGTAGAAATTATTAGCAAAGGTTGTTCTTACAAACAATTAAATTACATTCACTTTTATGTAAATTTAAATATTATGTACAAAAATTAAATTTTTTTTATAGAAATATGCGTGCGTTATCTACATACCTAAAGACTCAAACTTAATTCTTTTGAATGGTTCTGATGCACTCGACATTTTTGAAGCTACTGACTTGAAGAAATTGTCTGTAAGAAATTATTCAATTAGTTAACTATGCAATTACGATTACTTAAGAGATATGATAAAGATAACACATTTTTTTGACTATGATTTACGTGTTGTGTGAATAAATTAAAATAAAAGGTTTTCTAATCTTATCATTTATTATTCTTCAACCAAATACATAAATAAATCAAATGTGGTTTATTATTTGACAGATTTACAGCATATTGTGGTGGTTTCTCAGTGGATGCTATATTCAAGTCTTGCATAAGAGTAACCTACTTAAATAGTACGGCATGAATGTAATTTAGAAATAGATAAGTAATATAAAGTATGTAAAGTATTACAACTTGTAATTGACAATTCACGCTAATTGTTGCCTTTACCCAGTGGTGTGCTCTAGTAGGCTAAACAGGGGGATCCCATTTTCGAATCGAACTGACTTTGATCGAACAATCAGAATTTTAAGTACATACTTTAGGTCAGTTTAAACAGGTACATGCAAAGGTTATAGTATTGACAATAATATTTCTAGACTTTCTAAAAGATTTTAATTCTTTATTTTCTAAAGTCCAAGAGAATCCAACAAACTGATGTTCATTTTGCCGGAAATTTGTTTTCGTACATAATTGAAAGAAAATTGATCAACACAAAGTTCAAATACTTACCTATATTTTCCGATATTTTCCTAATATATTAATAGTGACTACTTGAAGTCACTACTTCAAGTAAACCGGTAACTTTTATCATGTCCGCATGACTCATTCTCAGTTACAATAATTGATAAGTAAATTAGATTTAAAAATCAAATTATTTTTCTTCTTCTTCTTTAATTAGGCACTGCCTGTCTTTCCAATTACGTCCTCATCTTGGTGGCGATTCAATCGACGACGACACCCAACTTTCCGCCCATCGTTTTGGCGGTCTACCGGGGGGTCTTCTTCCGGTGGGTTTACCATCTCTTGCTATTTTTGGGAGACGGTCGTCTCCCATTCTATCTATATGCGTGTTCCATTCCTTGCGGCGGGTCTTTGTAAATTTTACGACATCTTGTATGTCGCATTGTTGTCGGATATCTCGACTCGGAACTCTGTCCAAAAGTGTTCTGCCAGTTATTGTTCTGAGCGTTCTCATTTCAGTTGTTCTCATTTTTTGTTTTGTTTTAGATGTTTCCGCTCTTGTCTCAGCTGCATATGTTATCACAGGGCTTACCGCTGTCTTGTATATCCTGATCTTGCTTTTGATTGACATATACTTATTTCTCCAAAACACGTCACGAAGACACCCCGACATCACTGCTCCTCTTGTTGTCTGTTGTTGCACCTCACGAAATATGTCCCTCGCATTCGATATTTCTATTCCGAGATATTTGAACATCATCACCTGCTCTATTATTTTTCCTTCTATTTCCAATTTACATCGTATTGGCTCCTTAGATGTTGTTAGGCATTTGGTCTTTTTTTATAGATATCTCCATATTATATGCTTTCGCTGTAGTGACAAATTGGTGCAATAGTCTCTGAAGGTCGTCCTCGTTATCCGCGATCAAAACCGCATCGTCAGCGTAGCAGATGATGTTGATTTCTCTTTGGCCCATCCTGTATCCTCTCTTAGTTTTGACGCTGTTAATTATCTCGTCCATAATGATGTTGAACAGCATTGGGCTGAGTGAGTCACCCTGTCTTATTCCGCCAGGAGTTGGTATTGGACTGGTCGTTTCGGTTTCCACCTTGATCCGGGTTTCTGTGTTTTTGTACATGTCTTGGATCACATTGATGAGAGACGGCGGTATTTTCTTTTTCTTTAATATCCTTATAACATCCACCAGTCTTACTCTGTCAAAAGCCTTTGTAAGGTCAACAAAGCACATAAAGGCTGGGGTGTTGCATTCTATGGACTTCTCGCATATCTGGCGCAAAATTATTTTTAAATTGTTAATTTATTTATTTTATTATTTTATGTTATTTCTATTAACTCGTGATAATAATTCTTTGGTATATTTTAAAATATATCGCTTTAAAATAAATAAATTATATTATTATAATTTTATTAAGCGTTCAGACATGGGCACGTTTTTCGTCAGAATAATACTACATCATTATGTAAACTTTACCTTAACAGACCTTAAAGACGTGCCCATGTCTGTAAGCTTAATAAAATTATAACAATAATTTATTTATTTTAATTAAACTACCCTCAGAATCAAGATCTTATGAAAACAAAAAAGAAAAATTATAAAAATCAATTCAATCTTATTCATGAATTACCCATGAAATTGATCTCGTCAGACCTTCACTGGCTGAATAAATATACAATTTTGCTAAAATACTTATTAAATTAATGTAAAAGTTAGAATTTTTTTTATACAATACATATTTTTTACATTAATAATTTTAAATACTTACAATAGTCTAAATTAAAATTTCAACAGTTTTTAAATTTAATAAGTCACCAAATTCATGGATTTATAAAAATATTTCAGTTTTTCGATTGAAACACAAACAGCACTTAATCACCAGCTTTCTGTTGCTATTTATAAAATAAAATAAAATTATAAAATATCGCACCTATCTATATAATATTTATATTTGATTAGCATCAATTTATAAATACGCAATAATATAAACATTTAGAGTATTCTAAAATAGTTGATTATGCATTTTATCATAATCTCATGTTATTATTTATCATAACATAATTTATTATTGATATATAATATTTTTTCTTTATCGAAGATGTTTTGCAAATTATTATTACACCGAATCTTTGTCCCCTGTTTTTCTTACTGTGAGTTACTTAATTTTAATTATTTATTTATTGGTATTTCCTACAAACAAAAGAAAAAAGTTGGATATTAATTTAATGCCACTTTTTAATTTTTTTAAATGAAAAATTACTGTTTCATTTTTAGATTCTAGTTCCATCGTCCAAAATAAAAATTTTATACAGAATTCAGACTGCACAGATAGTTTGAGAAACACTGGCTATTATTATGGTAATCATTACTGATTTAATATTTTCATACTTTTAGTTGCATTTCCATAAAAAAAATATTTTATTACTAAAATAAAATTAATAGCAAAATTAAAAAAATGAGATGAAAAGACGCGAAAATATGCAAATTTTTAACAACACTCAAAAAACACACAAAACTAAGCTAATTTAATAAATATTATAATTTTAACTAAATAACAAAGAAACGTTTATAGAAATTGTATTCGAAAAACATTTTAAAGACATTTTATTTATCCCTTTGTGACAGAGTAGGACTGGAAATACTATAAAAATATAATAGAAATGAAAAAGGAGGGACCATGAAAAACGTGGAATTTTTGAGAGAAAAATTTGCAAAATATAGTGTGATAAAACGATTATAATGTTATTTCACCATTTATCATACCTATTCGTGGAAATTCTTTTTTAAGATTTATTTTCAAAATTTATTTATATAGGCATATAATTTTCGGAAACTAAATTAAAAGAAAAATTTCTTGGGTGTATAAAACATTGAAATTGCTATCTGTTGAGGAGCTTACAACAACAACAACGGTGAGATTTTCTACAATTCCTGTTGTATGTTGGTCAAAGGTTTTCTGCTAGTAGGTAAAGTATTCTTAATTTCTAGTTCTTCCGATAGGGAAGCTCGCAACGTAGTTATTGGGATCAAGTCATGCTAATGTTTTAAGGAGTTTAACCACTCCAGAGCGGCGAAAAGTAACCTCATTTTAACAATTTTTTTCTGGGAAAAGAATGAAAAATGTGTTTATATGTCGTTATTTTGGGATAGCCGACTAAAGGTAAAAAATTAGCTAGGCGATATCTTTAAAATTTCATATAGAAAAATGGTTTTCAACTGTTACTAGTTCCCCACATATGGATGATAACATTCCAAGTCTAGGACAGTTCATCAACCATTAGGGAAACGAGCAAAGTGGTTGCCAAGCTTGATTCTCTCAATTTCTCCAAATGTGGTTTGCTTCAATGGAATAATTGCTTTTCGATAACAGGCCTTAAAAAATGAATCAATTTAGCAGAAATTTGTATTTTCCTCGATTGGTTTGATGATTTGCTGTGTCAGTGGGGTTTCATATCTAACAGCCTAACGATTCAACTTATTTTTGGACAAGCATAAATCAAGAAACTTAATATATTTCCGTTGTAAATTGGATTTTGGTTTTATTAATTTACGTCCCGGTAAAAAAATATATTTTCAAACTTTTCAATTTTGTAAATGATGTAAAAAATTTGATCTGTTATAGTGATGGGCTAGCAATATTATACTCTGATTGTGAGCATTATGTCATCGAGAATTACAAATCATTATTACCATTGTTATAAAATACAATGCGTGTAATTTTTAAAACAAATCGTGTGATACATGTTCTAAATTTAGTTACTCTTCAATTTATGTACATTTAATTGAAATAATTTATATGGTAATTGGAATATCATTCCAATTAGTTAATATCAGATATCTAGTGTTAGAAAAATTCCATTTATATCATTAAACTTATTTAAAAAGGATTTCAATTTCTCTGTAACCAACTCTTATTATAAAATAAATTCAAATATAAATATAAGAAAATTATTTGTAGCTGTGCAAATGAAATTGTTGCATTGTACCAATCATGATCAATCACAAAGCAAGATCATAATTAGGTTTAATTAATTCTTTATTATTAAGAAACAAGAAGAAGATGTATTATTTTTATAGCATCGTTTCTCAACCTGGGGGTCGCGATCAGATATTAAGGTAAATACGAATATTTGATTTAGGGAATAATATTTGATATAGGGATTTAGGAATAGGGAATCTTGATACAAAAGAGGTTGCAAAACAATGATTTATAGTTATGCATACATTAAAGTAACACATTTTCTTTTACTTTTCAATAAAATACACTTTAGTTATAAATGTAGCGGTCGGAGCACAACACTGCCGTGCTAAGTTAAATCGTCCTATCTACAAATTGCCTAAGGTACAAAGTTAAGCAATTTGTAGATAGGACGATTTAACTTAGCACGGCAGAACAGTTATATGAAGTTCCTTGACTGATGTTGACTCGAAATGCCCGGTTCGATTTCGGATACAGTAAAAATTTTATTTTGGCTGTCTTTATGCAGAAAGGAAATGGACCCCCATTGTATACGTATCTTGTTTCAAGAGAGCTGCATTCGCAAATGATAAGCACTTATTATTTATTAATTATGAATGCTGCCACGATGCACGGATTTGGGAATACCGACAAGAAGAAGAAGATAACATCGCCCATGTCTTGGATACTAATTCAATACAAATTACCAAAAAATATTTTATATTCTTGGCAACCCCTATGTTTTTGCGCCCATGTGAGGTGTGTACAGTGTACGCATGACCCCTGAATTACAAGATATAAAACAATTAAAAGAATTGACATCTTGTTAATCAATTCATGCGCGTCATCCTAACTCTGCGCGTAGGGCGCATACAAAATTCAGTGACATACAGACTTTACTTGATATTGGGCCTATTTGAACTCATGGGACCTTAAGGAATGTAAATCCGTCAAAATCTGAAAAAAATTCCGATTACAACACTTTCCAATACTTTGCATGGCAAATAAAAATGTTGCACAGTTAAGATTTCCGTTTGCTCCTCTCTTCCTAGTTATTCAAAATATTTGAAGAAGTACGTGGTGTACTTTTCTCATTATTTGAAATAATTTAGATGATGACGATCTCGGTTCAAACTTTAAATGATATAATACGATACTTAATTATTATAACGAAGCTATTATTTGACCAATACAACTGACCTTCAAAGCATTTACATCAAACATCATTTGGTGCTGTAATCGTAGTGAATATGTTTGCATCTGTATGTCAATATTTATTTGTGTTTATTTATATTCTTTCTTTCGTACGGACAGGTAAAGTGTTAACGTTTAAATTGCATTGCCAATCTCAAAAATTATAATTTGCATAATATAATTTTAATTTATTTTAAAACTGCTGTTTAATTTTTAATTTATTTTATCAATTAAATAAGATCAGTTGTATTGATATATCGCTTATTTATTGTAAGAGTGTAGTATTATATGTGAAGGCCATAGTTGTTCGGCATTCGGTCTCATTAAAAAATTAACCAATTACGCATACGCTATTCATATAATCAATAAATAAAGTGGCTATTGTTAATAATAATAATGCACGTTATAAAATTACTAAAAAATCGATATAAAACAATAATTATAAGAACAGTTTGAAAACACAGTTTTTCAATTGGAATATTCTGTTTCATACTAAAACCATTTAAAATCAATAAGTAATAATAAATTCATTCAACAAACTCAACTCAATCTAGAAGAGGTCTGCATCAACATAAAGTTTTGCTCTGTATTTCATGGGATTTACAAAAAAATCATCCATTTCTGAATCCTAACTAAACTATCACTCTATTGCGAGCCTTCGTAATATTTGAAAGCAGCACCGAAGAAAAACGGCAAGTTCTGATCAACCGACGCGACGGGGCGTTCTCAAACTGGAAAATTTGGTTTGGGAAACAATGATTCACCCAGTATATTCTTCTGACTTTGCACCTTCTTATTACGACTTGTTTCGAGTTTACAAAACTTTCTTGGTAGCAAAATATTATAATTACCAGTTCACAGCATAAATCCTATTGAGTTTTTTAAGAAATTCATTAAAAATTTGCCTGAACGATGGAAAACAATATAGAAAATTATAGAAAATTGATTAGAAATAAAAATGAACCTTTCCGACCTTTATTTGTTGAAATTGCTAAAATAATTAGGATCTCTTCCTTCAGGACGGAGTTGGAATGATCACAAACCAGCTAAAGAAGAAATTCTTGTTCTACAGCAAATTATTTTGAAATTGGTTTCGTCTGCCCTCACGATTTGTTTGCCCTGTTCTTCATTATTGTCCATTGGGAGTACGAACATAATTTATTATTTTGTTTATGTTCCTTTATTTTCTGCTAAATTTGTTATAACTGGTTCATTATGCAATTATATTGAAAAGTTTACTTTTGAGATCATTATCTCCATTAGTTGCCAGACACCAACGCTTGAAAATTATGTAGTATTTTACTTTAAGCTGATGCTTTAGTGTAGCACCAACTTCTTCAATCCTTGTATTCATTAAATTTGTTTGTTCACCGGTAAGAATTGACTAAACTGAATTAAAATTGTTACTTTCTGAACTACAATTGACATATCTGAAGTTATAAATGTAGACACAAGTGGATAAAGGATTCATATAACATTTTCAAGAAAATTACATTTTCTGGTGTTTGATATATAATTTTGTAATAGAGGTGTATTTAAAACAACTAATTTTGTTGTTAGTTATTACAATAGAACAAGAAGAAGAGAAACTGTTTAAAATACATCTTTAAAATATAATTTTTCTAATTTTTTTTTCGATATGAACCCTTTTTCCACTTGCAACTTCAATTATTGATGATTTCTAAAATAATTTGACCCTTCCTGAATTAAACCTGATGGAAGAGATGTAAACATTTATTTAATTTTTTTTTAACAAGATTGAAACTAATAAGATCGAAACATGTTATCTGTTACTGAATTTATAATTTGCTTTTGTTAGTTTCTCATTGGATGCAATATTAAAGACGGTCCTGATTGTTTTTGCTTCTTTAACCTTGATAGTATTGATAAGAATATATCTGATATATTGATGATAATAAGATAATAAAATACAAAAGATATAATACAAAAAGGATGTAGGTCATACTAATAAATGACAAAATCGTATTTCGGTAATTTTAAAATATTAATTTAATTTAAATTCAATAGGCATGATTGTTTTACTAATTTTATATAAGTATCTACAGATTTTATATACAGACATACATATTTTCAGGATTATCCATTCATTGTTATTCTTGTGACACTATTGATGACCATGAAGCCTGTGAAGATCCATTTAATATTACATTATTTCAACCGGTGATGTGCTTGAACGATAATTTTGCTTGCATAAAGGAAATTAAATTCGACAATGGTAAGAAACGTACAAATGTACGTATTCACGATTTTCTATGTTGAAAAAATGTTGACAAATACCGGGCCTGTCAAAGTGTGTAATACCTATAGTATATTATATTTTTTCATTACTAATTTTATTTACTATGAAAATACTATTTGAATTTCAAAATAGAAGATTGATTTCCACTAATAGAAAGCAAAATTACCAAATACCAAAATAAATACATATAATAAATAATTGTTATTTTGCAGATTTGAATCGTACGTTCCTACATAGAGGATGTGTTCAAAAACATCACTGCGAACGGTTTGCAAAATCAACAGAACCTTGCAGTACCTGCACATATGATTTTTGTAATTCGACTGCAGAAATCCAACCGTTTACAATAATTATTTTCCTAACCATTGCATTTATCTGCATGCGTCTAAATTTGAAAAATTGCAATGGGTGTCTTAATAGTTAATATTTTTCTCAATTGTTTTAATGTTATTAATTTATTGCTGTTATCATAAATGTGGTCACGTTGACACTTATATATTGTATAGTTACATTGTAAATACACAGAAGAAGAAATATTTATAACAACCAATACAATATTTATTGTAAAAACCAACTTTCTCTTTATCGATGAAAATTTGTTAACATTATTTTTCATTTGTATCAGAGAAGATCTGAAAATCCCAATCATCTGTTTCTGCCCAATCATATCATTTATAATGAAGTGTGTAAATTGTATCACTTTTTCAATTGATATTTGTTTTGGATACAGTTTTCCTTCAAGGAAAACTACTAATAAGTATACATTGTTTGAAGAAATCGAGCCATTTTCGAGATATATTTGGCACAGCGTAGGAGTACTTAACGCCGTTATTTTGTTTTCATAAAGAAATTAATAAAAATTCATCAAATCAATAAATAAAGAATCGAATAAAACAATTTTAAAAGAAAGACCTATTTTTTTCATTTCTAATTTATTTGTTCCTATGAGATTATAATCATTTAACAAAGCTGCAAGCACCTAATATTTGAACTTTTAAATAAAATTAATAGTAAAATAATATTTTTTAAACAGATTATACATTGTCGTATTTCAAAATGTGTTGGTACACATAAGATTTAGTGCGAATCCAAAATAAAACCTTTAATTTTTGTTTTTTTAAATTTTATAAAATTATGTCTTGTACTGTATGAAAGATGGGAATAACACAAAGATGGTAGATATCTAATTAGCTCTAATTAAATTATTCCTGTATAGGAAACTTGATACTTCCAGGAATCTTACAAGACAAGAGCATTTGTGCTGAATTAAGTAGAAATTCCAAATAACAAAAGATCCAGGTTTTATTTAATTAGAAAAGTTTTATTGTTTATTATGAGAATTATAGTTGTTCCCACTACAAGTGCGTCAGAAAATCTAAAAGGAAAGTTTTAAGTTTGAAAATACAGAATGTCAATAAATTAAATTGGTGCCGTTTCGGAAAATAGTTAAAACGTTCAACATACCACAACGAAAAACGAAAAAGGAGGTTTTTTTTGCAGAACACAGAAATTGGTGCTTCATCAAATATTCTTTTAAAAAGTGGAGAATTTGTAAATATTTTGACGGAGTTGATGGAATCCGATGAAATCACCAACGCAACGCCGAACGTCCATTAACTGAGCAATTAGTAAATTGAGCTATTTTTGGAGTTTTTACCGATTTTCCGATACATGAAAAATTTTTGTTGTACCTACCACATGCAATTTGCTAATTTTGAAACGTAGAAGCTGTTGGAACATTGTAACATTTATTTACATTGAATGTACTGATGATTGATATAATCATGATGTATTTATCTAAAAGTATAAAACAACAAAATAATTTATTTTACCTCGTGATAGTTTTGGGGTTAAATTGAAATATTTATACCTTTGATGAAAATTAATTTGTATCAGTAATCAACGCAACGTTTTCTGACATATTATGTGATGGATTTGTTATATCGCGGAGATTCATAATTAATAATAAGAACAATCTTGTTCATTTGTAGTGGAATGATTGGGTATGTAATATACACGAAACTAAAAGTTCAGTGAGGTACTTACCTATCATATAATTTTCGACAATCGCAAATCCCCGATTCAATAATAAAGATAATTTTTGTAAAATTTGAAATTTTAAGGTTAATCTTTTAAATATTTTTAATTTATTTGTTGGCGCAATTTGTGGAGGACAATAATATAATTATGTATGTGTATTCGTGGAAGCAGATTATTATCAATAAAATGCAATATACACAATCGTAATAGTGGCGGATTTAGCACTTGAGAGGCCTCAGGCGCATTTCAATTTTGAGGCCTTCCTCTCAATATTTTCACTACCCCTACAACCTACAGTATGCATTCTACGCGTATGTTTTTTACTCGGGGATGCACTATACCGGTGGTCCAAAAAAGCTGAATTTTAAGGCCCCTTCATTTATGAGGCTCCAGGCCTTGTTCAGAAATCCGCCACTGATTACACCGATTCAACCGAGTAAGAATTCAATTTCCTCTTGAATTTTTTCACCATAATTCTAGCCCAAAAAATATATGACCTGCAATTAGTGTGCAAAAAAGTAATTGTAGGTACTTCTATATAATTTCGAATAACAGTAAACCACAGTTAAGTTCATGCTAATGGAAATTTGTAAAAATTGTTAAATAAAATGTGATTTGAATAGGAAAAATTTTGCGATTTTTTGTTTTCAGAAGAATTGAAACAATTGGAAAGAAATAAAAGGCAAAGTTGTTCAGTTTTGATGCTTTACCAAATCAAAAGAATACAATTAATTCAACAAGTAAGCAATTCGAGAACAAAACAATTCAAGAAAAATATTGTCTTTTCCAGGGACGTTAACCTAGGAACGGAAGAAGACGTAAGTTCTGTTTTTATAAAAAAGTGTTCTCTTAAGTAAAATGTCGAAAAAAATACGTATATGGTATAAAAGTTTGTTTATATAATACTGCAATAGGTTAATAGGTACTGTGCTATGGGTGTACTGAATTTGAGGTCATTCGTAATTAATGAAGGTAGAACCAAGAAACCAGTTCGTTTACGTAATATTACGCACCAGTGTTACGAACAACAAAAATGGCGCGCTATTCCTGTACCTTTATTGTTATAAGTTTATTGGTATTAATTGATATTGGTAAGCGATTTTTAATATTTAAAGTATGAAAGTTCAACGATTATTTTCAGACAATTATCTATTACTTTAAATTTTTTATTTTTGTGCATAAAAGAAGTATGTAGATAAATTTGTATATATTATATTAATTAATTTTAATAAAATATTTACTAGTATTTACTAGAATTATAAAATGAATTATTATTTTAAACTACCAAACTTACATACATAAGTACATAACATACATTTATTGCGTAATTAGTTCAAACAACACAAAAAGATAATTAAATTTAATTCGACTTTGATATTATCGAAGTTCTCAGACCATATGGTAAAATTACAAGAAACTAGTCGTGTATCTTGTTATGTATTCTATTTTTAGTAAGTCCATTTTGCACCAATTATCACCAATTTATTAGTCAATTAGCATAGTCTAAACTGGGATAAAATAAAATTACATTTAAATTTTTTACCTCACAAGTTTTTGGTCTGTCTGATAATCCGTTGCCTTTATTAATTTCTATCCTCATTTTGACCTCTTTTCCATTTTTCAATAAATTCACAAAAATGGTTGCAATTTTTATTTAATTTAATTTTTAACTTAAAATTCTTAGATATCTTTCTTTATAAATGATAATTAACACATTAATGACTCTTGCAAACCAAAAGGTCTGCTATTCACTGATTCAAACGAATGTTTACCAAAGTTAGTTAATTTATATTTTCGCTCGGGCAGGCAATTCTCACCCTCGTCTGAAATCGTCTTCTTTCATCCCTTGCCAAACAATATACTATTGTTTTGACTATTTTTTCATTATTTTATTTATTTTATTATAGTTACTCCATTAAAATGTTTCGTCTGCAGTACTGTCAGTAAAGAAGATAAATGTGAAGATTACTTTAATAAAACAATTCATTCTGTCGATACCTGTGATTCGGCAGATTCACTTTGTTACAAACAAATTCTTCCTGCAATAGGTAAGTAGCATTGTTGAAAAGCATATACTTTTATGCATTTCTTCTACTTTATTTTCAGGAAAATCCCCCGTTAGTACCCATAGGGGTTGTGCAGATCCAGAATATTGCAAACTGTATCAATCTACATCAAATTACTGTTCATTATGTAAAGAAGATTCGTGCAATTTTGCCATGAATATTCAACCAAGCGTAATTAGTACAGTTTTTGTTTATTATTTTTATACTGCATACCAAACTTTTTTTAGATGATATTGTAATTGATAAAATGTTTCTATAATTAGTAAATTTTATGTTCATTTTTTGTAAAATTTTTATGTATAAAGGCAAATTACTTAAAATTACTAGTTGTATTTTCTACTTCAAGAGAAATAATAATATCCAGCTTCCATTCCTACTGGAATATATTAGCTAATTGCTACTTCTTTCGAAGTATTTAGTGCAATCCATTATTAAGGTGGATTAATTATTACTATCCTCCATCTAATTAACAGTTTTAGGTGTGATTTTGCTACATTTATTACTTGTCATATTGTAGGACAATATTTTGTATTCCAAGGATAGCAGCAATTCTCTCATATAGTTTGGACAATTTTTCCATATAACTTTTTTTGTCGTGCTGTTTGCCAACCTTTAGGCATTTAGTCTCTTCTCTATACTTTCTGTATCAGATCTTTGATTTTATCGTGTACTTTTCTGCCACCATCATTTCTCAATGTTCCCAATTAACCAATTTTACTTTCTTGATCTTCCTGATTTCTGCATTAGACGGCTCTTCAGTGTTGAGTAATTTTTCCTCCTCATTTATAGTTCTACATTGTGCTTATGTAGATCCGTTTCTTCATTGTTCAGTAGCATTTAAAAATATGGTTTCTATATTTCTGTTACTTGTTCTAGCATTCTTCTTATTAGAATTAAAGACGAACACGGATTCCATCCGTGTTTGTTTTCAATGTTTCTATTTCTTCTTTTTATCTTTACATAACCTGTGTGCAGTCCTTCTTGATCTTATGTATTGAGTCACAGATTGCATACTCGTTAAACATTATCATTTGTACTGAGTGCTTGCAGCTTATACATAACCCTTCATTGGAATTTGGAATTCCTCTCTTCCAATTTGTAGGTTAAAATCGAAAATGATTAGTTGAATGGTACCTTTCAATTGTTTCTATTGGTGAAACTCACTTGTAAAATCAGCATGCTCTTGCAAAAATTTCTCAAAAACAATGATCTCTCCAAATTACTTCTTTCCAGATTCATCCATTAACATCCAATATCCAAAACGTTCTATTAATTACCATATGACCAAGTTGGACCATGTGTTAATTTTAAACCTCTCAATTTTTCCACTTTCAAACAATTGTATACTTCCATCAATCAGCAATAACGCAGACTTTCTAACTACAACAGTTCCTGAACCGATCGTGGCCCCAGAAACTCAAATTTCACAATTCAAACTCGGACGGAAAATTCTCCAGTCCGTTTCTCAAAATGGTCGCTAGTGGAAGACCTCATTTCCTCGTATCCAACTGTCCAAACCAAAATTTTCCACTTCTCGCTGACGCGGTACATTTTGAATTTCACCAATCGCACCTCACTAATTATTTTAAATTATAAAACCAAACATAAACAATATTGGAAAACCTTATTGAAACTTTCCTAGAAAGGTGAAACGTTCCAACCGCAAGAAACGACAAATTTCGTTAATTAAACTTAAACAGTCTGTTGACGGAGCCTTCTTGCATTAGAAAACTCAAAAAAAAATTTAACCAACACAAACCTATTCAATTAAAATCATCTCTTCCAATTAATTTTACATTTTCCCCGGGCATCTTTCATCAATTTGCCACCGTTTCTTTTTTCATCAAAAATAATATGACAATATATTGTCGTGTTAATTTTGGATAAGGAACAACCAAAATTGTAAAGTGTGAAAATTTAAATTTTGAATTTAAATCGCGGTTTTTCGAGGTCGCTGCGGAGCGCAGGTTCCGGAGCGCAAGAAGATAGGAAGTAGACTTGCGTACGACGTCCAAGTCGTGGACGGTCGACATTTTGATTTCCGATTGATTATTAATTATAAAAGTTGATTTTTTGAGAATAAAAGACAAGTTAAAATAGAAAGTGTGTTATTTCTTTTAGAACCATAATTTGGAAGAAAAATATTTGAAAATTACAGCTAGAAAGCGTAATTATTTTCATTATTAATTTTACAAGGTCGCTTGATAATCTGCCGACGTTTGAAAGGAGATAACCGATTGAGCCAGCCGGGTAAAGAAGATATTTTCCGCCCAATTCGATTTAGAAATTGGAATTATTTTACCAAGCTAAAAGAAGAAGTTTTTCTTGGGGAATTTTTATAGGGTGGAAAATAATACTTCAATATATTGCGGTGGAAACCTGAGATAAGAATGCTTAACACCGGTCAAAGTCACGGTCTTGCAGACTGTGCGTGACAAAGAGAGGATCACTCAGTTCAGGACAACTTGGAACAAAATTCACAATATGACGAACTTAAGTTGACCTGAGCTGAGGAAAAGTAACTTTGGGAAGAGTGGTCATTGGACGTGCAATTATTGCAAAAATTGCATGTTTCCCGAATTAAAAATAATAAAACGGATCGGGGTACTGTGTACAAAATTAAATTGTTATAAAAATATGTTAGATTAATTGTTATTGTTGTTACTATGAATTTAAATAGGTATTCTTAATTTACGGTAGTCGAGAGAGAAAAGAATGAACCAGGAAGATTTGATAAGAAATTAAAAAACATAAAAACAAGTGAAAACGGAAGTTCGTGATGGTAACGAAAAATATAAATAACTTAGTCAAGTCAGATCACCCACACGGAGAAGACGTGTTTGAGGGTGGACTAAAATCTTATTATTGCAACTTGGAAAGGTTGAACCGAGATTGGATAATACAAGTAATTCGACGCCCCCAACGAAAACTATAGTAACTCAGTAATTACAGTTTTGATAAAAACGCAATTCAATATTTAAATAGTCATATAAATTGCATAATTTCTAAGGATCAGTGTCTACTATTGGTCGTCTCGAGTTGCTACAAAGTTACGATATTTTTCTAGGCAAATCTTACCGATATAATAGATTTTTTTACTATAGTAACTCAAAAAATCAATTTTTTGAGTTACTATAGTTTTCGTTGGGGGCGTCGAATTGGACGAATCGTGACTAATTTAGTGGTCTAGGATTTCAAATTTGGATAATAGAATGAATTGGACGAATTGTAAATAATTTAGTGGTCAAGGATTTCAAGGTGGACAATTGGATTAGGAAATTAAGTGTTTATTTGTTGGAGAAGTATTAATTGGACTAAAGGTTTATGGAACTGTGGTGGACGAGCAGAAAGTAAAGAAGAATTGTTAATGGTATTTGGTGCAGTTTATTCGTGGCCGAAGGTGATATGCAATTGTGGGAAGACTACCTAAATTAAGGATACCTAGGTAGCTAGTTTTTAAAAATTATTTGGGGAAAAAAAAATTGTTGGGGTGTATACGGGATCAAAATTGAGTATTACTTAAATAAATCGAGTCGAAATTAAATGTAACCGTTTCATTGTTTATCATTGCTGAAGTGGGGAATCTTGACTCAAGGTTACTATTGGAGAAAAACGTTAGCGGGACATAAGACAAGCTGCAGGATTGGGGCAAAAAGGGGTTAAGCATTTTTGTCTCAGATAAGTAGAGACAACCGAGGTAAGTGTGTGGTCGTTCGTCGGGGATATCGAGCAAATCCCGGTGGACACTATAATATATAAATAAATATATTTCCAGTTTATTGTTAAAATCATTTCCACCCTGATTTTATAAATTTTCTCTTGTATTGCATCTGTGTCCAGCCTGTATCTTTTCAGCACTTAAAGCTGTTTCTATTTAACTTTATTCCTTCTCTTTTCCTTATTGCTTCACTGTTTTTTTCGCTGTGGTCTCCTTCATTCACTTGGAGAGAAACATGTACTGCTTATCGCTACCACCCCTTATTTTTGCAAGGAAATGTTTAGCTAAATTTCAAAGAGAATTTCCTAACTAACTGTTACTAATCGACGTTTATGTTAAGATACTACTTTAAAAACCAACAAAATCGAAAATTAAATTTGCAAAATACTAATATGTGTACAAAATACTGTTAAAGTAAATAAATTGAATCCGGTACTGGTATCTACTTAAAAATAGAAATGTTTACGTAGTCCTCGCAAACCACAAGTTACTGAAATCTATTTGGATAAAGCGCACGACGTGGTTGGTACTGGAGACATACATACATAGGATATTAATAAATCGAACTAATTAATTATAATATGAATTACTTAATTATTTTGTTTATGTGTGTTACTATTTTACAATTAGGTAAGTGCTGAATTTATATTTAAAAAGTACTTTTATTACTTTAATTGAACAGCATTAATTTGTTGGTCGTCACGCTATTATATTTAGTCAGATGATAAATATATTATATAATTTATATTTACAAATATGGTGCATTCTTCAAATTTTTATGTTTCATTATAAACTAAAAAAAATATTCATTTTTGTTTTTATTTTAGGTGCTTGTCGAGATTGCTATGTCTGTATTACATCAGAGAGCGAACAAAAGTGCCAGGATCAATTTAGTAAATCAGAACATGTTGTTGATACATGCGATGGTGATGAAAACACCGTTTGCGTTAAAGAGAAAATTAGTCCTACAGGTAATATTAATGTTTAAATTAGTTTTAAAAGGTAATTAATTGAAAATATTTTTGAAAATCACGTAGTATTTTAAAATTACAACCGATGATTACAAAATTGCGATACCCTTACATTTCACTACTGGATTAACTACTCCATTGTATCACTTCCATTTTTCGGCCCTATCAGTATTCCGATTGCACACTCTTATCTTTATTAGTTGTTTCAATAAACCTCGAATTTTTTTTATCTATCGTATAATTTCAGCTTCGTTCCCAGCCTGCACTTGAGCGCCGAGGTTGGGTTTACACTCTTTAGGGCACCTAGACTGCAAAAAGTCAATTACAAATTTTTTTTTACGTTTACACTAATCCCTAGTTTGGGAAATCGTGTGCGATTACTTGCAGCATCTTTATACATTTGGTACCAAACACAGAAACCTTTTTTAGTTAAAATTCCATAGAATCTGAAAGAAGACTATGTTAGGTTAAGTTAAGCGCCGTTCACAATGAAAAATTTGCCTTGCCTTGCTTCGGTAGAAGATGGCAAGCGCCAATCAGAATGATGTATAGTCTTCTATCCCTTTTTATGTTTAAAATTACCGTTTGCCTAGCCGCGGTCTTGCAGACTTTGCTAAGGTTTGAAAGCAACAACCAATAAAATTAAAGTGTTTTAAATGTACATGGTCAAATTTAGTAGACAACATATAATTTTGAAATGAGCTCCAGTATTAAGATTATACTGTTTTAAACTGATTTGATAATTGAAAAGTACCTATTATATGTTTTTATGCAAAAAAGCACCCCAAAACTTAAATTGCAGAATGATTTTAATAGCTCTAAATGATTTTATTTTTAAGATTACTAAATTAAATTATGAAATAATGGTATTTATTGACAGATAAATTTACTACTACAATTTTTTAAATTATTTTGGTTAGATATTGGATGTTGGTTAAGTACATCAAATAAAAATATTTACAATTTTACCTGAAAAGGGACTTTCAAGCCCCGGCTGTCTTCTATCCTTTTTTAATATCTTTTTCCTCCTCTCTTTTTAAGTTCTTGCCTGAAAATTATCAAAAGCTTGACCATGTCAAGGTTTTTACTTCGAAGACGTAGCAAGAACCAATAAAATGTAAAAGCTTTGCATGGCTTTAAATTTTATTGGTTCATGACGGTGAAGTTATAACGAATGAAATTGAAGAATTTCATTTTAAACAGAGAGCATTTTGTAGAAGTTTAAATAATATAATAATTGATAATCAGCCTGTTAGATAATTGTGTTTTAAATTGTGGTTAGATTCCAATAGGTGAATTTTAAATTATTGCAAACAAATAGCCATTTTTTAATTAGATGATTTTCAATTTAGATAAAATATTATTTGTTTTTGTATACATTTTTTCTCTTATTGATTCACTAACATTTAAAATAGGTCTATTTAAATTATATTATAATATTCTTTGTAGAAATATTTTCAACACATTTGTAGGTACAAAACTTTTAAAATTATACCTAGCAACCCTATTCAGGACCAAAAGATTTATGGCAATAAAATAGACCATAAAACCTAACAGTATTTAGAATAGTGTGTAATGTTTGAAAAATGTAATTACTGTTTCTATTTTTAAAAATTTATATAAATTTAATATTTACCATTATTGAATAATTTTTATGCATTTATATTGCAATAAATGAATAAATTAATGTAGTCAAAATTAAATCTGAAAATTAAATCGAAATAAGTAAATGCGAATTTTATTGCAAAACTAAAGATTATGTATATTAATTATTTTAAGATTATATTCGGAGACGACTTTAAGGGCCCTTTATACCTAACATAAAGTTTGGTTTACACTCATAATTGAATTAAGGGGAAACGGTCCTTTAGAGGCTTCAAAAAAAAATTATTTTATTATATTCATAAATCTATAGTTCAACATCTTAAAAATATGTCACCAAAATTTTATAAGTGTATTGCTTAAGTTAAGCTCATAAAAGTGACCCTTCTCTACCCAGATGTTCGAATACGGTTCGAGGTTGCACATAAAAATAATAGGTTACACTTGAATTGAAGTGTGAATAGGTTTTTAACTAATTAAGTTGTTTTGAAAAAATAAATAAATAAGATATTTGAAATATATCGAGTTATAAACAAATAATTTATTATAACAAATAATTATTACGAATAACGTTTGAAAACTCAATAAAAATATTAAATAATTTAATTATTTATTTTATACCTCGATATATTTCAAATATTTCATGTATTTATTATCAGATTTTCACGAGAAAAAAACATAACAGTTCAATAACTTCACAAAAATTGAATTCAACAATGTACATGGTGCAGTTCAGGTAGACCTATATAGCATGTTGGCGACCAAAGACGCTCGTGAAGCTCGTCAACATTAACTTAAAAAAAAAAAAAATTTTAGGAGGCCACCGAAGGACTCTTGTATGGCCCTGGAATAGATAACCAATCGGTAAGTCACTAAAATCATTGACTTTTTATGTACTTAAACTTTAAATGCATTTTTCTCTTAACTACATTTTTGAAATTGGCGGGACCGATCACTCAAAAAGTTCTTCATCAATCGGGATGAAATTTGGCACACATCTTTACTATAATATTACCTTCTATATGAACCTAAATGTTTTGAAAAATTTGTTAAAAAAGTAATGTTTTCAAAGCAAAAACCATTGAAAAATATGGTCTAAAATCAAAAATAATTTTTAAAAGTGCCTCAATTTGCGAATTTTTGATATTTTCAAGTTTTTCGAGGTTCATATAGAAATTATAACATTAATAAAGACCCTCAAATTTTTTGGTTGTCATCAGATCAATATAACAGGCTCTAGAAGTCCCGCCGATTGATAACTCTTGTCGCAACCTAACCGGAAGATTGCGTCGTAATTCCGCTATTCTAGATTATTAGTAAAAGAAAAAAATTGCTTCTAGTAGTTAAATGTATTAAGAAAACATATCCTAAGTTTTAGACATATTGAATTAATCTTTCATTATAAAAAAAATTTATGAAAATCGTCCGAAATCAGGCCGTGTAAAGGACCGTCTCCCCTTAAATACATCCGTTAATCTGGCAATGTTATGGGTGTAAACCAAATTTTACGATTTAAATGCACTTTCTTAAAAAGCAAATATATAAGGGTTTTTGTCTTAAATACATAGATATTTTAAAATTAGTATAATTTAAATAATTTGTATATTCATGGAAAGTCACTTGCAGGTCACTGGAGTGATAAATTATTATAATAAAAATGAAAATCTTTTTTTTTTAAGTTCTTAATGACTTTCCGTGAAACTAGATTCTTTTTCTAATCATTTACTTCAAACCGCATTAAATTCCATACATTAATAAAAGAGGTATATGGATATTCGTTAAAAGTTAGGTATACAGCCCTATTAAATAAATATTGTATAACTACTTTTCATAACATAACAGGTAAACTACTGTTAGATCTAAGGATTTGGACAATGAAGTCTGTGCACATAACAAGGCACCGCGCTAATTCATTGTGACCGCTATACGGTCGAAAGCAAATATCAAGCAACAAATTCTGCAAGGCAACGAAAGCAAGGCGCCGCAATAATTCTATGTGA
This sequence comes from Rhagonycha lutea, assembly GCA_958510855.1. Lineage (NCBI taxonomy): Eukaryota > Metazoa > Arthropoda > Insecta > Coleoptera > Cantharidae > Rhagonycha > Rhagonycha lutea. The sequence continues at coordinate 45,620,358 of OY294039.1, forward strand.
ACGATGCTTTAGATTAAATCCAACATGGATTTTTGGATGAATTTAACCTAACATAGGTCTCTTTCAGATCAGATTCTATTTAGAAAATTTCCCAATATTTGTATCATATGGAGATTAACGTTTGAACTATATCGTAGGTTTGATTTGTAGTTGTTTTTAACGTGGTTTGAATTACACGTTAAGTTTAGGTTTACATTAAACGAATAAGTAACAACTTCTATTTCAATTCGGTTTTGGGGAGTTATTTTGTTAAATTTATCGAAATAAAATTTCAGTCGCACTAAAATTTTCCTTGTTATCATAATGAGGTATTTGTCTATATTTGCAATATTTAATATTAAATTATCGTGTAAGTGCCACAAATTTAATGTCGTAGTTATCACATTTTTTTCTATAGTATGTTTATTATCTTATCAACTAATTAAATTTGAATACGTTTTTTTTAGAAAAAATAGCGAACAACATAGTCAGATCATGCGGTACCAAAACTTATTGTGAAGATATAGGAGCTAAATCTTTATATTGTTCCACCTGTTCCGTAGATGGATGTAATTCTTCTTCAATGACGTTTCCATGTTTTATTATTATAGCTCCATTTTTAATAAAATATTTTGTGTGATATAGTTACGAGTATTTAATTATTTAAATTTATATTGTGAAGAATTAATAATTATCTTTTTTGATAAAAACGTTGCGAAACTACAAATAGTATTACTTTCTAATAAGTAAAAGCGATATATCTAATTGCTTAAACTGCAGATTAATTATTATTTTTCATTAGTAAAATATTTTTAGTTTTTTCTTATATTGTTTTATTCTTATAATTGTTTAATTTTATTTTTAAAAGATAAAGTTTTTTTTATAAAAATAAAAAAATTTAAATAAAATTTCTATTACGAAATTCACGTTTTGTTTTACTAATAAAATTTGAGTTGTCTAAAACAAAATTTATTTAATTATTAAAAATTTATTTCTAATAATTTTTTTTTACAAAACCAATAAAAATTGTCAGGGGATATTATAATTGATTTTAATCAAATTATAACTCGATGAGTTTCAAATTTTTATTATATGGGTTTGTTTTTATCTACTCTACAAAATCATTTGTATGTAAATGAGGTTAGCGAGGACGTTAGTATTTTTGGTTTAGTTTGCAATCATTTAAGAGTTTTTGACAACAATTTATTTATTTTTAAATTTATAGTGAGTGAATGTTTACACGAATTTGAATCTAGAAGAAACTAACTATAAAGGATTACTGGCTGACACAAGGTAACATTATAATATTTAATATTTCCCTGATCTAGAATTGACGGTATAACAATCTACTACCTTGGTTTGTAATCAATCTTTAAACTGTAGGTCCCCGGTCAGTTACAAATTTTCAACACGCAACTGGTACAAGCTGGGAAAAACTGGAAGATATGCACGGTAAGAACCCAAAAATACACTGTACTATACCGGAAGCCTTAATTATAATTTTTAATTAATAAAAAAGATTGGCAAAGTTTTTAAAATAAACTGACTCCCTGTTGCCACGGCTAGTTAGATCCTCTTTTATTGTCATCGGGTTCTGGGAATACGCAGAAGAATGCTTTATGTATAATAAACTAGCTGACCCGGCGAACTTCGTACCGCCTCAGAATCGATAAATGTTGTGTTAACTTATTAGCTGAATTAAATTAAGTTTTTTATCAAGATAAAATGAAATAAATGATAAAATAAATAATCTTTGCTCCAAATGAAGTCATTGGGAAACATCCGTTATGTATCTTTGAGCATTTGATAGAAAATGTCCTGATTGTGGTGTTTCGCCACGAAGCAATGAATGCAATGGCTCAGGTGGCATTGGCAATAATGGCAATTTTACCTTGCCACTGAGACAGCACAATCCAGGCGTTTCTCCGGAGAACTTCAATGCACCACAATGGTTGCAGGTTGCACACAACCTCCATTAGGGCAATTCAAACAAAAGGATGGGAGCTGTAGTCAATTATGCAATCATATTGAAAAGCTACTCGATTCAAATCTACACTTGAAGCATTTCTTCTTCCGCGTCTAAGATTAACACGTTGTTGATTTGTGAGATCTGCTCGACGATTTCTCATTGCTAACCTTGCCGTTTCACATGCTGCCTCTCTTTGTTCCTCTATTTGTGAAGCACGAAGTCGGGCCATACCTACGCGTGCTCTTTCTCGTCTATCTGCAGTGGATATATTAGGGGTCGCAATATTCTGAAGTCTAATTGCATTACGGCTTCGTTGGGAAAGATTAGATCGTCTACCTCGCGGCATTGTGTAAGACATGGATGATGGTCGCGCATTCACATAACCAACCTCACAAAGTGAACATTTTTGAAGACAACTTACCGTTTGAAACGAAAATCACGATCGAAACCAGTGTTCACTTTATGATATTATTATAAATAAATAACACTATAAAATTAAGCACACAATTAAAAATTAATGCGAAAACAATCACATAACCTCACAAAGTGAACAACTTTGAAGGCAACTAACCGCATGTATCAGAGATGGCGCGTTGTACACGGATTTAAATTATATTAGATTTTTTCTAATAATTGTTTTTAGTGAAATTTTCCCATGTTTTAATAGTTACTCTGCTAATTAGGGTAGAGACAAATGCACCAAATCAAAAATCATAAAAATCGGTCCAGCCGTTCTTGACTTATAAATGATTAACATACACGATTTTGTTTTATATATATAGACGATAATGCCTTATGTATTTCAATAACATTATTCGAAATCAATTGAACAATATTTTTAATTTTTGAAACAGTAAGTTGTAAAATTGAATAATAAACCAACAAATTATTTTATAAAATTGAACGAAGGAACCACCACACGTTCCGATTAAGCGCTTCTTTCGCTTATGTAGGGACATTTATGAAATTCAAAATATTAAAAATTAGTTAATTATTAATTCGTGAAAATAAGTTAGTGTTAGATTTTAATAGGTTATTTTTTTTTAATTTTTAATTTTTTTTAAAGGTTAAGAAACCCTGCTGCTTTAGGATAACCGATTTTGAACTATTACTTAATATTCTTATTCTAAATTATTTGCTTTGCTTGACTACTCGTATGTATATTGTAACGTTTTTCGCTGTGCGCACAAAAATTACTGCGCGGGAAAGTTGTCAACGTTGAAGGCTTGCGATAACTATTAGAAGTAGAGCGATTAGATCTGTCTAACTACCGTGGCAATTAGAGTATAAACAAAAGATGTTCGAGACTGATCTCTTTTGGGTCTTGGATTCGTTTTGCTTGGTACTGAATGTTTATGGGTGATGGTCCAATTTTGATGCGAAAATTTAGTTGTAGAAAAATCTATCCCACAATCGTGCGATACAATACAATTACTAAAATTTAACACGTCGCCGTCGTTCCTTATTGGACGAATAATTTTAATTTCGGAGCTGTAAATTTCGAATAATAAAAAGTAAACGTCGACAAAATGATTATTTATTAACAAACCATAATTAATCAAAATTATCAAAACAGGAATTTCTTCGATACATTTATCGTTCTGAAGCTTTAAGTGTAGAATTTTTATTAATGATAAATATAAGGCAAACACATTTATTGTAATTTTCTCTACTCTAATTTGCTTTGTATTCTCATTTGAAAATGTCAAGTGAAAGCATAATTTAAAATAATAGAGTTCTAAATAAATTGATGTGTCATTTGCCCCGTATTCACGAGACGCCAATGACAAATATTGTAGTTCCATAAAAACTCGCGCGGCTCTACAGATGATACTTGTTACCAGTTTATATTCTGCTACTGAAACTTCGACGCATCTTTGATCGTACATTAAATTTAGTGGGTGATTGAAAACATCAGATTCGCACGTTGATTGCAATCTTGTTGATACCAGACTCGGATTTGTGACTTCCATAAAATAAACTTCAAATAAGTAAGCATAATCTTGAATTTTATACTCGATATTTTCCAAATTGAATTCCTCGAAAATAACTAGGATTGTTATTCGCAGGTCGATTGATAAACCAAAAACTCTCAAATCTCCATTAATAAACAGGATGAATTCAAACTTCATCAACAAAATGTGCGTCCAAATAATTTCAAAAATGGCGGTGACGTCTTATCAAAATAGATCAAACCAAACTTCTGGATTAATCCAAAATAGCAAATTTAGGTCTCCTACAATAGAAAACATTATCTACACGTTTTCACGGCACTTGGATTTACCCCTGGTAAATTATTCAAACATTTCTACTTGATTCTTAGGAAATTAATTTCCATTCAAAAATTAGCAAGTCTGGCCGCTCACCATGTTCGCTGGCGACCCTTTATCAACACCTCCGGATATTTCCACCACGTCTGCTTCGAACCCTCTTCTCCAATCAGGAATTGACAACACTTATCAGGTACAACATCCATTTTGGCGGCAATTCAAAATTGTTCATTTAACACAAATTTCTTCATTTCAGGTCGCAAACTCACACAAAACTTCATCACGCCCCACACAAGATTGTTCATAACAAGAAAAAGTGTCTGTGTGTGTTACAAGTGACATATCAGCTCCTGTATGAGCAAACCTGTTTTGATTTTTGTGGGTTTAAATTTCAATCCTTAATGAAACTTAATTTAATCATTTTGCCTCGCAATGCCTCCAATTCGATAACATTACAATATATGGAAATCTAGCCTAGAATATTTTTTCTAAGTGCTAGAATGGATAATAAAATAATCGATATTTCAAGATGAATCACCAATACATTTTATAATAATTAGAATCAGATAATTTGAATGCATTTTCAGAAACAACAAAATTTCTTACAAGAATTGAATATTTACAACTTTCCCTTTAATGTAGAATATCGTTAAGCATAAAGTTATTTTAACGCTTTTGTACAATAATATAAAGCATTTTAATGCTTTTAAAGGAAACCTACCCTTTTTGTAAGGTCAGATTATTACATCAATTCTAAAAATAGATTTTCAGTTGTTTTCTGCAAAATTAATTTCAAATGCTCTTTTGATAGCACCATCGGCTGTACTATTGGATGCTCTATTATTTATTATACATCAGAACAAAAAATATTTAGTAAAACAATATTTCGTTAATCAAATTTCTTTTTATGCTCACAGTAAATTATTTCGGTCAATAAGATAAAAATAATAACATTTGTAATAATTTAAATATAATTAAATTATTTTTCTTCTGATTGAAACAATATGGAGCAATATCGCCTTAGTTACCATAATTATGTCATAACACACTCATATTTCCCAAGGGAAATATGGAACGTCATATCATATTATCCCAAGGGAAATATGAAACTTCATATGTCACTATAAAAATGTTTTAATTTTTAATTAAAGCAACAAAATAATCTATGATTTACAAAACCTCTGATTTTTTGGGAACATATCCTTCATTTTTATTCTTCACAAATAATGCTTCCACTGCATCGAACATTTTAACATCAGTTTTTTCCTTTAAATGTAACATTGACCTTAGCATCGATAATTTTGGCCACAACGTGTTTGGTGAATATTTCTGCGACCACGGATAGAATACATTAGTCATACGTCGAAAAAAAAAAGAATCAGAACAACATACCATCAAATCTTCAAAAATCGTTAGCAAAATATTTTCTTCGACAACATTCACCAAAATTTTTTCTTTCTTCTCCACTCCTGACAGTCTTCATAAGTTTTAGTGTAAGCAGCTTTAGATTTCGCCGAAACCAAATATTCATGGGCTTTTGCTGCCTGAGTTAGCACGTAATTTACAAGTTGACATTTCATCAATTTTATTTATGACAAAACGCGAAAGTCAAACCAGCCAACTATGATTTTTACAAACACGGCCCTTAGCAACGCTGCCAATCCAATTAATTCAAAAATTCACAATCCAATATTTATTCATTTTCAGAACATGATTGTTTCAATCAGAAGAAAACTATTGATTACAATCGGGCTTTGCCCTCGTGATGTAAGAAGCCAACCTCGGGAATATACTATTCATATTGCCCTAGTTGTAATAATAGCTATAAAAAGAAAATAAAGATCAGCATACTATTAGATAAATTATTGTTTATTATTTAGGCCAGGAAAGCACCAAAAAAGTTTTAAGAAAAATGGATTCAGCTCTGCATTGGGCATTGTATATTTTCACTTCTTCGCTTATTGTTTTTTAATATCGAATGTCTTACATTGTATAAGGATTATCGGGATTTTGGAACGCCAATAAAAGAAACGCTTTAACGCTTTAACGATTAAAACACCTCCTATCTTTAACTGTGAGGTAAGTGTTAAACCCTTGTTCTTCGTTTTATATTTTTTAGTCTTGAGGATGGCAAACTTCGACCAACAGTTCATTTCAGAGTGCACTTCAGCATTATAAAAATTGTTGCAGGATTCTAACAATGCATTAAAGTAATGAAGGTACATAATATTATTTTAAAACGTTAAATGTTATTTCTGTTTGTGGTTACATTTTGTCAAACTATTTTGTTGCTGTCGTGGCATTAATAAACATATTTTGTTTTCGTCTAAGTAAGTTGATTTGGAAATTATTGCAAATTTTATTAGGTGTTCAAAACGTTAATTTACTTACTTAAAAAAACTTTAAAAACTTTGAAATTTAATTGATAGGTATATTTTAAAATATACCAATTAATGTTATTATCACGAGTTAATAACTTAACAAGTTAATTTTAAAACTTATACAAACCATCAGACTCTTGTTTTTAAAAACAAAATAAAAATATTCAAAATAATTAAATAAATTTACTAAAACGAAATGAAATTTCCACCTGTCTTCACACAAACAGGAAAATCATTATTACTATTTGGAAAACCACAATAAACATCGCTGGAACGCGAATAACCACAACGGATGCTTAAATAAATTTTCATTGCAATAAAGAGAAGTGAAATAGTAATTAATAATTAAAAAGGAAGTTCAACTGCATGTAGTATATTAATGGAAGTGTTATATAATTTTGAATAATTACATCAATTTATCTCATATCATTTCCACATCTCATCGAGTTTATGGAGTTTCATTATTCAATACAATAATTTTATAATTTTGATTTTGGAAGAGAAGAAAGATGCATTTAAATTATTATTTTCTTGTTATATGGATATCCATAATAATACCCAAAGGTAAGTTTGACTTATAATAGAATTACTAGTGCAATATTTTTTACGTAACCAACTTATAGGGACATCTTTAATGTGCTACGAATGTACCACTTTTCTAGAAGACGAATGTGGCGAAGACTTTGATCCTACCGATATTGAAAAAACTGAGTGTGAAGGTGAAACTGATGTTTGTATTATTCATATGACACCTCCTATTTGTAAGTATAAACGTTTTTCTTAACACTTAACTGCCGGTCATTTTGTTTCAAAACTTATCTATGCTGCCAGAAAGAATTTAGCTGACGAGTGCAAAATTGTCTTGAAACAAACGCTATAAATTATTTCTTAGATTAGTAAGATCAATAGTTATGATTTCCAACCGTTTATGCCACGTATACCAGAAATGCGGGTTTATAATATGATCGGCAGTTTAAGTATTAATTTTTGAAAATTACATGATAAACTTAAATTTTTTTTTCAAAAATGATTTGCTGTAATATTATTACTAAATTTTATTACTAAAAGCTTAATTTTAGTACGAGTTCCTGAATCCATACAAAGAGGTTGTGCAGAAGCATATTACTGTAGTGAAATAGACGAATTTTCTGAACACTGTATTATTTGTGACGAAGATCTTTGCAATTCTTCTTCTAGTTTAATTGTGTCATTCGCTACAAGCATTGGTTATCTTGTTATAATATATTTAAAATAATAATAAAATTTTAATTTTTACTAAATTAATATTTTGAAAACATTTGAAACATAAAATATTATTTAATTTGAATAAAATATTTTAATCTATATTTTGGAATTATGAAAAATGGTACCTACTTGTTTATACAAATTTATTTAAAAATTGTAAAAATTTATTTGTAAACATTGTGAAATAGTATATTTCGAGTAAAATATATTTTACAAACAAAATTAATTGGTTGAGAAATCATTGAATTGTATAGAAATTTGCAATTGAAGAAAAAGATCTTCATATTGCATTTAATTTTTTATTTTTATATTATTATACAGCTTTGTTTCTGGGCTTTGTTTAATATTGTGAAATTAATTTATACAATATCGTTTTTTTATTGTATGTTTATCCTTATTATTTGTTGGAATTTACAATCTCCAATAATAATTTCTTAAAGTGCAGTACAAAATTATATTTTGTTAGGATTGACTAACTTTCATTATTATTTTCAGTAAAAGTTCCTGAAGTTATTCAACGTAGTTGCGCCGATAAATTTTATTGCAGTAAAATGGACGAAATTTCGGAGCACTGCATTATATGCACAGAAGATTTGTGCAATGGCTATGGTAAAATAATGCTGTCTAATATCATCAGTTTGTTAGTTGTTATTAAATACTTTTTTTGAAAATATTTATTTTATAAAATTTTTTTTTTGTATAAAATATTTTATTTTTTTGCTTTTATTCATTTTTAGAAAACCTCTTTCTACCTTTTTATATGCATTTATGACAATATTATCTTTGTCTATAATTTCAATATTTGGCACAAAATTCTCTACTTCTGTTTCTCTGTCTCCGGTCTGTTTAAATCTGGATTTTCTCGGAATACTGATGACGATTAGTGATGACCAACTATTCTGTCTGTTCAAGTTTATTTTGGTTCATTCGTGATAAGTGCTCATTACAGGCTCTTTTTCTTTCTTTCTCATATGTATTGTCGTGATGCACGGCTCAATAACACCCCTAATTATAGTCAGTGATGAAACCTCGCTTAATGTGTATCACTCTAACAAAAAGAGGTCCGGCTAGCATTCAGTCAAGTTCACAAATTTGAGGCCACAAATATCTGCAGGGTCGTAGATTCAACGATATTAATTCAATCAAAGATCTCAATAAATCAGAGGGCAGTTTATTCAGACTAAACAAATTCAAAAATGGAGCAATTTTGATAATCTCTGATACAAATGTCAAGCAATGTGCAATATGGTGTGTAAAGTGTACAAACGATAAATAAAAAGTATCATTTACTATCAAAAACTCAGCTATACTTTTATTTAGCGTTATGTTTATGTAAATCGTGTAACAAGAATAAAAATAATTTTGTACAATAGTGTTTTGATAAAAAGAGTTCAGATTTCTTACTTGAAACGATAAATTGATGAAGTACACAATTTGCGAAGCATCCCGTACATTGGCTATAGTCGAAATTGGCAATACGCAACTCATTTGTCAAGATGGCTTCCAGCTTCCATATACTGAGCAGCACGGCTACTGTAATCTTCTTTATTTTGTGTTTCTGTCCAAAAATAAGTGATGTGACGTGTGAAATTTCTTCTGTGATGCATTTAAATCTCAAGGATTGATTTAAATAAATTTCTGCAACTTTTAAACCAAAACGGTAGTAAAAACGTGCAACTTTTTGGTTAACCTCAAAATCTAAAATTGGTATTTTTAAATCGACGAAATATCCAGTCATCTAATACAATAAGTGATGTAAAACTCGTTCGTACATCAAATTAACCATTAATTTTAACTTCCTCACTTTATTTCAGGTTTAAACAAACCCAAAATGTGCAAATTTAATATTATGGTCGAGAATTGCTTGCGACCAACAAAAACGTGTGAAAACTCCGTTTTCATCAAAATAAAGCGTTTTAAATACTCACGATTTATTTATCTCGTCGATATAATTGCTTTTGTGACTCAAAAGCTCACTAAATTGTCTTTTTGGGAATAATTGCGAATAAAATCTGCAGGTATCAAACGTGTCCCCAAGACGGTTCGTGCAAGACAACCTTGACGGAAACGAACTAATCAAAATTATCCATACCACCATAAACATCCAAAATCCAACACAAAAATCGTAGGTGGTCACTTCCTGGCGCTGTTTATTCAAATCACAGAAATTTTCAAATTTCAGGCAAACAATCGATATACCTGTGTAAACACATCACAAATCCGCACGAAGCACATCACACTCTCAAGGAAATCAAAACTGTTTCAGTTTTCTGTGTTAAAAGTTACAATTTATTGCTTGTTATGCAAAATTGTCTCCATATTAGATGTCTTACAAATGACAAAATTTTAACTTTAAAGAAAATCTCTAACCGACTTCCTTGATTGACTTTATGACATTTCAGTATATCGGTAAGTGATTTTCCTGTTATGACTCTTAGAACTTTCATCAATTTGTTTTAGCATTTTCTTTATTTTGGAGATGTCTGCTCTTGCGTCTATAGCGTATGTTAATATGCCCCCATGCATGCTTATATATTCGTGATCTACTTTTTACTTTTAGAAATTCATTTTTCCAGTCTCTTAGGCAGCCTGATACATCGACGCTTTTCGTATCTGGGGGGGAGGGGAGGCATGGTTAATTTAAACTCAGGATTTTTGCTCCCTAACTTAACCAGCGATCATATCAAGCTTACTGCTGTTTGACTTTCAAAGTCTTAAGCTACGTTTAGATCTGACACTTATTGCACGAACTTTATGTCGGACAGAAATTCTGTCTCTCTTACTCTTATTGTCTTTTACTGTCCGACATAAAATTCGTGCAATTAGAATCAGATCTAATCGCACCTTTAGATATCAACCAATAAGTCAAAAACAGCGTCTCTGAATTCTTCTAGCATCTAACCTTTTAAAAATGTAATACATTTTCTATTAAGAAATTTAAGATGGTACTTTTTTTACTGAAATAATACTCGCCAACACGCTCGGCAAGCGCGGCGTTTTAATGCTATATCCCTTCAATTTTATGAAATGATTACACACCAAATGAAACGGCCCTTAGTCCCCAGCAGTTTCTATTCCCTGGCCACGGCAGCGGTTGGATACGGAAGCGAACAAAGGGTGCAAAGAATCCCTGGGTTAGGACAGGCTGCCAAACGGTACTGAACATTGCAACGTATAACATAAGATCTATTGGTCAGGAAGATAGGCTGGTAGAATTAGAAAATGAACTTCTCACTATAAAATGGGACGTGCTTGGTCTAAGCGAAACACGTCGGAAAGGGGAAGATGCTGTCATACTCAAGTCTGGTAATTTGTTATACCAATACAATAGTGAGGTGTCTTCTCTGGGTGGTGTCGCTATTATGGTCCATAAAAGATATGTCGATAGGGTGGTACAGATGAAGGCTATATTGGAAAGAGTAATTATCGTGGTATTACAGTTGACGAAGCGTTACAAAATTAAGTTCATTCAAGCTTATGCCCCAACATCTGCACATACTGATGACGAAATGGAAATGTTTTTTGAAGATATTGAAACAGCTATCAGAACCTCAACCACACAATATACCTTTATTCTGGGTGACTTTAATGCTAAAATTGGCAAAAAGGATGACGCGGACGGAGAATATGTCGGAAGCTTCGGACTAGGAACTAGAAATAATAGAGGTGATATGCTTGTGGAGCTTTTACACCGTAACAACTTGTATGCATTGAACACTTTTTTCAAAAAACAGATGCATAGAAAGTATACCTGGCAAAGTCCTGACGGAATCACAAAGAATGAAATTGATTATATACTGTCTAACAAGAAACACATTATTAAAGATGTTTCCAGTACTAAACAGATTCAGTACAGGAAGTGACCACAGACTAGTCAGAGCAAGAGCGGAAATAAACCTGAAAATAGAGAGAACAAAAATTTTTACAAGGAAAATATTAATAAAATTCGAAACTCTACTTCAAAATAAAGAAGAATATCAAAGGGGCCTGGAGGCGAAGCTCGCAACGTTGAATAGCAGTTCCACAACGAATGAACTAACACAACAGATCACACAAGGCATTCATACATGTGTAAAGAAGATCAGTATGCGTAATCGGAAGCCACCAAGAGATGCAAAATTGAGCGAGGAAACTCTCAATCTCATGAAAAGAAGACGTAATCTCGACAGAGACACAGAAGAGTACGGAATTATAAATAAGGAAATAAGAAAAGCCACAAGGAAAGACCTCAGAAGCTATAAAACCAAAATTATTAAGGAAACAATACAACAAAATATGAACATGAGAATCATGAGATCCAAACTATATCCAACGGAGTAAATAAAATCCATAAAATCAGAGATGAGAATGGAAATCTGGTAACAACAAACTCTGAAATACTGGCAGTTATTGAAGCTTTCTACACAATCTTATATAAAAGAATATACCAAAATACAGATTCCAGACCTGTCGTAAATCGACAGAACATTACAAATGTGAACTCTTGAAGAAATTCCTGATATTAACGTAGCTGAAGTTGAAGTTGCTCTGTCACAGATGAAAAATGGAAAATAGCCTGGCGAGGATGAGATAGCAAAAGAAATGATTTCCTATGGGGGCCAGACTCTTCTTGAAAGTGTTGCTGTTCTTTTAAATAAGTGTCTTCAAGAGGGAAATATACCTGCTACCTGGCAAAATGCTCAGGTCATTCTGCTTTTCAAAAAGGGAGATAAGCATAACATCAATAATTTTAGACCTATCAGTCTGTTGTCCCATTTATACAAACTGTTTACGAAGATAATTACAAATCGTCTTACCAATAAACTGGATTTTTACCACAAGATCAGGCTGGATTTAGAAGGGGTTACAGTACGACAGAACACTTACAAACTATTAGAACACTTATTGAAAAATGCTCTGAATATAATATAAATTTACATATGGCCTTCGTCGACTATGAGAAAGCATTTGACATGATTGATTTCGAAGCTATATTAACAGCGATGGATAGCGCAAGAATTGATTCAAGGTACTCAACGATTATAAAGAATATATACCAACATGCCACATTGACAATTAAAATTGACAATAGCCTTGCAACAAATAAAATAAAAGTAGAACGAGGGGTAAGACAAGGTGATACGATCTCTCCGAAACTATTTACTTTGACCATGGAAGATATATTCAAATCACTCCAATGGGAAGAAACTGGGATAAACGTGGATGGGGTTAGATTGAATCACTTGCGTTTCGCAGACGACGTTGTTCTTTTTAGTACAGATATTGCAGAAATCCAAAAAATGCTTACCGAGCTGAACTCTCAATCTTTGAAGATCGGCTTAAAAATGAACACCCAAAAAACAAAGATCATGACTGGCGACAACACCACAAACATATATATTGTTGTGATATTTTCCATCAATTAAGAGTGACAGCAAACAAATAAGGGAGTGATTTAATTTTATTTGATTTTTAATTCAATAATCAGTTAATTTGGCTGATATGAGAAACATTTGCATCAAATTAACAAAAAACCACCACATGTAACAATTTACACATAAAACAAAACAATTTTGAATTTATTTGTGAAATACAAAAATTTTGTAACATCCTGTGAATGATTTTTGATTTTTAAAACAACAACAGATTCCTGTAAAACAAAAGTGAAAATAATAATTTGGTGCGTGCACAATTAACGACGTTATGTTGCCTGCTGTAAGGACCATTTTAGCTGACAAGGAACAAAAACTCCCACCTAAAATATCCATTTTTCGAAAACTGGGAACGTTAAAAATCAGCGAGTAAAAACACGGCAGTCTCTTGGTGAAACTCAAGAAGGGAACACGTGAAGTTCTTGGGGAGACGTTGATTGAGAAAACACGTAGATTTCTCGATAAAATCCCAATTAAGGAACTCAATTGCGGTTCTTTGGTACAAAAAGACCAAAGCATTAATTTACTTAATTAAGCGGAAGTAAATAAATAGTGGAGTCGTAAAGTTACGGAATTCCGGTATTTTATGAAAGTTGTGTATTGCGTGCGTGATTGGATATTTGTCAATTGAATATCTGAAATAAAAGTGGATTACAGATATTTGTACAATCGGTACGAATTAAAGGTTATGTTCACACGTGGTGGACAAATTAAAATTGATAAATTAATTGATTACTTACCGAAGTGTGATTAAACACGAAGATTATTTAACCAACGGTTTTTGAAGTTGGTTAACAGAAGAAAAAGGATTTGAGCAGCACTTTAAACACCAAATTTGGAACGCATTCACTGGTAGTTGTGAAGACGTTAATGGCTCCTGGCAGAATAGGCAACCTGATGCTACCAACTGTTTTATGGGAATGCACTAGGTCAAGTAGAAAGTAACAAGGTACAAGATTTGTTTTATTTTTAATGAATCTGATTGTGAATCAACGATTTGTGTTGACATTAGATTGATTAAAGGACTTTATTAAAATTGATTATTATAAATTGTTTACATAATACACAAATAATGAAATATCCAAATTTAGCTCCCAAAATTGAGGATTTAAATGTAATTTGGATGATTTAATTATTACACATTAAATAACACATTTGGTTAAGACAAATTTGTTGTCAGCAGTAATTTGATGTAACAGTAAGTTGATTTTGTTTTCATTGAATAAATAATGTCTACCATGAATTGCCCTCTTATTTCGTCTACTGAATCCACTGGCCTTGAACAAGGGAAAAACTCTACTCCGGCGTAACGCTAGTTTTTGGGGTCTTTTTGGGGTGACTATTCATTTAAGGGTGAATAAATCATAACAATATAGACGGGAGAGTAATAGACAAGGTTGACGAGTACGTATACCTGGGTCATACTATCAGACTGGGAAAACAAAACCAGACCACGGAGATAATTCGTAGGACCCGTCTAGCATGGGCAGCGTTCGGAAAATTGGCCCACATACTGAAGGCAGCAGACATTCCAAATTGCCTAAAACGGGAGGTTTTTGACAAGTGCGTACTACCAGTCATGACCTATGGCCTGGAATGTACAACAATAACCGTCAAAAGCGCAAACAAACTAAAAACTACTCAACGCGCTATGGAACGTCTAATGTTGGGTATCCGATTACGGGACAGGCAGAGAAATGAGAACATTAGAAGCCGTACCAAGATCAAGGACGTTATGGAAAGGGTGGCGGAATTGAAGTGGACTTGGGCGGGGCATGTTGCCAGGCAAAATCATGATAGATGGGCAAAAAGGGTCCTATCATGGAGACCACGAACAACAAAAAGATCCGTCGGTCGTCCACCAAAACGCTGGACCGACGATATTGTTGTAATAGCTGGCAAAAACTGACAAAATCGAGCCCAGGATCGTGATTCGTCGTGGAGAGAATTGAAGGAGGCCTACATCCAACAGTGGATAGACAAAGGCTAAAAAGAAGAAGAGAAGAAGACTTTTTTTACTTCGACTTGCTTGGAAAATTGTTGTCTTACTAAAATGTAACAATATGATATCATTCTCAAAAAATGTCCAGTGGCGAAATTTTGCCTAGTGTATTAATATCGCTTCTTCTTATTGAAAGTTGAGTTGGATAGAGCAAAGGAGTAAAGAAACAAAATAAGAAGAAAGCTAACAAAATAAAAATGATACTCGTATCATAATATATTATTATAAAGAATCTGAAAAATGAATTTTTCATGGCACTAGCAGCGCTTTTGAACTAGCAAAACAGACTACTCAAATATCAAAATATGCACACAAAAATTCAAAATTCAAAAAATAAAAACCTTAAGAAGCAGATAAGTTTCAGAAAAATTCATCTTACCGGATATCCCAGACAATTCTGTAAGTAACATAACAATACAATACATTTACGAAGTACATCTCTTATGCACTGATAGTATTTGGCACTCCAAGAAAGGCTAACAGAGACCAGACGCGCTTGAATGGATTAACGAGATTCTTACTGGTTTACTAATCTAGTGGAGTAGCTATAGATTAACGGGATTTCCAATAGATTGATATATCAGTGGGTCATATTAATCAACAGTGTAAACCGCAAAACAGTGAAAGTTTCGTTAATCCACTAATGTGCGTCATTTTAATTGTCATTTCTTTTGTTTTATAATCTGTTATTTGCTCAACCAATCAGTGAAAATTTCGTTCAAAATCGGTTTATTATTTCATCTTCAAGAGGATATTGTAATTTAATTTATTATTGCACTAAATTGTTTGTGCTATGGAATAATAATTATTATTTTGAAGTATTTTTAATCCGAAAAAAAGCAATCGATAAAATATTACTTAATTTTAACAATCTGCGAAGTTCCAAATTAATTTACTATCGTGTTTACTATAAGGGTTTCAGTCCGTATGTTACAAAAATAGTTAAACTTTGTCTAAAAATATTCATGCAAAAAGAATTGGATGCTGGTGTTGACTTGCGCATCAGTTGAAAATTGTTCGTTTATCTACAAATTCGTAGTGTGAAGAAAATGAATATTAGCAAGTGCCAGTTTCTAATTTTTGCTCTCTTTCTAGTAAACTTACTAGAAGAAGGTAAGTCATGTTTATATGACAATAATTTACTTCAAGCACAAACTGTTAGCATTTTCTTTGTTTTACTTATATGTATAGTAGATCATAATCGAATCTTTATAATGAATTTCCAAAATTGAACAAACCGCATGGTTCAATTAATTTAGACCTTGAGTCAGAGCAGTAAATAGCAAAAACTTAAAATAAATTTTTGTATAATTGGAACTATACGTCACTAAACGTATAATAAATTAACCTAGTTGAATTGTAATAATTAACCCAAAAGTTAACTTTTCATCCATTACTTACCTAACTCTGTATGTTTTGGTATTTTGATTAATATTATAAAGTATTAATTTACAAATTATCAAGCTAAGCGAATACAATAAATTAAATTAATTTATTTATTCACATTTTAGTTTAAGATTAATTTTCACAACTTTATGGTTTTTCAATTGTTTTTAAAGATTCCTTTTGTTGAGATGATTAAGAAATTTTTATTCCTTAAAAAATTATTTTGAAGCAATTTAATTTATAGGGAATTTATTTTTTATATAGTAGAATACATTTTATATGCTATAGTAAATTTTATATCAAGCATATATTTTTAACTTTTTAGTCAAGTCGCTGCGATGCTTTACCTGCACGGAAGAATTTTCTGAAGATTGTCGAGATCCTTTTGTGATGGAAAACATCGCTTTATCAGGAGAATGTTCTCATCCTGATGAAGTTTGTCTAAAACATATAATGGCACCAACATGTAAGCAAAATATTACTTTTGGGACTTAAACCTGTAATGTTTTTGAAAAACTACAGGGTTACTTTCAATTGCAAAGGGAATTAAAATGAATTATATGAAGTGCACAAAAGTGGCTTGTGAGATGTTTGCTCTTTTGCGATTGCAAATAAACTTCCATAGTTGGAATTAAAAATGCACCTTGGCCATTTTTATACAAAATTATAAAATATAAATGTTATGATTTGTTATTTATTTGACTTTTTATATTCCATTTTACAGATATTTACAAGGAAAATATTAAAAGGGGATGCGTCCGTAAAAACTACTGCGAGTATTTGGAAACAACACAAGAATTTTGTTTTACTTGCAACACTCATTTATGTAATACGTCTTCATCAATTGGGTTAAATATGGCACTTACTAGCTTCATCTTTGGATATATTTTACAAAAATTCCTGTAACAAGAAAATGTTTAAATAAAATTTATAAATATTAACGATAGAGAAATTTAAACGTAAGTTTTTTTTCTCAGTAAGCAAGCACATACACTTTTTTTTTATTTTTTTTACAATACACGTTGAAATAACGTGAAAAAGCAGTATTGTGCTTCGAAGTTGACCTAACATTAGTTTTGAGAATATTCAAAATTTTAAATCTTACAATAATTTATATTTCAGTTACGAAACCTAAACGACACGACCTTCATAATATTTTTGCAATGGTACATTTTTTGTACAATTATTCAGTAATTCTGGTTGTTAATTAGTTAAAATATAAAAAAAATATTATATTTCAAATTATTATCAATTAATTTATATTTTATAGCTCATTATTTTCTTGCTTTCTCTTGAGAAATTTAACAACGTCAACTAAAATTATTCTATTAATAATGAATGATAATAATTATTGACATTGTTAATATCGTTAATTATTGTAATAACTTACATTTATATTAATTACCAGTTATAGTATTAGCAAAGAATGTGAAAAAACCTCCAAACTCCAATACCTATGTATTTTTATTGTAGGTTTCTTCTTATGCCATTATTACTAAATAGTCAGAATAGAAAGCCAGCTATTTTATGCCAGACATCGTTCCCAGAAAATTTGTTAGTTTATTTACTATACCTATATTTTTATTATAATTATTATTATAAATATTATTTTTCTTCAAATGTGGTACTTTGTTTGTACATATTGGCAGCAAAAGACTTTATCTACCGCCGACAGTGACAGACAAAGTAAAACAGGATTTTTTTGTATAAATTTAAAAAATATTATTTTTACTTTTTAACTTACAATGGAACTTCAATAACTTGAACTGTACAACGAAAAAGTTCGAGATATTATAAAGTTCAAATTATTAAAGTTTAACTGTATTTTAATTAATTTTAAGGAAAAAATTTGTTAAAAAGCCGCTTTTACTGACCTAAAAATAACTATCCCTTAAAATAAAGCCGACTTTTAGTTCTGGGCATAAAAGACTTCATAAATAAACAACAATTCCTAAATAAATATTGGAACTTAAGTTAAATATTTGTATGTTTTATTATTTAAATATTTGTAGATCAATCGTATAATATGTGAAATTATTTGTTATAAAATTTATTTTAAGTCTCTACAGTGGCTCGATGTGTTGCTGGTTGAGTTATAGAGCAGAAAAAATATCTATTGCATATTATAGACACTTATTAATTAAATGAACTACGCTTTTTATAAGCAAAAATTGTATACGACGGCGACGTGTTTGTGATAATAAGTAATTATTTAAAATTGATTTCTTTTAAAAACTTGTCAGAAATTCGGCAAACCTCCATTTTAGAGCTTTAGTGTGGTTCGTCCTTTTACTTTATTAACTCTTTTTATATTATGTTTATTATATTCACTATTTATATATGAAGAATTATAATTTTAATAAACTTACTAATATAAATTTATAAGGGTTTGATTTATAAGTGTGACCTTCATTTTAAGTAGAATGAATTAAATTATTAGATTTCGACAGACGGTCATTGCCTTGTAGCTAACGCAGTTGGATGCGAATGCAGGGCACCGGGTTCAAACTTGGGGAGAGTCAAACTTTCTTATGACTAGTCTCCGTACTTCGGAAGGCACGTTAAGCCGGTGGTCCCTTGGGTTAGTGAATTGCCACCATTAACATAAAAATCAGGATACATGGCACATCTGAAGGCAAGTCTAGCAAGCTACCTAATGGATGTAAAATTTGTATATGCTCACAGAACTAACACTGCCAAGGAAACGACGCAGATGTTGGTAATAACAAGCCTTACGGCTTAAACTATGTTGAAGAAGAAGAAGAAGAAGATTTCGACAGAAATTGTAAAAAATTAATTATTATTGAATTTTACTAAGTTTTCTGCTAGAGTGGCTACCGCTTTACAATATTTATTCTAATTTTATCCAAATTGTAGTAAATAAATATCGAATCATAAATCTAAACACTCACAGGAAATTAAAATTTCCTCTCTTGTTGTACAAATAATTATTTTTCGATCCTTTCTGTTATAGAATTATTATAGGGTGCTAAGAAGTGTTACCTCAAATAGGATAATATGATTTGGTCACCAAAGGAAAAGAATCTAATGGAACTTCAAGCCAACTATAATAATTATCTACACCTATCTTTTCCCCCATTATCTTTGATAATAACAATTATTGAATTGTTTAAAGTTATACTTTAATTTCTCACGAAATCTTAAATATCATACTTACACATAAACTGACTGTGGCTGTCGATTTTTCTCAAAGAAATACAGAAAAATTCGTTGAAAAAGTAATTGTTTCCAACAATCATATTTTGGACAGGTTATTCTGATTCTAAATCCGATTAAAATTTTCAATTCCTTTTATTATTCTACATACCTATAATATGTGTGCGAAAAGCGGTAAGGGACCTGGGGAAAATGGTGGGAAATCACTTTTTTAGTTTAAAAATCCTATAGATTAAGTTAATATTAATTGAAGTATTTATTCAAAATAATAAATTGTAGTTAAAAAATTTTGATATTTTCAAAAATTTCAAGTTCTATAAAACAGCAGTTTTATTATATAATCACGTGATATAAATTGATTAATTTTGCGTAAAATAAAGTTTTACGTATAGGGGTGTGGTATTTACTAGATAAATTCCTTTTGCTTTGCACCATGTATTAATTACAAATATCACGCACAATAAAATAATGAATGCATATTTTACTAAAAGAAAATTTAATTAAAAATGTAATTAATTTTGTTTAAAATTAAAAATTGATGCCAGAAACATTAACAGTAGATACGATGCGCATGAATGGATTTATTCATGAAAATGTAAAATAAATAACATTATTTTAATTATAAATCTGCGATAAATATGCAAAACGAAATTTCTAAAAGTTGATTTATTGCTGCTTCATAATAAGATTTAAGATTAAGATTTTTCTGTAATCGGACAGTAGTAAAAGTACAGTCAAAACTCTCTAAATCGACCTCTCTTTAATTCGAAATATTCTCTAAATCGAATTATTTATTTGACACGTCCAACTAACTTACTATCAAATTCTTACTCTCTAATTCGAACTCCCCATAATTCGAACAAATTTTAATACATTATGAGAATTCGATTGTATATTTAGCTAAAATGAAGTTAAAGAATATAAAATTCCTACTATATAGTCTTTAAGTCTTGAAGTCTAATATTTGCACTTTTCAAGAAAGAAACATTTTTTTTATTCTTTATTTTTATACATTCATGACAATGCTTGTTTATAAATAAAAAGTTTATAAACATTAAAACAGTTTATAATGTCATTATGAACATAGGCACCGAGTACAGGGGGCTCATATAAAATCTAAAATCAATTTGTAATCAATAATTATGAATTTTTTTAAGCAAATAAATTATAAGATTTATTTATATCAAAAAGATGGGCCGGAATAGGTCAACGACCTAACCTATGAAGGAAATGATGATAATAAATCATAAGCCAAAGGATTAATATGACAATATGATTTAGCAAAGTTATAAACTACATACAATGAAATACTTTATTTTTCAAGTCATCCTAAATACCAGATTCTTAATGTCGGACGTAATTTCATCCATAAAGTCCTTAATACCTCACACCCAGTAGCGTAAATAGGATTTGAATTTGGGGGGTGATGAATCTGGTAGGAGACACCACCGGGGGTCTGGGATTTTGGAAATTTTTACTTTTAAATGTATTTGTAATATTAATATAATAATTATAATTAATATTAATAATTAATAATATTAAATGTAATACATTTAAAAGTAAAAATTTCCAAAATTATTATTTAAGCCACTGCTCACACCCCTGCTTCCAATCTAAAAATATCCCAAAAATAGTCCACATCCTCCCCTGCAATAATTTTGCCAAAACAGTTATAAATTCCCTCTTAAATTCGGCCCTAAGCAAGAAGAAAGATAACAACATTAATATGGAAAGTATATCGATAAGCTCTGAAAGTAAAAAAATATTCAGCCTAAAATTTTACAATTTTTCTTTTAATTATGCATTATGTTATTAATAATGCCTAAGTAAAAAAAGTGGAAACAATTACTTCAGACTGGAGAGATAGGTACTTTAAACGGAGATATTCAATAACTGTATCCTTTGGTTAAAAGGGATAAAAGGTAAAGGATGGTTATATTCTTAACTTTAGTAGGCAAACCAGTGAAATTCCTTCACAAATTATATATTTAATCAAGAAATTAAGCGTTAGCAAAAGTAGGCGCCAGTCGCGAGTATTCGGGATGTGGATGGAGGATTATGCGCCTTCAGTCCTTATGTAACATTCAATCATTCTTTCTGCGGCCTATTTAGAAATAACAGGGATTATCGATACTTTAATTTTGTTTACATTAACAATAATAAACATGAATCAAATTATTGCTATATTTGTGGTTTTGCTGGTCTCTTGTGTTTACCTCGGTAAGTGATAAAAATTTGATTTTGATTATTTGAAATTTTTATAAAACTTTTATTAATTTTTGGAAACTATATTATCAGTTTGTTATCATCTATTATTAAAATATAAATAAATTATTTTTTTAAGAATTGAAATTAAAATTAAATTTAAAGGTAAATAATTTAAATTTGGAAACAACATTTTATTTTTTAAGTTCTTATTTTAATTTTCTTTAATTTCTGCTTCCGGTAACAGTTTTTACTAGAATAGAATAATAATGACAAATTGTTTAACACTACCGCATATTCTCGATGCTGATTTGTTTCTATATTTTCGGACTAGATAGTTAAAATTTAAAACTTCCAAAAATATAGCGTAAATTTAATCAAGATTTTAACTAACAAAATTATGAGAGCCAAAATATAAATTTGTTTTCCATTGGAACGATCAAATGTTGTATGGTAAACCTTGCCAAATTTCCGGATAAAAAAAGTTAACAATTCTAATTAAAAGGAAGGGGTATGAAGTTCATGTCTTTATTTTTGAGTGTTGTTAACAGATCAATGTTTAAAAAATATAAAATAATTTATTGTCTAATAATAAATTGCAGTTTTCTATTAACTTGTTTTAAATTTATTGTTGTCTAAAAATTAATTAGAAACAAACTATTATATGTATCTACATATCATAGCAAGATCATTTTAATTTTCATCAAATATTTAAATTTTATTTGACGAGGTGGGGCATACTTTGAGAAACACTATCCTCTATTATTACTCTATTATTACTTATGGTGTAGGTACTCTATGGTAGGCTCTGCCGATGTACCAAAATTAAACCAAGTTAAATTTCATTGTAAATTATTGCCTAATTGGGCCAACTGCCTCATAATAAAATAATTTTTTTAATCTTCAAAATAATAAATTATATTGGGCGTATTAGTTCAATTAACCAAAAATTTTAAAGCACATATTTACAGGCCTACATGTCTATTATAAAATTAAATGTGTGAACATGACATCACCACATCAAGAGCACATTATTTACTAGTTACTTCATAATCTAAAATTCACCAATCGAAAGATTTTTAATATCTGCTTATGGCTATTATTGATATTGAATATTTATTCCATCATGTAAATTTATTACCTTACTATTTATTTAGTTATTTATATTATACATTTGATTATTCCGTGGGAAATATTATTTATTTAGTTAGTTTTTAATTTCTTTTGTTTGTAATATTTAGAAATAATTAAGCAATGGCTTCTGCGAATAACACTTTTTGAACCTCAAACTGTTTCTTTTTTAGTTAAAAAAAAATTTGTTCGAAATTAATTTAAATTGCAAAATTTTAAGCCTTTGCCAAAATAGTTTTAAATTAATTCATTTAAAAATATTTATCATTAACAGCACAGTCTTCACTTGTTCAAGACACTCCATTTTAAGCTACGAGAGAGGCGCCTTAACTTCAATATAAATAAATACTAAAGTAATTATTGTCGAATTCAATTTTATCTTGAATTTTGTTCACTTTTACTAAATAATTCACACTTGAACTATATTTTTTGTTAGTAATAATTAATTGATTATAAAAATGTTAAAAATAATTTGTTTTTACATGTTTTTCAATATCTTTTATAATTTTTCAATTTTACAAATTTTTCCATTAGAATCTTGTCGTGTGATTTAATATTTGTGCCTGAAATTATTAATTAGGTTTAGTTTATAATATATTATTACCTGTCTCAATAATTTTATAATTAAAATAATTAATATAAAGAGTATCTCGGGATAATGGAGGTACAAAACAGATAAGATTACTTTCTGGCCGACATTTCGGCCATTATCCCGAGAAACTGTAAACAATTATTTGGATGAAATGGTCCCCTTATTAAAATAACTATTATAAAATATGTCTACTACCTAAAGGTTATTTTGAAAGCCTAATTTTTCAAAATTCATTATTCGAAAATGGAAGGAGAAAAATGAGTCCTTAAAAGATCATATTACAATCTCTCGGTAGAACTCCCGCAACTAATCGTGACAGGGCGTAGTCAACTTTCTGTGCAGTAGATGTGTAGGAAGAATGATTGACACCAACATGGATCCGACCAGACGAATTTTCGTTTGTACACATTAGCCACGCCCTGTCACGATTCTTTACGGGAACTTTACTACTTTTAATATATGGAAAATTCGTAATTCTCAAATGAACAAATTATTAGCAAATTAGTAGGTTTCGTGTAATGAACATACCCATAATTCGATATCTTTCCAGGATCTGTAAAATAGCAAATTATTTGTCATTCAATTTTAAATGCTAATATTATTAATTACCCATAATGGGTACACTATTTTTTAACTATTTTTTTTCTCTGCCTATAATAATACGTTTACATTGTTCAGGATCGGCATTGGAATGTTATGAGTGTTCTTCTCCTATGCATTGCAACGATCCATTCGATTGGAAAGCTGAGAAGAGACAATGTATGCATGACACACAGGTATGTTTGAAACAAACCACCCCAGAAGTTAATATCGGTGAGTAAACAGAATAAAAAGAGTTTCGATGAGAATAATAACTTCAACTTATAGGAAACAATGTTGTTGCTGCAACGGTGAGGCGAGGATGTGGTGATAAAACACTATGCGAGATAGAAAATGAAATTGGATTCTGCACTTATTGCACATCGAATTTTTGTAATTCAGCCGTCACTGTTGTTCCATCATTTATTATTATTGCCTTATACATTGTAAAATGTATTTTTTTGTAAATTTTGAATACGAAAATTATTTATTGCTTTAGGACATTAATATGGTGTCCAATTTATAAAACTCAGGTCAAATTATGCTCTTGAAAACAACTACTAACAAAATTTAAAATGTGTTCATGTTATGCAAATAAAAATTGTTACCTATATTGTGATGTACAATATTATTATGTTTGTACAAATATACAAAAATTACTACAAATATTAATAAATTTATTATAAGTAGATACAAATACAACAGAATATTTTTTTATTATATAGTTTTATAAACTTTACTGTAAACTTTTTAATATGAAATTAAAAAATTGAATAAATAATATTTTATACCTAAATGATAAATTAATAAAATAATATAAATTTAAATCTACGTTTTATATAATAGTAACACAGTTTAATTTTTTATTTGAAATGTAAAACGCTTAGTAATTAAAAATGTCCATAATTCTCAGGTGTTAGGTATAAAGGGCTTAAGTCAGAAAATGGAAATTTTTTTTTATTGCTGGAATGAAATCTATTTTGAATGCTCTTTCGACTGGTATAAATTTTTTAGTAAATTTTATTTTATTAGCGCAGTAATGGTCTGAAAATAAAAATATTAAATCAAAAATAATTGTATGCCGTTCCGTATAAAGGGCGTAAGTTGACTCATGCTTCTGAGACCACTATATATTCCGTATTCCGCTACATATTCCATTCGGTATAAAAGGCGTAAGTTGACTTATGACTTATTAATTACCCGATTTGCATTACAAATTTCTTTCTTCATTTTCTCAAAACTATGTTTTATGACTTAAGCCCTTTATACCTAACACCTGAGAATTATACTTGAGGACTGATTGATCACTGAGGTGCGAAAGCCGAGGATATATATAGCCCAAAGCCATAAGAAAGCTTTATATATATATACAGAAAATCTGAAAATGATTTAAATTGACGCGTTAAAAAGATATTGAAGAGTGTACTATAAGATATGAGGAATATAGTAAAGAAGAATTGAAGTTAACAAATCAAGAGATGCTGTAGAAACATCTAGATTAAATGAAACGGATATAACTCCACAGATGGCCTCTAAAAATTGGGCAGTAGATTCTAGCAGAGAGAAGAAAAAGGGGATCACCGGGAAAGGGGATTAAATCAGTAACTACAAGAAGAATGAGAATGTTATGAAATTAATTACTTTGTCCAATTTCGAAAAACAAATAATTCAATAGTTGCAATGGTTAAATTTGGAAACTTTCAAGACTTGTAACATTTTTTTAGCACTTTTGCACAAATTGGACTTAAGCTAAGCAATTAGGGAATACTTCTCATCATCCGTAAATCAACCGTAAAGACCAGCCGTCTTCTTCACGTCGTCACCCCTGTGGAGTTGCCATCCTCTCCACTATATCCGTCACTCTCGTTTTTTCCTCCTCATACTTGCATTTTCCTCAATAACTTCTTGTATTATTATTGTTCTGTATGCCCTCACATCTGTACAGATTTCTTTGTGTATTTTTGCTGAGGTCTTTATAGTGTTCTGCTGATCGGTCTGCATTTCTCCGTTGTTCCAATAGCTGGATAGTGTAAGGTGTAAGTTTCGATTTGTTGGAATTTTTACCCTCGTACAAATTTTCTTTGATGCTACCTGAATGCTTACTTTAATTTTGTTTAGGATCTGATTCAGGTCCATTTTGGCGAGAGATTTGATAGGGGTGAGGTTCTTTCCTAATTCTTGTTGGTATTGCTGCCTCCTTGTTTCCAGTTCTATATGCCTGTTGCAAATCTTGGCCTCTGGGGTAGTTTATTTCTATCTAATCTTGTGTTTATTATAATCTTAGATCGTACTAGCCTGTGGTCACTTCCTGTGTTAAAGCGAATTAAAACGGTCACATCACAACAAATTTTCCTACTCTTCTAGATTATATAGTATTATCAGATATATATTTAGGATTTTATTACATTTTAAAATTACATGATGTAGTACTAGTCATAAATTATTGTAACACTTGGTTACATTTTTACTGTAATACGAGTTACGTCAAAGTGTATTACTAATTAAGTTAATTGAATTAATTAATGTTTGTGATCACCACTAAATTTTAAATTCGAATTATGCTTCTACGTGAGTATGCATCTACCTATGATGGTACGGTTAGCAATAATTGTTGTAATATTATGATTATGGTATTGAAAATGAAATTTTTTTATATGGTTAGTTTTCTATTATTGGAATTAATACAAATTGGTAAGTATTAGTTATTATATTGTCCCAATTCGAGTTTTATTTAATATTGTAATATCATATATTTACCATATAACAATTAACGTAATTGCTATTGTTAAAAATAAATGATATAAAGCGAGCCAAAATCTTGTTAATTAAATCACATAGAGAGCACGTTGTAAATTTTCTTAATCCCGCAATAAAAATAAAATCACAGTAATCTTCCATAATTTTAAAATTGTTGTTGTTAATACTAAAAACATTCTTTGGATTAAATTCCACAATCTGAAAAAATTCCAAAATTAAATTCCGTGTCTGGCCATTAAGTTTTCCAAAGAGTGCTCAAAATTAAGATTAGTTGAAAGTCAATTGAAATTTGAATTGGCTTCAATTGACTGCCATCAGTTGAAGTAAAACAATTTTGTATACTATTTATAACAACAATCTTTCGTGAAATTAATAATAATATGTTGATTATTCAGATTTTTGTGTATCCAGACTTTTTCATTCAGTATTTTTTGTTTACTTGTCTGTTATAAAGGATCCTTCAGAAAGATAAAATTTAGTTTACATCCAAAATTTTAATATATAAACCAAACTTCACCTTCCGAAAGATTCGTTTATATTTCATTTTCTTTCCTCCCCAATCTTGATCCACCACACCCATTTTTGTACACCAGGGTCTCGAGATTCAAAATCGCAACAACGCAAATCGAAACCTCGGTATAAATTAATGAATTAATAATTTATCATTTATTGTAATCATTTTGGAAGGTTGTAAATATTTCAAAGCATTTTTAACCTAATTTGTAGCACTAACTTTGGATTGCTATCGGTGTGAAGGATTTATTGATGATCAGCATGTAATCGAGAATTGCAACCATGCTAATTCCACGAATGTAGCAGTTGTAGAATGTGATGAAGAAGAAACATGTATAAAACAGATAACAGTGCCCATAGCAAGAGAATGTATGTTTTTTTTTTGAAAATCTTATACTTACTTTTAATACTTTGTCTTTTTTTAGTGTACGAACCGGTAATTCCTAAGCTGGTATTAGGTTGTAGGCATAAAAGCTTTTGTGAAGTTCAAAAATTTCGTTCAGAATATTGCCAGACTTGTCATTCCAGTTTATGCAATTCCTCCAACGCAAAGAAATCATCTGTGGCATTCTTCTTTTACATTTTAATATTTAAAATTATATTTTAATTATATTATATTCATTGTCTTTGTTCAACAAATTGTTTATTTTCTATCTATTTCTATAAATAAAATTATTTTAAAAATTGTTTAGCTTGCGGGTTTGCTCTCTCGGAGTTGACATCATGTTGATTACAAATTACGTATGTTATTTTAGTGCTAGAGAGCTATGTTTTTCTAATAGCGGTGTATGCTATCGTGGAGTTCTTGTCAACGAATTTTGGTACTACGTCATCTTAAGCTAACCAATCATGAAAGTGTTTCATCATATTTGCAAAATCAGGTGTGCAATGACGGAGAGCTCCCGCAATAAATCGTGACAGGGTGTGACAAAATTTCTGTGCAGTAGATGTGGAGGGAGAACGCTTGACACCAATATCGACCCGATTGGACCAATTTTCGTTTCTGCACATTACCCCCAAAATTTCCCGGCAGGGTCTATAAGAAAAAGAAATTTAAACATGCACATACTAACTAACTTAAATTAATGTAATAACTACACAGTATACACTAAATATTTAGAAAGGTGAGACCTGCATAAAATAATTATTTTTAAAAATATCTCTAGTATACCATCATATATACAGTGCCATCATAGGCATATTTCCCTTACCACAGGTAAAGATGACACAAAAGTTCTTGCTGTTGGTGATTTCAATAAGAACATAATTATGTTTTAGATAATTCTGATTCAAAAAGTTACAATTAGCACATATAAAATAATTATACAAGTTATGAAATTTAAAAACTCAAGTTAAAATAAAAAATTCCAACAATGATTTCGATTTTATTAAATCTCATCAGTGCCACATACTTAAGAATACTTGAAAATAAATTGATTAATTGAATAATTGAGAGTGTATTTATGAATTCAAAATTATATAAATAAGGATGATTAAATAAAAGTGACAGGTAATGATGAGAGTCTCAGCAAAGTTATTGATTCGATACATTCGATCTTTTTGATTGAAATGTGATTTGAATTTAATCTTTTCTATGATATTTTAAAACTATCAACATTTATTTAACAAATTTCGATTGAAATACATACACATCTTCAATTTCCAAAATCTTCTGAATGGCTTCAGATAAAATGTTGTATGCAACACGTGCATATATCTAATTTGTGTTTCTTCGACTCAAATGAGTGGCAAAAGTCCACTGTTTCCAGTAATCATAGATAACTATTATTTTTAGGTAATACTTTTCTAGGCATTTACTAGTACTAAAACCTAATTAATTTTTTTTTTAATCTAAAAAGAGGTAATACTACATATTAGAAATTAATCATCGTGTTTCTGATTCCACTGAAAAACAGTAGAAATGCTAATAATCTTTACTTTGTTTTGCTATTGTTTTTAATGTTAGTGTGAGTTAAATTTAATGCACGTGGCGGCTAACGTATTAATAAAAAACTAGAACTCAACACAAACATTTAATATTAACCATATCGAACATAGAAATCGTACTATATTCCTTTTGTTGATTGATTATGTGCAACTACAATAATATAAATAAAGATAAAGAAAGACTTATAATGAGGATAATCAAAATTATTCAATCAATAAAATGTCTATAATGGCTTTAGACAATCAAATTCATTATTTCCTAAAGATTCACAACTGTTTTGGAACTGTGAGATGTAATAAGATCGAAACATGTTTGTCATTGTTGGATTCTTTGGTAAAATTGATTTAAATTGGAATTTTAGGTGTAACTGATAATTTACAATAATGTTGAAACAAATATGTATGGCATTATCAACTCCTAATTTTTTCTCTAATTTTTACAAATTGTAGTGCTAAATGATAGAAAATAATAATAATATAACATTGTACCGTGTATATGCAACACACATATCAAAACAGTGTTTAAACTAGCGGCTCAAGTTCACGAAACAAGTTTTAAAATAGTTAACACACCCAAAAGTACAGTTTTTCTTTGGTACGGTCTACGGTGATTATCATGGCTACTGTTAATAGTTTATTGCTCATTAGTATTTTAATATTTGTTTTTATAGAATTCGGTAAGTAAATAAATTTATTTATTTTTATCAGACAAACAAAAATAATTTTTACATTTCAAAATAAATTTCATTAATATATTACGCGCTATAAAATACCATGCAATGGAAATGCATAAATATTTAGTAGGTTAAAATTCTGTTATAAAATTAAATTGCTTCTTACATACCATATACATAATATGCAATAATTGATTATTATTATTATTATAAAATATATCGTATATAAAAAATTCAACCCAAAAATCCTGAAATTATATTGGTTTTTCATTGGATTTACCATTTACCTACTATAATTTTTTAATTCGTTGGTATTGAAGCCAATATTACTCAACTACATAATTTGTAACATATGCATATTTGGTTTACATTTTATTTTATTTTTGACTGTTTAATTATTGGCCTTGAGTAGGTATTGGTTACGCAATAATTAAATAATAACAATAGTTAGTAATACTTTGCAAATGGTAGTTCTGAAATGAATAAATAAAAAAGAGGAAGAATATGGGTATTGAAGAAAAACAATACCAGATCCTGGTGAACAAAACAATTGAGAAAAATAGGAAAGAATATGAAATGGTTAATATTTCCATTTTGGGAAGAAAGCAAGTGGGGTAACCAGAATCTCATTTTGGAAAGACTTATATCGTGCAAGTAAAAAGAGTGTCCCAGGGGACTTTGCTTAACCTTCGCATGGCATTCTGGGGTCCCTGGGACCCCACGACATCTTAAAAAGCCTGTAGAATGTTCTAATATTTTTTTTTTGGCAAATCGACACCTTTGTAATTTAGCATCATAACCCTCTCGACATTTTACACACTATGCTACTGTTAGTTGTGGTATGCCCTTCATGTTTTATACGATTTAAGCGAGCTTGGGGTCCGTGGGACCCCAGTATGCCATTTACGTAACTATTTTGTTAAAGTAGAAATATTTTTTTTTGTCATTTTGGCCTTTGATAACCATAATTTAGTGAATTAATATTACCTAAATTGTTAAGTTTTTAACTTCAGATAATTAATTAATAAGATATTTCAAAATATAAGAGTTTATATTTCATTTACATAGGTGCGGAGTGCGATGATTACATTGAATAAATCGCAATTTTAAAAACGTCATATAAGACTTTTGTGATAACATATGATGATTTTTTTATTTTATTTTATAGAACCATATGTCTAGTTTATAGTATAGAATAATTTTCGGTTAAATTCTTTTTCATTTTTGTGTAAATGAATTATATACTAAAAGGTTGCTTTTGATTGATGAAATTTGCCATATTTTACTAAATGTCGAATATAATTAAAAGTTTTCCTTTTTTAGGTGGATTATTTATACTTTTCAGTGACAAATACACTAGTTTAGTGTTTCTTACAAAAATCAGTCTTAAAATTTTATTTTCTCTATTGATTTAATCCCTTTTACCGTTGGGGTCCACAGGACCCCAGTATGCCATCTAAGTAACTAAAATATAAGTATGCCATGCGAAGGTTAAGAATGGTTGGGGTCGAATTTAAGAAGTTTTGAGATTACTTGGAAGACTAAACACTTGAAAAATATCCACCACTAATTTTGTTGGATAGATCTGCAAGAGTACCCAAAGCTATTGGGTAATTATGGAACCAGAAAACAAGCAGAACTTACAAAAAGATATTCCATAGTAGAGAAACGATGAAGTAAAACTCAGTAGATTGGAGGCCTGTTGACTTTAAAAGATCAAAGGGAACACTCCCAGAGTGAGAGGCGAACGATATAATATTGATGGTTGGACTGAAATGGATGTAGAAAGGAAATGGAGCAAACAGAAATTGAAGATGCGTTGTCCTATTCAAAAATTGACGCATACGTTAAACAAGAAGAATAATATACAAATTTCGAGTTTGCACCTTTTTTTTCTTAAATATTTAACGTATATAAAACTGATATTATAAATATAACCACATTTTCCATAAGGTAATAATTTTCTTGTTTTACAGCAAATTGCCTTCAATGTTTTACCTGCAGTTCTGCCCGTGAAGACATATGTGACGATGTTTTCTCACATCATGCATATGGTACTGTTCGTTCAATGACTTGCGAATCATCTCCTACTTTACCTATTCATGGTGCACAACAGAACACCCATTGTGGTAAATCAAAGAATCCACACAGTCGTAAGTTAATAAAAGATTTATATAATTATTAAGTTTTCATGCATTAAAATTTTAATATTTTAGGTTCTTTAAATGATTATGTTTTCCGAGGATGCGTGCCAGAAAATTATTGCAAATTGATAAACTCAAAAACCGATGAATGTGAAGTGTGTGACACGGATAATTGTAATTTGGCTATCAAAACATCACCGTCAATAATTACATGTGTAACAACTGTATTTGTATTTTTCAAATTTATTTATTTATAATTTTTACGTAAATTGAACCAAATTTAATCCGTCCATAGAGTATAGATCTTAAAATCACTTATTTATATGAACAATAAATGCGTTTCGTTTAATGCCATGAACAAACTCCGTCCAGTAGTTAAATTATTAATTTTTATAGAAATTATATTTTGTATTGTATCCAATTGAGATTCTATCGTATTGTAGTTTTAAGAATAAAGAAAAAAAAAATATATTTTTTTAATTTGTTTGTATATATTCACTAGTTTTCTCCAACCTTTTAAAACCATTTTTCGCGCAAGTATCTACGTATGGAAAAATTTTGTGTTTCCTATAGAAACACTGCATAAACTGTAAACTAAGATGCCTGGATTCTCAAACTCTATAATTTGCATTTTACGCAATATTGTAAGCAGTAAATCAATTTCTTCCTTCTTACCATAAAGAGAATGTTGCGAATTGGTAAAAACTAATGATTTTTTAAAAAAAGTTTTGTACAACTTCAAAAGTAAATGACACACATTTAGTAAGTTGTATTTGCTCTTTCACAGTAATAAATTTCAATTATTAATTTTTGTTAAAGAAGTGTTTGCAATTGAAATATGAAACCTTGGACACCATTGAATCAAGTGCGTATTTTAAAATGTAAGTACTTAAAGAGTGACTAATGATTTAATTACGTTTAAAACGCAATTCCATAAGTATACCTAAACACATGTTTTATGCTAGGTACTGTCTTCAATTACTATTGGTAGAGGTCGGATTTATATGTACTCAAAATCCAAAGAAACTATGCCTGTAAATAACTGTAAATTACCAATAGTAAATTTTCTGGAGCTTTACCGAATTCCATATTTCTGGTTGATGGGAAAAAGAGAAAGTCAGGACCCGAGAGAGTCCGTCGAGGATATGATAAGAAAGAAGAGAATTGATCAAATAGCAAAGATCCAGACCATTGTTGCTCAAGTCATATCTTGACTTCCCTCTCTATAGATATATTTTGTAGTGCAGATCTGATGAATCGAATTATCGTCACATATCAATCAAGTCTGTGATGATGTTTGATATTTCATCTTTACCGATGATCCTAGAACATTTTCTTCTGTAATTAAATTGCTTTGAATCGGCTTGGCTTAATGTTTTCTTCTTAATTCTTACTATGCGAATTTAAATTTTATTGAGACAATCCAGAATAAGATTTTGCACTGGTTGGTTGTAAATTTAATTTAAAAAGTTACATGCACGTCAAAGAGTTTGTTTAAAATTGTTAACGGCAATTGCAATTGTTCGAAGCTTCTGGAGAATATTATCTTTCGTGTTGCTTTGTGTGGAATTATGCTGAGTTCCTTATTTGAGATTAATTTCGTTTCCACTAATAAATTACAGTTACAATGCCCCAATTAACATAGTCCCGAAATTGAGTAGCCTTCATTTAAGCTGAATTGATGTAGAGCGGTTTAATCCTAAGCTGTGAATCATATTATTTATATGCCCGTTTTTGGATTAGTTTCTGGTTAGCTTTCGTTAGGTTTTGCTGGCTTTTCTTTTCCTTTTAGATTTCGGCGGATTTACATTCATTGAGGTGCAAAGAGTTGAAAGAGACCAAACATCCAGAAATGTCTGTGTCAGTTTTTCCTTGAAATCGGTTTACTGAAACTTGAGAGTGGGAGTGTCGCGCATGAATGTATTAACGAGATGATACTTTTCTTTTTGAAAGCTTGTTATGGGTATACTATGCACGCTTCATATAGACGTCGCGCCGAATTTCTACTATTTCATTTGTAATCTGTAATTAATTAGTATGCAGACTAGCTGACGATATAATACCATAAGATTAATATATAGTAAAGTCATCTCTCATCCAATGAGGCCAGAGGCCGAACAACCGCATGCAATATTTTTTGTATTTAATTATCTTATGCTTTGTATCATTTTGTTGGTTTGTGCTTTTACGAAAAATAAATAAATAAAGATAAATATAATGAAAATAAATTATGTACTAAGTATGAGATAAAATGAGTATTGAAATTGGAAGTCTTAAATCAATGTAAGTGTTATTGTCTTGACGATAAATTTGATATAAATTTTCATCAAGTCATTGTAATTTATCAATTTCACAAGTCAGGTGCAGTGATTGCTAAAAACAATAATATTAATTAAAATGATCTGTTTGTTTAGCTTACATCGATAATAAGAAATATATTTGTGAAGAAAAATAATGTTTCAATTTGGTATGTATCTGTATGGTACCAAATTATAGGCCTAAAGTATCTACCTATAAAATAAAAACTCAAAAATAAAAGTTACTTTTCTGAATTTGTTAAGAAAATTTGGATATTTTCAGTGTGCCGTTGAAAACAATCAGAGCAATCAGAACAACAATCATTCAAATTTCTTTTTTAATAATATACAGGATGTTCCATAAGTAGATCGACAAACAAAATTTGGTTTAATAAATCTGTGTCTGCAAGTAACTGGTTGGAGCATGCTAGTAAAAATATACCTCATTTGAGTTGTAATATTTAAATCCAATTTCTGCAAAATATTCTACCACAACTTTTAACAGAGACTTGTAGTTTTAGCATCACAAAACTTTTGCAAATTTCGAAACATAAATGGGAGCATCTTGATCAGCACTTTTAAATTTTTTTACTAGAGGAGGGGATCCTGTATTTGGGATGTCACGTCGTTATAATTATCTAACCCTTTAAATTTTCTTTGGAGTTACTTGAAAGCTGTGTTGTATGCTTGTATGGAACTCTTGTATTGATAGAGGAAGATCTGTCGGCAAAAGTGATGGTAAGCATAGCACACTGTTCCAGCAATATTCTGGCAAGGACTATACCTCTACGAACAGACGCTATAATCCTTATATCAGCGTAGGAATTAAATACAACATTTAATATGCATAATACATGCAACGTATAATGGCTAATATTTGGAATGAAACAAGGCGATTACAAGATATCAGGTTCAATTCAGGACAGAGTAAGAAATTTATTCCGACAGTTTCTTCTATGCCTGGTAATGGAAAACCAAAACCACTCAGTTTATTAGCCTAAAATGTCTCAAAATGAGGTGCATTACGTTTCTCCTGGTTTGAAGTCTTTATAAAACGGTTTATTTTAATCAAAAATTGTAAATCAATTCCAAATTTTTGAAATGCGATATTATAATAACCTGCTCTATGCAGGAAGTAAACTATTCAATTTTTATTATTGGAACTAAGTAAGAAAATATGTATCATATTCACGTGCAGTTATACCAAATACCTACCTCTACTATCTATACTTTGAATTCTTTGAATATTTCAGATTAGATAATATTGATAAATACATTAGTATGGATTATTTCTACGTTTGTCTTTCTCTTATCGGTGACGAATTTATAAATTGCGTGACCCTGTTCCTAATAATTTTGTTCTTAATTTTTTTCAATATTAAAAGTAATACGGTAATATCTCTGCTAATGGACATTCAAGGAGAAAGTTTAAATTTCATTGCCATAATATTATTATGATGTAAAATTTTGGTTATAGATTCGTAGCTCAAGTAGTTAAAATAAATGAAGATTTTAAAATGGCATTTAATCCAAAAATAACTGGGTTTAGTGACTATGTTTTAATTTTATTTAATTCTGTTCATCCCAAAACCTTATTGCACATTGCACCAATTTTTATGTATGCCATTATACAATATCAATTAACAAAATTTCATAATTTTCAATGTGACTATTACATTCAATTCACCAAAAATTTGAAAATATCAGAACTAATCCGGTACTTATCAAAAATATTCTTAAAAGTTTGCTTTTCAAATTCTTAAAAATAATGGTTTAAAAACAAAACCATTACCTTCAAAGGACAGACTTACCAATATGGAATATAATTGCTTTATCTCTTTTTTTCTTGTGCGGTCGATGAGTATAGTATATAATATACCGAAATAGCAGGAACCACGAGGAATGAAAATATCAGTAAATCGTAGAGAATTAGATAGTTTGGGTAAAAAATTAGGAATTTTAGGATGAATAACAGAAAACGGTAGAGAGAGATTAAGATGGACAAACGAAGGGACTAAAGATTTGATGAAAAATTAAAGTGACCAACTGAGCAGGAGTGATTCACTTCGTGAAATGAATTACTGACCAAAAGCAAAAGCTACAATACGTGCACCTTCTTGGAAACATGCAAGATACTATCTGAACCTATCCAGAATCAATCTGTGCAGATAACCCTATACATATGTCGTGGATGTAATGGAGAGGAGGAAACAGCCGAACATGTACTATGTTACTGTCCAGCGTTAACTTCAATAAGAGGATCTGTGGTGGGGGACTTCTGGCCCGACATGGCCAGAATCAGTGACACTCCGCCTGCCAAAATCCTAGAGTTCATCCTACAGCTGGACTGGCTTGTTGGAGAGTGACAGGATCGGAGTGAAACTGTAGATAGTACAATGGGCCCAAATTAGCGGCATAAGTGAGTGTGAGAACTCCAGAATCCAGAATTACTCACCAATAGTTATTGTAGTAAAGGAAGAATAAAAGCTTTTAATTATAATAACAATTGAATGTTATTATACATTACAACATGAATGATTCTTAAGAACTTGATTTTAGAAACGCCGTTTGTGACGTCAGATTCATCTTTCATGAAAATAACTGTAGTAGGGTTCCCGCAATGAATCATGACAGTGACGTAGCTAATGTGCAGAAACGAAAATTAGTCCGGTCCGTTTACACGACAGCACTGGCATGTTCTCCCTCCACCTCTACTGCGCAAGAAATAGGCTACGTCATTGTCACGATTTATTGCGGGAATCCTACCAAAATACATTGTATATATCTTGGTGATTTCTTCCGTTTCTGCCTATTGAATGTTAAGCAATAGCCGCTTAAATTTTTTCATTAAATTGGCAGAGCTCCATTGGTGGTAACATTTAAATTAGGATGCTTTGATTAAGCTTTGATTATTGATTACGAATTTTTCAATAATTTGAATTAGATCATGGTCATCTTCCTACGTAACAACGAATTACGATTTGCGTGCGCCACCCGCAAACCTTGAAAATATAATTAGTATTGCGATTATATCGATATAATACAAAACTAAAGACGTTTCTTCCTGGATAGCGCAACGTTCCGAAGCGCAGTGTGTTTAGCCGGCAGTTTCAAAATCCTTTTGCAGAAAGCGCGGGCGTCTGTCACATTTAGTGCGAGTGTGATGTAGTTGTTTACATCGAGCATCGGAAAATTGTATTTAGTAACGTGTGTCCTTGTATTGAAATTGGACAGTATTTACAAATTTGGGAAAATAATACCTTTTAGAAATGGCTATGTGTATATTCCGTTTTGTGTTCATAACAATTTTTCTATTAAATTACGCACAGTTTGGTAAGAGTTTCTTTGTTTTCAAATTACCGTTCACCTTTTTTTTTTACAAAACTAACAAACTAAATTAAAATGGTGTATTTAAATAATACCTATCTAATAAAAGCGAATAAAGGGAATCAAGGACTATAAAATGTATTAATGCATTTTTATTATTGGTCGTGCGGAGGCGACGCACTGTCGTCTCGGACCAAATTTTAACATAACTGTTTGTTACACTCGCACAATTTTAAATGATGTCACGAATTACATAATTATATACTACCTAATTCGTGTTATGGAGGAATTTCAAGATCAATTTGTATTAACATACAAATTTATTGTTATAAAAATAATAAAATTGCAACCAGATCTCCACGCTTTTGAAAAATAAACAAAGAATTTCATAATATAAATTCCATTTATATCAGTTCTTTTTTCTAATATAATTTATCACATGCCAAGTATTTAATAATTTAGTTTTTATAACATTTATTTTTAAAATTCCAATGACCAAATTTCATTTAATATACTACATATAAATAGACCAATTAGTGCAATGGTATGACTTCCTCTTTAGAACAAAAAATTATGTAAAATACATTTACCTATTGTTAGTTGTTGTCATTCAGTTAATGCTAATGAATAGAGAAAGCTTTTCTATAGTTAATTGATAAAAATAGCAAATATTTGCATTTGCAAATTTAGCAATAAATTTCATTTATTGAAATCGTATATTAGAAATAAGATTGTTTCAATAATACAGTAAAGTCTCTATCGATCAAATTGCACAAAATTTTGCAGTGACATTTCCTCAAACCTTTGTGTTTTCATTAAAGTTATTTTAAGAATAAAGTTGCAACAACAAAATTAAATTAGCAATAACCTGAGCAATAAATTTTCATTCTTCACATAATTTTCATTACACATAAAAATTATTCCTTTTTATGTTTTATTTATACAGATTTATATTGTAGGTAAAGATAAAAATTGAATTTGGATGGTTGCCATATTATTATGCCTAACTCAAATGTTAATTATTATTACTTTAAGTTCTTTTTGAAAGTAGCTAAATGTAATAAAAATAATTAAAATTAGAAATGAATAGATTTTCAGGCTTAAAAGTATGTACAATGTAGGTTTTGGAATAAGAAAGATCAAACAGTTTTTAATGAAACATATCGTAAAATAAAAATAGCTTGCTTTGTTACAAGTTTTAATATTAGAGTTAAAAATATTTTTGAAATCATCTACTATATAAATCCGTTGAACAACTTACATAAAGCTATAATTATTTATTACATGTGCAATATATTATAAGCAGGGCTCGGAAGTTCTAGCAAATGCATATTTTTTCTGGAGAGTCCTAGAATATTCAAAGTAAGACACAAATTTGTTTCACACTTCCCTGATGCCGTATACGAAATTTTATAATGCTAATTTTTGCATATTTAAGGTTTTTAATGCTATTTTGCTATTTTTGCGTTTTACGTGCTATTTATAGGCATATTTTTTATATAATTGAAGAAATAAGCAGAATTTTAATGAAAAAAATTTTTTTTTACCTCATACGAATTAATGGGCCAACGAAAATAAACATGTAATACTATTTAAACACGTATTATGATTTTCAAATAATAGGTGTGTACATATTCAAAGAATTTGCTTATTTTTAAAATTATATCAGACGTATCGTATAATCGTATTCCCCGTATTGACCTGAGACAGCATTATTCTAATCGTAGTGTTTTAACTATGAACTTACGGAATGATTTTATTACTGTTCCGCCGTCATCTGAATGTGTTCGTTGCAATTGAATGTAAAGTATTGTTGTACTGACTCTCGTCTTTTTATATTGATTTAAAAATGCCTAAAGTAAAACAAAGTTTATCGTATCGTCTCCAAACTTATGTTAATGAATTTGGTTCTAATATTTTCTCAATTGATACAAGTATCTTATTTTGTAAAATTTGTGAAGTTAAAGTTAATTCTGACAAAAAATTTAATGTATCGCAACATGTAAAAAGTGACAAGCACATCAGAGGCTTCGCCAGATATAATTTACAAACAAATCGAAAACAACAACAGTTGTTGACGAATAATACTACTAGAAAATCGTCATTTAATAAAGATTTGTGCGAGGCTCTCATTTCCGCTAACATTCCTTTAAATAAATTAGAAAATTCAAAATTTAAAACATTTTTGGAAATATA
This sequence comes from Rhagonycha lutea, assembly GCA_958510855.1. Lineage (NCBI taxonomy): Eukaryota > Metazoa > Arthropoda > Insecta > Coleoptera > Cantharidae > Rhagonycha > Rhagonycha lutea. The sequence goes on from OY294039.1 coordinate 45,660,540, forward strand.
TACGAAAAATGAAATTCCGAACGAGTCCACGTTGCGAAAAGGATATGTAACTGATATTTACAATGAGACCATGAATAAAATTAGGGAAAAAATTTCAAACAAAAAAATTTGGGTCAGTATCGATGAGACCACCGATGCAGAGGGTCGATACATAGCAAATGTAATTGTTGGCAGTCTTGATGATAATTGTGCAGGCGACATTTTTTTACTCAATTCGGATGAACTAGAAAAAGCTAACCACTCCACAATCAGCAAACTTTTTGATAGATCAATGGCTATATTATGGCCAGCTGGTATCCAACATGATAATGTCCTTTTATTCTTATCTGACGCCGCACCTTACATGGTCAAATCAGGAGAAATTCTAAAAAGTCTTTACTCAAAAATGATCCATGTTACATGTGTTGTACATGGACTCCATAGGGTCGCAGAAGAAATAAGAAGTCAATTTCATGCAGTGGATAAAGTCATTTCGAGTGTTAAAAAAATCTTTCGAAAAGCTCCTAGTCGTTTACTTGTATTTAAAACGGAAGCTCCAAACCTAACCTTACCTCCAGAACCAATTCTCACTCGTTGGGGAAGTTGGATTAATGCGGCAATTTACTATGCCGAGAATTTTGGGATAATATCCCGTGTTGTTTTCATGTTAGATAAAAATGAAGCAGTTAGTATTAAAGATGCTCAAGACTACATAATAAAACCTGGATTACAAAATAACTTAACTTATATTAAATCAAACTTTTCCAAATTAACCTTGGCTATTGAAAAGTTACAACGGCAAAATGTACCATTATCAGATTCAATTGAAATAGTTCAAGATGTTCAAAAATCTTTTGAAACACTATGCGATCCAAATGGAAAATCTATTCAAAAGAAGTTCAAACAGGTGCTAGAAAAAAATCATGGTCTCTCGGCCCTAATAAAAATTTCAAAAATTCTAACTGGTGAAGAAACGTCCGGAAATTTAGATGGTCTTCCTGAAGATTTAAATTGTAATGATTTGGTATATTTTAAGTACGCACCCGTGACGTCTGTCGATGTTGAACGATCGTTCTCAGCATACAAAACTCTTCTGTCAAATAACCGTAGATCATTCAAATTTGAAAACATTAGAAAACATCTTATAATTCAGTGTAATTCTCAAGGTAAATTAGCAAAACATTTAAAATTAATACTTTATGTTATTATATGTACAATAATTCTAAAACCGTGTTGTATATTTATGTTAACAGGAAATGTTCCAAAGCTGCACCAAGTACCTACGTGTAGCAGTTCATAAAATCCTTACCATAATATTTTATATAATACAATGTATTCTATAAAAATTGTTAAATTGAGAAAATTCTAAAATTCATTTAAAAATAAACAAAATTGGTTGACAATTTTATTTTGCATATTTTTTATTTTTTTAGTGCTATTTATAGCGCTAATTTTGGTGTTTTTAAGTGCATATTAAAGCGCTAAAAGTACACTTTTTTAGTGCTATAACTTCCGAGCCCTGATTATAAGCAATTATTGAATTACTATTAATGATTTTATTCATTGATACTGACAAAATGGAATTTTTCACGCTGAAAAATGGTCAATTCCAAAAGAATTTTTCGCTTCCAGCAGGTCCATTTCGGATGAGCGTGAAATTTAACTCCACAGGCGTTTTGTGTTTACTACAATAATATTCAATTACCAAAAATCAAAGTAACCCAAAGAAAAAGAAACAAATAATTCCTTATTTTTATTTTATAACGGTATACGAATTTTGGACACATTTTTTTACACTGTTGTAATCTCATTAACTATCATGGAGGATTCAGTCCAAAAATGCCTATTATTTATTCGTGAAAGCAATATAAAAAAGAAATTAATTCATTTTCTGCGTTGTGTGATGCACAATTTATTTTAATAATGCAATGGAATAATTTTCATATTTAGAATTTGATGTTTGTTCTTCACATTTATGCAACACCTGTTACTTAAATTTTCATTGGATGTAATATTTTGTAAGTTTTGAAGTGGTATAATTTTGATGTGCAGAAGACCCTCATATACCACTGGAGGTCTATCCAATATATCTCAATTGTTTGAAGTTCAATTTTAACTAAAACGAAGTATATCCAATGCTCTTGAAAAACAGTAAAATCTTTGTTTATGTTCTTAACATTTTATGAAACACTGATCATCGTGATGGGTTCATGTAAATCTTCCATTTCATATAATATATCCGCAATCTTGTTTTTCCGTTCTTGTAAATTTTAATCTAAAATAATCCATAGCAAACTTCATCGACATGACCTTTCAAACTTTTAATAACCGTTTGTTCAACTATAAAACAACTTCCGCAACGTTTTGGATTTGACAAAGGTTTTGCAATCAGTTTTATCGATTTTTTCGACATGTCTTCATTAAATCGTTACAAAAGATCACTTCCCATGAAGAAAATATTGAAAACATTGAAATCGCTGCTTCTGTGTTTGTATTCAACCAAAACGAAAATGTTTAGGGTACATTCTCAAAATTCTCCAATAAATCTCCAATTTAGTTCTCTCATTTATACATTCGGTCATCCTTATTTAATAAGTAAACTTAACAATTAAAACTGATATTTCCTATTGTTCGGTTTGTTTGTATGTACGTATTGATGTTACCAACTTAAGACGGTTGAGTAGCTGACATGAGGTTGGATTTTTAGACATTGTGGCGTCGCTCGTTAATATACACTTTTCACTTTCCTACTGAATTGGATGAGTAACAGTGCTATAATTAAAATTTTATAACAGTAGGGAAGACCTTGCTTCAAGATAAATCGCCACAACACAATTATTTCAGACGATTTACGATTTTAAACACTCTCCAATTTGAAGCTTTTTAGATTGCTTAATGGGATAGAAACATCTGCATTTCAGTTATCTCATTTTTATATTTTCTTCTGGATAAGTACACTTCTAGAATTATTCTTTCACTTTTTCATTATTCTTTCAACACTTTTATTTTGTGATTATTTTTAAACTTACCAAAGAGAAAATTTATGAGTATTTGAGATCGCTAATTTATGTGTTTTAGAACCAGATTAAGAAGTAATTTTATTATAGCTCATGGGTCTCCAACCTACGGGTCGCGGGGCATAATCCGGCCAGTAATTAGCCATGTGCAGTACACCGGCCCCGGTGCTAAATAATTATTTTACTGGACTTAGTTGAGGGGTTGCCCGCATGCTAAATGTTGGGAGACCCATGAATAGCTTATTCCCATTCCCATTTTGTTGAAAGAGATGAATAGCCAATCCTATACCTATGATTAGGAAACCATTGCATATACCTGATTTGCGATCTATTTCTAGTAGTATTTTGGCTTTTCTCTCGAAGCTATTTGAAAACGTTACAGATGTTTAGTTACGTGATTACTTGAAATGGAATGCAGTTTTGTTACGTATGTAATCTGGACTTCGTGCTAGTAATAGATAACATCATTATAGACTGTTGATTCGGGAGAATTGGTTGCATTATACCTTGTCTCTTAAAAGATGCACCTAAGCCACTCCCCAAAAAGTTTAGCCAATGAGCATTAACCAGTTAAAGTGTGTGCACGAAATAACTTGGTCGAAGAAACACCCGTGTAACTTTTGCTATAGTATTAATAAAATTTTTTTAAAAAGACTAAATTAACGCCATATTGTTGTAGACATAACGATATCATATATTAGGAATCAAAACAAAACTGAGCGAAAATGAATTTGCTTCAAAGTTTTCGTTCGTGAATCAGTTCTGCGCAAAAATTAAGAAAATCCTAACTCGTCACATAATGGCATTGCAAAATGTCTTAAAATCTCAAAATCCACTGTCACAAGTGCTCTTAAAAAGTTTAATGAATCTTTCTCAATATATTAAAAAAAAGAAAGTGGTAAAAAAATTATTTGTGTCGCTAAAAAAACGCAGTCCGTGATCACAGCTTTAAAACACAATCCTGGGCTCTCTGCGAGAGATGTCGTAAGAAAGTTAAAATGTCATCTTCATAGGTACAAAAAGTACTCAAACAAGCTGGTTTACAGTCTTACAAAGTATATGTTGCCCAAAATCGCAATGAAAAACAATAAAAAACTGCAAAAACTCGAGCACGGAAAGTGCATGACAATGTGATTCACAATTTTGACTGCATTGTCATGGACGATGAGACTTAGGTAAAAGCTGATTTCAATCAAATTCCAGGACAGAAATTTCACAGAGCAAAGAAAGATGGATTGGTACCTGAGAAATTTCAAGAAAAAAAATTTGGAAAATTTTCGAAAAAATATTTGATTTGGCAAGCAATATGCACATATGATTTTAAGAGCGGAATTTTCTGGTCAACAGTGACTGTTAGCCAAAAAATCTGTGTCTAAAAATGCCTAAAAAAATTATTACTGCCTTTCATTTAATTGTACAAAGGTTCAGTGCTTTTTTGGCTAGAATTAGTCACTTGTCATTACGGAAAATTAGCCATGGAATGGTATGGCCAGAAAAGTGTCACAATCCTGAACAGGAAGGTCAATCCACCAAATTGTCCACAGCTTAGGCCTATTGAAACATATTGGGCAATTTTCAAATGGAAGTTGTTGAAGACAAAGGGGAGTATGTAAAATGAGCAAAACTTTAAGCAAAAATGGTGTAAGGCAGTTGATACAGTCACGGAAGCTGGTGTGCAACGCTTGATGCAAGGACTCGGACTCCAAGTACCGAAAATGCGCTTAGACCAAAATTAATTGAAATTTTCTTAAAAAATACTAAAAGTATCTTAAATAGGCTTACTTTTGTGATATATTTGAATTAAATCTTAATTAAAATAAATTAACTGTAATAATCTTTGTTCGACCAAGTTATTTCGTGCACACACTTTATTTGGACGGAGTTTAGGTGTCTCTATTGAATAGACAACTTATAGCACTTCTTGATCACTACAAGTCTTTTGACTAGATTTATTACGCACTGGGGTTAGAACTGCAGTGTTTAAGATTCTCATTAGTGAGACACAGTAAAGAATTGTTGCTTGTAAAGTCAGGGTAGTGGCGGGATATAAAATCATGTATTATGGACGCTAAGTGGTTGGTTAGATTGATGAAGCTCAGAATCGATAGTAAGACCGGTGCTTAATTAAGCTGCTTCCACAGTGAAGGCAGGTTTACCGGCGCCGGCTTACCAGCTCATATCCATCCAATCTTAATTAATTGTTTATACTATACGAAATGAAGGATTTCAGTACTGTATTGGTTATTGTCTTGTTCAGATAATTTGTAATTCTATTTTAAATTATAATATTGTTAATTCCACTTCTTAAAATGCTATATTGTACAGATTTTCCCTTAATTTGAGTATTATAGCTTTGCTCCTTAACCGACATTGAGAAAATACACCATATGGGCACGCGGTGGTTTAGAGTAAAAATATACAATAACATTCTTAAACATTTATTGCTTTACTATTTATAGAATTTTTATGAAATCTGCTTCATCTTTAATTAAAGGAAACAACAAAATTCATGAAAAAGATTGTCTGCAATATGTGGACCCTAGCGTGCCCATAAGCACCATTAAAATAAAATGATTTTTAACACGAGTTTAATTAAATTTTTCAAAATAAGATTGAAATTATAAACTTTCCTGTTTCAGGTGCTGCTTTAAAATGTTTTGACTGTAAATCAAACTTTCATGAGAGTTGTGACCACATGAATCCTGACATAGCTGCCAATCAAGATTGTTCGCACTCGGTGCTTGTGAAAGCATTTCCACAATTGGGAAAAAAATACATGTGTGTCGTTCATAAAATGGAACAAAAGGGTGAGTCCTAGATAAAAATAAACGTACATCTAATTAGTAGAGCACAGTAAATCGTTACGAAAAGCGTTGCCAATGCAAATTGTTAATTAGGTATTCAAGGCCGTAAAATAATTAATTAGTGAGTAAATTTTGTTATCAAATTTCACATAATATATTTTTATGAAGAAAAAACAAGGACAAGAGTTTTAAAAATTTATTACTTGACGTATAAACAAAAAGAATTAGAATATTTTGATTGACAAGAGAATGAGTAACATAACAACTTGTTAATTACATTTGTAGAATTATTTATAACTCAAAATTAAAAATAGTTTCAAAACTAAAAACTTTTCTAAAAACAAATGTCATTGGTATTTAAAGATCAAGGGTAACATATTCTTAAAAATTTTAAACACATCGAAAATTATGCACATCCAGGTACGATGTAGTAATAATAATGCTAAAGTCAGACCTACCTCACAGTGTTTTTACTATTATTTGAATCAGAAACGTGGTTTACATAAAAAGATCAATGACAATAATATTGCAACGTTTCGAAAATTTATTTACTCTCATGCAAATCATAGAAGCAGCAAAAGTGTCACTTTTTATTCCGCATTTTTTCTTCACAACTCGAAAATGTATTTGTGTACATAGTAACGAAATGAGAAGCTTTATCGCCGATCGAATAAAAATAATATTTTTGTAATTATAAAAGCGACTTGCTTGTTGAATGAAATATCAGAAAAGTAATGAATGATCCAAATCTGGATAAAACTAGAACAAAATAGCCTAGTATTAATTTCTGGCATAAGATTTTCTAATTGAAAATAGTTTTAGTTTTGATACGTTACCAAAATAGTCACTCTAAATATACTTGTTATAAACTTTAGTGCAACTGCTGTATAATATTGAATTAAAATATTAAATTTTAATACATAGCAAATATACAGTCATTTTTTAAATCCATCATTATGCAATTTACACTTATAGTTTGTTTATTTAAAATATGGTATCTGATAAGCATTGACTTAAAAATTTTTAATATTGCAAGCGAATTGCAAGTAAGCTAGTAATTCCAGTTGCATGCAGAAAATGTGGAGACAGCAAGTCTGAAAGGGGATGGTAAACACGAGGGTTAAAGACATTTCTGAAAAATCAATAGCGCGCTCCAGATTTTCAAACCAAGACTAAAGAAAATTCTGTGGAATATGATTTTTCTTACCATCCTATGATATTTAATAGTAGGTTTTATTTTCACAATTTTGTTGTAAAATTAAAATACCACTAATACAAGAGTTTTATAAAAATGGTCCAATTTATCATTCCTAAATACCTCTCATCATAGATTGGCATGTGCCAGTTTCAAATAGCTATTCTTTTCTTATTGAGAATTGGATGCTTGTTGATATGAATATTTTAACTCAGAATAACCCATATTTCATAAAATACCTATACATATTCTTCCTGGAACACCCAGTATTGCTTTTAAATGATGTATGCTTTTTTCACTCCATTGATAGAAACTAATTCAACAAGTTGAAAAATTCGAAAGTGTATTAGTATTATAAATTATAAATATGGCATAAAAACTGGAATTTTGAATTTGTTTTATTAAACTCTTTGAGCAGTACCAATGTCAGCATGTCAGAAAAGAAAAGGAAATTTCTCACGCCATTCTTTTCATTTATACAAAATATTATTATTATTTTTATTTTAACCCCTTACCGCATGGTGTGCGGTAAGGGGTTAAAAATGGATTCCTTAAAAAATGCACAAAATAATTAAATAAAAATATTTTCCAATAATAAATTATTACAGTGTGATTTTGCACACACAATTTTCTTTAAAAAAAGCATACAGTAAGGTATTAAATATAAATACTAAACAGATCTGTCAATTGTTTCAGAAAGTTATTTTATCATAACTAAAATGATAAAAAGTGCAAAATAATATTGTAAAAACTCCCATTAATTAAAGGTTTAATGAAATGCATTATTTGTAAATACTCAACCTTTCAGTGACTTGTGGGAGTAAATGCAATTGCCACGTAAAAATGTTTAATAAAAAAATTGTAGATTATAATATAATAACATAATTTATTTGATTATTACTGCAAGTCATGATGTGTTCATACAGACAATTTACTTCAAAAGTCTCCACCAAAAATATTTATTAAACCAAGACAAATCAGTACGACGAAAATAACATTAACTTTTTTAGCTTTTTCTAATAGGGACAACGAAAGTTTAAAAAAGTATCCTTTAAACTTGTAGTTTGTTAGTTACTATATTTAAAAACAAAACCAAATAACTAAATACTGATATTTTGAAACTAAAATTACCCTCTGAACAGCAACCCCTAATGAGAGGGTTGACTCAACCAGAGACCAGAGTCCGTCACAATCCAGAGGTGACCTCTCTAGTTTGCTTAGCCACTAGGCCCAGGTTGTGGATTCTGAAAAAAATGGTAGATTGGAAAACTCAGAAAAGCAAATAGTAATAAAGTGCTTTAACTGAAAAACAAAATTTGGGAAATGTTATTACAATTCCAATAATTTCAATGTATGGCTGTGAAAAATATATTGAAGTGTGATAAGGTCAATTATATGAGCCAATTATGTTTTTGATTAAGAGTAAATTTTGTCAATTTGTGAGACGTTTAATTTGGAAGCAATTTTGAATGACGAAAGCGATTGTTTTGTCACTTCTCACACAAAAAACAAAACAGATTTGATTTTCTTGAGAATGTGATGTACTTGGTGCGAATTCATGGTGTGTTTGCCCAAGTAAAGTGAACTTTTGTCTGCAAGGTGAAAATAGTGTTATTTAAATAAATGGCGCCAGGAAGTGAATACTTACGAATTTGTGTTAAAAATTGGATTGTTGTAGTGGTATTGGGGACTGCTTGAGCCGTTTCCGACGAGAAGGTTGTCTTGGGGCCGATTCTCTTTGGGTGCGTTTGTAAGTTGGGAGCGTTTTTCGCAATTTTCCCAAAGGAGACCATTTTGTGAGCTTTTGTAGTCACAAAAGCAATTATACCGGCGATAGAAAGTAAACGTGAGTGTTTTTGAAACGTTTTATTTCGTAAAACAACGTTTTTACATGCATTTGTGGGTCGCGAGCGATTCTCGACCATATTGCTAAAATTTCACATTTTGGGGTCGTTATACCTAAAATAACGTAAAGAAGATTAATTCAATGATTTGTATGGTGTACAAACAAATTTTACATTACGTATCGAGCTGGATGACCGATATTTTTGCTGGTTAAAAATACCACATTTTGTACTTTGAGGTTAATGTAAATGCCAGATGTTTTTGCTTCCGATTTGGTTAAGAAGTTGGAAAAATTTGTTTAAACCGACACTCAAGGTTTAACCACACCACCGGAAAAACTTTACACTTTCACTTCACTGGTTTTTGGATGAAAAGGCAGATTTGGAGATTTACGGAAGTTCGCGCTACCGGTTACTCAAACACTGGGAGCCATCTTGATGCCGAGGTTGCCTATCACAAACACGTTTCGCCGATGTACAGGGTGCTTCATGAGTTACGCCATCCATCGAATAATTGTACCGAGAAATTGAACTTTATTATCAAAACACCATTATTGTAATTTTCTTTATTATCTTTACACTAATTTACATTTATGCAACGTCAAATAAAAGTACAGCTAACAATTTGAATATAAATGATACTGTTTATTTGATGTTGTACACATTTACACACCATTTTGAATATCGCTCGACATTTGTGTCGGAAAAGTCCAAAATTGCTCCATTTTTGATTTTGAGTTACTTTAATAAATTGCCTTCAAATTTATTGGATCGTTTAATTGACTTTTTTTCTACTGAACTCACGAACTGCAGATTTTGTAGCCTCCGTATATGCGAACTTGACTTAAGGTTAGTCGGAGCTATTTTGTTCGAGTAATCACATTAGGCGAGATTTTCTCTCTGTTCTATCTGGGAAGTTTAATTGAGCTGTGGATCACGACAATATGTAGACACAGTAGCAAATGAATAATCACAAGCAAAAAGTGAATCTACTTCAAATATAAACAAGTAAATATAAAACAGTAACCTCTACTGATTACTCAAAATTGAAACACAAAAGCCTCATACACCTCGGTTTACACGAATTGGAAAAGATAAATTGCGTACGTCCAGCTCGTTTAAGCATTCAACTTAATGGTAATAGATGCACGCTATCCAATCGCTATCTAACGTGCGACTCAAGAGGTGAAAATCTGAAATACCAGTAATAATTTTATACGGGAGCACTTGAGCGACTTCGTGACACAAAACACAGCTTGCAGATCTAATACTGGAACTGATACGTGAGAGAACTGCTGTTGGAGCAGATGAACAAGATTGGACTATCCAGATAACGAAGGAATTTCCCAACCGTCATCCAAAACAACAACAAGGTCGTTAACTCGAGGTTATGGTAAGCAACAACTAAAAGGACGTTGCCAAACATAGGGAATGGAAAATGGTCGCATATTATCGGACGACTTGCGCACTATGCAAAAACTGCATAGTAGTTTGCGCATACAAGAGTCTCTCTTATGCATATAAGGCTTACAAGTAAGAAGCACTAAGTCAAAAGTTCAACTTTTGTTTTAAGTGCATTTAGATCTAAATTTTGATGATTTTCCTACTGTAAGTACACACTAAGGTATCTTATGTATTCAGCAATACTAGAAAGAACGACTAGCAGTCTGGCGTAAATCAAACACGGATAGACTAGAGAGCGGAAAACCGCAGTTCTAATCCTGATTGCGTCGGATATGTGCTGTGTGTGATCTAAACAGTCCAAAATCGATCTGTGGACTATGGGGAAGGCAACGGGAAACCACCCCATTAACATTTCCCTAGTATAGTCTTCCTGGCTTAGCCAGGAGGATCGCTAAAATGCGGAATCGGATAGGCACCTGAAGAAGAAGAATACTAGAAAGCACTAAAGCTGACAAAGTTAAAGAAAACTTCAGATATTATTGCTCGCAAAACGCAATATCAAATTCATGCAATCGAATATTGAATGCAAATAAAAATACAGGACCGCAACCAGGAATATTGTGAAATGCAATTTAAGGAGGAACTAAATAACAAATGCAAAAATTTGTTACAATTTTCTAAAACTGTACAAGTGCTATTTACGTAACTCGTGCGGAAAGGATTTACTTTTTTTACTCCAAAGTATATCGAAAAATACAATTTTTGCAACACTATTAGAACTATTTAAGGTGCTATTTAAGATTTTAATGAATATTGTTAAACCTTGATTATAACTTCACATAAATCGTGATTATAAAAATGCATTAAAGTACTAACAATTAAAATTTTAAAATTATGTAGTTAATTACATGTAATATAATCAATTAATTCGACAAGTTTGAAATTTTAATTACTATTTATTCACGAATTAGAAACTTATACATCTAATTAAAATATATTTAATAATCATTCACATTTGCGGGGGACAAAATGTGTGTATGTTTTTCTCCATTTTTTTATTCTTCGATTCAATCGTATGGTACATACGCAAAAATAAGCGTGAATAACTTATATTATATGCGCATAATCTAACTTACTGCAATTTTAAATTAACTCCTTGATCGCCCTTTTAAAATTTATTCTAAATTTAAACATTAATAGGTAGTAAGCTTTAATAGCTGGTTTCATAAAAACTTTCCTGATCATCAACTATCTGATGCTTCATTAACTTTAACAAGCTTGCTAAAGTAACATTAACCCTTGTTGATATAACAAAAGAAATAATTGCAAATCAATATATCTCAAAATTATTGTTGTTTCAAAAATATTTTGTCCATACTTTGAAGTTTAAATTATAAACTTAAAAGTTTTATAAAATTGACCATTAAATTTTATATGGCTGTTTTAAATATGTAGTTATATAATATAAAATGTTTATCTTAAAAGATAAGATTTTTTATCTTGTATAAAATATATAATTTTAATCAAATTTTAATTAAGACACTTTAGAGAAACGTGTAAAAATTAAATAATTGAAAGTCGTGGTTTCAGAAAATCAAGTGGATATTTTTTATATATTAATAATTAAATGTGAGATAATTATCTCATTAAAAGAACTTTATATTCGAAACACCAAATTTGCAGATGCAAACAGTGGGGAGAATCTAATAATTAAAAAAATAGATTTTTACTTCCGCCAAAATATGATTCAGATTATGGTGTAAGCTTTTCGAAAAAAGAGTACCAACTTATATTGTCGTGATTGCGAACGACATGGTGGGTCGTTTGAGTCATGCACTTCAGTTTCGATATCACGAAGAATGCGCAGATTTATACAGGATGTTGCAAAAAGGAATTGCCAAACTTTAGGAACTTGTCAAAATAAACAAACAAGTCTTTAGAAACACAGTAGATATAGAAATCATTATTTAATTAACATAATCATGAATCATAATTTAGGCATTTACTGTAAAAAAGACGATAAAAAATGCTATTTAAAAATGTCATATTCAACTATGGTTTCCATTTAAAAAAACACAACTTTGTATTATAACTCGGAAACTCACTTAAATATTTATAATCCATTCAGCCTATTTTGTTGCCCTTAAAAAGTGTCTGAAGAAAGTGTCAATACTTTTTTGGCAACTTCAAAAACAACCGAGATATCGACATTTATCGAAAAGTCCAATAATCGAATTTTTGGCTATAACTCGAAAACAAAAAAAGATATCGAATTCCGGTTTTCGCCATTGAGCTTTCCTCAAAAAAAGAGATCGAGGATGCGCCATCCATTTTTCGATATCTCTTATAGTTACCGATTTCCCCATAAGAAGAAGCGAATTTGAGCCACCCTGTACAGTGGCGCAGCTAGTACTAACCATGGCACTTGACTTTTTCCTTGATATTTTACAATTTGTAGAAAAGAATTATTACAAAGGCAGTAGTTTTTTCTTTACAAAATCATATTTGAAAAAAAGTCTATGATTTAATAGACTGATATAAGATAAAAATTGGCAGGCTGATCAAAATATTGAATCCATACGGATTTTATTTACATTAAAACAAGAAATGCAATAATTTCTTGATAGTTACAATAATTGCAATATTTTTATCGATAAGATGTCCAAAAACACTTGATTTACTTACTAAAATTGTATTTATTGTTCTAGATCGTCCAGAATACAATGTGGTTAGAGGATGTGTTCCAGAATTCTACTGCGACAATTACAAAGATTCTCTTCACTGCACCGTATGTGAAACTGATTTATGTAACTCTTCTTCCGCCATACTGCCTTCGATTGGACTTTTTATTAGTTTTATACTTCTTAAGTATTACATTTAGAGAGCTTTTGTAATTTATTACTATACGAAAATTTGAATACCGATATTTAGTATGTGTAAAACTGTAGATACAAAACATAAAATACATGGTGTACCAAACAAAATTATAACCCTTACGCTCCCGACAAAGTACATTATAATTTTTTTTAGAATATTTACTTTCAAAATTTAGATTTTTTGGTTATACTTGCAATAATTATTGTGTTTTCTAGGAGTATATCTAAAAATTCACTATTGTGGATGTAATAAGAACAAAAAAATTATTTATTGAAGTATAAAATATTTAGAACTTACTTGATATGGAATTTAAAATTAGATAAAAAAATAAAACTTGCTAAATATGTAGGAATTTATCCACTCATCTAGTTAAATAAAGCCATTATCATAATCATACCACTCAAGAGTGACAGCTAGAAATTTGATTTTGGGCGTTATAAACAGTATAAATACAATCCTTTAGATTGTTGAAATACTTCCCTTTATTTTTTATAAAACAAAAAAAAATGCCATTTTTCGTTAGGTTAACGAAGCCACGTAATAATGCTTGACATCTGAAAATGTAAAAGTAAAACAAGTTTTTGGTACACTTTGTGTTTGTTAGTTTTATATTACCTATTTAATACTCTAATTTCTAATATACAACATTATATTAGAATTTAACAGATTATAACATAATATTATATGTATATAATATAAATTATTAAAATAAATTTTAATTTATTATTCATATAAATTATATAGACATATTAATATAACTTTAATCTACCTCACGTTTAGGTAGCTATTTAAATAATTTCTTACCAATGCATTGTACCTAAAAAATACAGTAAAAGGTAAAATTTGTCTAAACATACAGCTGGTTGATAATTAGTGTACCTATTAATTTAAGATTTAATTTCATAATTATAATTTTCTTTACTGTATGTGAGTATTAAATGGAACATAAATTATTGTATGATTAAGTAGTGATTAATTGGAGACAAATTCATGCTGATTCCGAATAATACTTATAAATGTTATGAGTACCTATAAAGGGGTGGGGAGGTATAAAAACCTTAAAAATTATATTTAAAAATTTCTACAAGAATGACCTTTTTCACAGCAAGTTATAGGTAATATTTTCTTTAAATTCAAATTTTAATTAGAAGCTAGGCTATTCATGTTTACATAGGTAGAATCCACTTACTATAATATTTATATAATACTTATAATATATTTTTATAACTAAACTTGGGCAAGCAATTTTCTGTTATTTTACCTTTGTTATTTTGAGGTTGTTATTTTGTTAAGTTTATTTTTGTTTAAATTTAGTTTAGATATTATAACGAAAAGTATTAAAATTTAAACTATTAATAAATATAAAACAATAAAAAAAAGTGCATAAGTGCTACGGTAGATAATTATTGTCTAGTTTTAATGATGGTTGCTCCTGATTTATTGGGAAGAAAACCAAACAAAACAAATGTTAAAATACATGAATCACTTTCAACGTTAAACGATCAGCAAGATTACAATTTTCTGGATAAAAGATTAGATGTACTATAGTCTATTTATTTATCGCATGCAGTGGATGTAAACAGTGATCAACGCGTGACATGCACGTGATTGCATTATGTTTATTGCACCTGTAATTGCGATTGGGTGTTTGCAAGGTCAAAATAGATGCGTCCCTGCGCAATGACTAACTCCTTCCCATAAATCACGTGCAAACTGCATGTATTTGTTATACTCCACTGCATGCGATAAATAAATAGACTATAGTATCAAAATGCTAGCCTAAGGTCTAATGGTGTGAATTAATATACTCGTAGCTTGAAAAGTGACTGCAAAAAAATTACTGCAGCAAATTTTTATAGTAATTAGATAAAAAGAAACCAACAAAGAGTAGTTATGATTTTAGACATTTTTCTACATCACAGGATCCTTCTACGGTTACGGTTACGTTTTTGACTTAAAGCAACAAAATATTTAAATTATTTATAGGTATAAGTAAAAATTTGAAACCATCATAATAAGTGGCGAAGAAAGTCTAGATAAATTTAAGCGGTAATCTTATTAAAATGAATTTAGTGTCCAGGTGGCTAACTTCTGGATGGGGCTGGACTGTTATACCCTAACTTTTTTTTCTTCTTTCTAGAAGTAATTCTCTAGAGAATTCTCTTCTAGTAGGCCAAAAGGCCTGTTATTTTCCAACACATGCGTGATCGTTTCCTTGGCAGTGTTAGAAACTTTGAGCATATAAATATTTTACATCCATCAGGTAGCTTGCTAGACTTGCCTTCAGATGTGCCTGTATCCTGGTTTTTATGATAATGGTAGCAATTCACTAACCCAGGCGACCACCGGCTTAACGTGCCTTCCGAAGCACGGATACTAGTCATAAGAAAGTTTGACTCTCTTCAGGTTTGAACCCGGTGCCCCATATTCGCATCCAACTGCGTTAGCAGTAAGGCAATGACCGTCTCCCTAACTTTGATTATTTATTTTAAGAATTTAATTTATCAGGGTTTACTAAATCGAACTTATAAGAATATACACTCAATCCCATTAGAATAATTATTATTTCTGGAATTAATAATTTTAAAGCATTTTTTAGAATAATTTATTTATAATAAGTTTTATTTACAAATACATTTTTGTTATTACAGCTGAAAAAATTGTTAAGGTGAAGATTGA
Source organism: Rhagonycha lutea (assembly GCA_958510855.1). Taxonomy (NCBI): domain Eukaryota; kingdom Metazoa; phylum Arthropoda; class Insecta; order Coleoptera; family Cantharidae; genus Rhagonycha; species Rhagonycha lutea. The sequence continues at coordinate 45,676,339 of OY294039.1, forward strand.
AGGTCCAACGAAAGGCGATGAATTGCAATAATCTTTATCGCAGACCTTACAATTATAATACAAACCATCATCGCAAAATTTTTTGTCGTTCGTACATTTTAATATGAAGGGAACATCTGTTAAAAGAAAGTTTAGAAGTTGGTATTGTTATAAAATGGTTATAATGGTTATACAAATTTAAATACTACTTACTATTCTTCTTATATCTAACAGACAAACAACGATCCAAGCCTGCTCCACATGGTACGTCAGTTACTGTAGCATTGCAGTTACCATATGGATTGCATTCTTTACAGTTTAAACTTGACGCTAAAATAATTTAATATTTTATTAAACAAAAATTTAATAATTTATTTAATTAATAAAGAATTTTAACAACACAAAGTTGTATTTTTAAACAGTAAGGTATTTTTAAGCGTGTCAGGCAAAGTGTTAAACGAGTTCATAAGATTAATATTATGTGTTTAATAATTTCTATATTGTGTACTGTCATGATTATTTTAATGATTATTAAGTAAACATTAAATTAAAAAAATAAATTAAAAATTTAATTAAGCAAATAAAAATTAAATTAAGTACCGTAAAATGGGGTGAATCACAACAGGCAGGTGAATCACAACAGAAGTCTGGGAAGCGACAAATAATTTTTTTGTTCTGCAACATTGAATATTTAAGGAATCTGTTATGTCGCAAATGTTCCTTAGGTAATAAGCTTTTACAATCTTCTATTATTATACCGCTAGCTGCGATAAAAAATACAAAAACCGTCATTTGTTTCATGCACCAAGAAACCGTTAAAAATTAGCTGCTTCAAAACTTGGTGTGTTGTGTCTAAACAACGAAATATTTTAAATAAATTAATATTGTGTGTGAAGTGGTTACTATAGAGGTAAGTCATGGTACATTTGGATTAAGATTGTTCAATTCATTCATTTGTATTCTAAGCATTTTTCAGAATCGACAACATTGGGTGTAAAACGGGGTGAATCACAACACCATGCCTCGTGTATATAAACCCGATCCTCATGGGAAAAGGTACAAAAAATATCATACAAACACAATTCAAGTGGCCATAGAAAGTGGCAGGGCTAGAATAAGCTTCAGACTGGCAGCAGAAGCTCATGGTGTAGATCATACAGTCCATTTGCTGTAAATTTCATTCGTCGCCTCAAAGATTACATATCTGAACGCATTAGTCCAAATATAAAGCGAACCCGTGCTGGGGTTTCCCCAAAGAAACTTTTTCCTGGAAGAAAAAGGAAGAAATCCGAAATTGAAGTTGGAAAAAGCGTTAAAGGATATGACAGTGAAACTAGCGATAGAGATGACCAAGATCCCCATTATATAGGATAGTATAATAGCAGCGAAGAGTTTGAGCAGCACAATAATCAATTCGAAAAAGACAATGTTGAATCTGAACACAAGAATGAAAACTTTGGGCAAGAGAACGAAGATAATATAGGTTATTGGTGCACTGGAGGCCCCGAAAATGGAAAGAAGAGGAGTAGTAAGGTTTTCAGTAAACGCCTCCAACATGAATAATGACTTTTCATTTATTGTATGCCACCTCTATAGAATAAAACTTTTATTTTCACTTTTGTATGTTTAATTTAGTAGTTTAAACATAGTGTTGTGATTCACCCCGAGTGGTGGGTAAATCACAACACGAAACATTTTTTTTTTTAAATAATAGTTAAAAGTAAATAATATGTAATTTCTCGTTTCTCAAGTATTATGGTAACGTTCAAATAAGACTTTTGCGACATAGTAGGTTTTTGTATGTCAAATGGTTTCGGAGATATTTGATCGGAAAGAATAAAAAGTGTTGTGATTCACCCCTTTTTACGGTAAATAATAAAAATTAGAGATAATAAAAAATTTAAAAAGGAATATCCTTACAAAGTAAAGACAAGCTCTAGGGTAAAAAGGAAATTTACAGCAATGCGTGTATATATTTTTTCTATTATCACAGATTATATTATTATATAAAATATAGACGTCAACGTTACGGTAGAAACACGGTAGAAGCTGGTCGCCGAAACCTGCTTACCCGCTTGAATGTTTTTATTGAAATACGAGCTTCGTTTGTCCTCAATTACATTAATTCATGTATTACTTATTATATTATTAATTATATTATATTAATTAACGTAATTGAGGACAAACGAAGCTCGTATTTCAATAAAAACATTCAAGCCGGTAAGCAGGTTTCGGCGAGCAGGCTCCACTCTGCGCATAGCCTTAAGGTACGTGCAGAGTAAAAGCGGGTTGCCGGTTTCAGATTATCGCTACCAACAATCCCACGTAGTAATTAAATGCAAGTGCTCACAGTGTAATCAGATATATCGGAACGGGTTTCTCGAACCAGCTTGCTTGTTTGTCGGAATACAGTGCGCATAGTAAACGCGGTTTTTGTATAAGCGCCGACTTTTGCTCATTATTCAATGTAAAGAGATGGGAGTGATCACGTGGTTATAAGCAAGGTCGAATCTCGCTGGTAGCCTGCTTGCCTATATTTAAAAGAATGATTTGTTCATTGTTTGCTAGCAGGTACCCGCTTTGTTGCTTTCAATCGTTAAATAAATTAATTCAATATTTGATTTTGAAACTTTATATGTAATAATATGTACATTATCTACACCGTAAATTAATTTATTGTTACTATTTTATAAAAACCCGAAATAAATAAAAAAAATCATTTTCATGTGACAGGTGCAATAATAATTATTAGTACAAATTCGATAAGTGTTTCAATTTCTACTAGTAGATATTTTCAATAATTTGCAAATTACTTTTTCCTAAAATTTAACACAATTTGAAAAGACATAAGTTAAATCTACGACCTGGTCGGCAAACGAGAAAGCAAGCGGTATCAAGTTTCTTAATAGGCATGCATATTACTAATATTTTTTAAGTAAAAATTATTGATTGAATATTTTCCACTTCTAATAAATTAAGATGTAATTGATTTGCATCGCTAATTAGTATGCACTAAATTTTAAATAAACATCAAAAACCGTATCAATTTTAAGTATCTACATAATAATAATGTAATTTATTTCAAAGTTTATATAAAAATTAAATAATCATAAAAAGTGTTAATAAACTTGGATAAAGAAATGCATGTGTTCAAAATGATACAATAGTATTAGATTACAAGTATGCGTAGGTGCACGTGCAGTAGTTGTCGTCTTTGGCGTGGGCGCGGCGCGGCGGCCGTCTGTCTGCTGGCGCTGATGAAAAGTATTCAATTACAGAAATAAACGTTGCATTTGTATGTAATAGATTCACAACGAACGTGTTACAATTTAGCTTCTTTAATACGCAGCAAAAACAAAGATAGATGCTACGATGCTTGTTATATTTAAATAACAGTTAATGTAAGCGGGCAAAACCGGCGTTTACTCTGCTCGGAACAAGCTATCGGTTTACTGGTAATAAGCTCGCTGAAATGAGCTTGCTGGCTACCCGCTTTTACTCTGCACGTACCTTTAGTCTACTTATAGAGTGCACGCTGGTCGCCGAAACCTGCTTACCGGCTTGGATGTTTTCATTGAAATACCAGCTTTGTTTGTCCTCGATTACATAAATTAATAATATAATAAGTAATACATTAATTAATATAATCGAGGAGAAACAAAGCTGGTGTTTAAATGAAAACATCTAAGCCGGTAAGCAGGTTTCGGCAACCAGCGTGCATTCTGTACGTAGCCTTATGTTATACGTGTCGTACAGGAGACGACCGCCAGGGTCAGGGAGACCACGACGTAGTCGCGGTCATATGGTCATGTACCGTGTAAAGTGAATTTTTTTCTTAATGGTTGGCACGTGACTGGGGCTTGCGCCGCAAAGTGAAAGGAGAACCCGTGACACCCAATTCCAGCAATTGACACAAACATAGAATCGAAATGACGAATATTCGTTTCTGCACATTATTAGACACTCCCAATCACTAAGGAAAACATTTACTCTACTACATGATTCCCGTATTCATTGGCATTGACTATCTGTATATTATAATCTGTGGTATTATATTCTACGTTAAAATTTGAAGCTTATTTTATTACATAAAAAATATAATTTAAGTACGTCAAAAATAGTTTCTATAATCAAATTTTTAATTAAAAAAATAATCAATTATGTTGATGTAAGTACAACGCTATTTAAAATTTTATCACAGCTGATTTTTTGTAAATGATAATTTAATTATAATAATTAATAAATTTAATTAATTACCAGTTTGAATTGAAATAAAAATTACTGTTAAAGTAATTAAACACGTTCGCAATGAAAACATTTTTAAATATTATTGATAACTTGAACATACAAAAATTATGCTTCAGTTGGACTTTATATCCTATTTAATATCGAGATATAAGAGATAATATAAGAGATATAATAGATAATAGTAAACTGGTGTCGTCAAATTTTCTGATATTTACCTATACATATAGGTAAGGATTCTGAGTAATATTGATTTTTTTATAATAATTTTTATTGATTCATTTATTTTGTGAATTTATGACCTGAGTGGATGAAGCGATGAAGACGTTACAAAATTTAAATGCCAAGTAAATTTAAAAAAAATGTGTTAAATTGAATTTTTTTTTTATTTGCTATTAGCTATTAATAACTCTTTCACTGGTAGGGGAAAGGGATGTAAGTTGACCACCTTTTACATTTTAGGTCATAACTCATCTCTAAATAAATATTGTTTTAATGTTGTACCGCCATTAGAAATAGGACTTCATTAAGCACAACTTTGCTGAAGATACTTTTTAGATTGCTTGAAAAACAAAAAAGTTATGATCATTCTCCTGAAGGTCCAAAATTTGGCGATTTTAATTTTTGGGATGTAAGTTGACCACCCCCTAAAAAGTAGCTGAAAGTCAAAAAAATTTAACTGAAACCAACTGATATACAAAATTAATTGTCATTATTGATTTTAAGATGTACAGATAAAAAAAGAGAAAAGAAAAAAACATTGAAAATGAATTACTCAATATAATCATCTGAATCGCAGTTCAGACAGATGTAAAATGCAAAATCCAACAAAATACCTCAAAATTTCACTAAAATACCGCAAAAATACTTTGAAGTTGATTCGATGTACATTATTTCAAACATAAAAACATAAACATGTAATAACAAATTGTTTAACAATGGAAACAATACAAAAAATGGGGTGGTCGCTTACATCCCACAAATGTGGTCAACTTACATTCTTGACACTATTTTGAAACACTCGCAAAAAAATTGTTGTATACATGATATGTTTGAAATTTACTTTGGATTACTAAAATTTGTTTATACGAGTACAAAGTTTGTAGCAGCCAGAGCAACGCGTCTATTCACTTTAAAACCAAATAAATATTGAATGTTGTATTAATAAGCACGATGGTATATAAAATAGCAGTTTTGCAACTCTACAACTTATAGTTTTCTCTATAAGGCAGGGTGGTCAACTTACATGCATTGTCAACTTACATACCTTTCCCCTATTAATCACATAAAATATAGGAGTCTTAAGAGGACTTGTAATATCAGTACATTTTATATTTATACTTACTTTCTATTTTGTGAATTTATTTTTTGCAACATAACGCCTTCATCCACTTAGGTCTTCAATTTATTGTTTGTATATCTAAAATGATGATCTTATTAGACAATAGTAGAGGAAAGTGACCAAATATGGAATAGTATCCCTAATGTGGAATACCATTAAATTTTCGAAACCACTGCCTCTATTTAGCCATTACTAGGATAAATGACAACCTAGTAAGAGTAGTTGACCACCCCAAACTTTACAACGCTCTATTACCATTAATATCCACATGGCGGAACATTATTTTTTTTACGCACTTGCGAAACTTTATTGTTAGTGGTGAAAATTTTGATCTATAACGTAAATATTAGTAATTTGTTAATTACTCTACATTTATAAGCATGCAGAAGGATGACTGATAACATTACGTATGTTACTTTTCAGGAAAATATAACCTGGCTTTCAATAAAAAAAACATTATTCTTAAGTGAGCGTAGTTCCTAATATGGAATAGGGAAAATTATATGGAAATCTTATGTAAGGAATGGGCGCCTGTCGGTGACAATAGTGTGTGTGGTGTGTGATTTTTGCAGTAGAATAAGTTAATTTTAACGGAATAAGTTACTTTTATTTTTGACAAAAGTCTCAAGATCTGTTATAAAAAGACGTTATTGTTTTTGTTAATTTTTGTAAAAGAAACTTGGTTCTTATTTCCATATTCCATATTTGGGTACCGATTCCATAAATAGCTACTATTATGTTACTTTGATTTTTCAATAAAAAAAAATTTCTTGATTAATATTACAACACAAGACTATGACTAAGATAAGCCAAAATGTATAACCGACTGTCTTTATAATTAAATTTGCATTTAAATCAGATAGTTTTTTTTTATGCCACAAAAACAAAATGGTATTCCATATTTGGTTACTTTCCTCTAATAAATAATAATATTCGTAATAACAATAATAGCACCAGTGGTGGAGTGATGTGACCGCTGGTTGAGTTACAGAGCGGAAATTCTGGGTTCAAATCGCTGACCATACAGAATTTCTTAGCTCGGCCTTCCAGTGGACATCCAAACACTGTTGGTGTTATCTGTACAGGATCTGCTGTATCGACGTCATTACCGTGAATGTGGCTGCGTCATACATGTAAAGTTTCTGGGACAGATTAGAGAGGTATTATATCTGTTTGGGAGTGGGAAGATGTGGGCTAGTATAGCCACTAAGCCATGGGCCTTCTAGGCCTGTAGTGCTGATATATATACTGTCGTATTTTTTTTTTGAATGAAGAGGAGAGGATTTGATTATTGAGACTGTGTTAATTTTTGAATCATAAAATTTTAAAATTTTTGAATGTTTCGGCGAAACCGGCAGGGGGCCGGAAGAAAAGAAAAGAAGTTCGCGCGCAACCCACCGAGTGAGGTGGTTACGAAAATTTTGAGTTAGATTAAAAGTTGTAAATTAAATTTGAAATTATCAAAATTTTTTGTGAAAAATCGAGCGGAGTGTTATTTTCTTTTTAGAGCGGCGAATTTACATATGAAGATTGAGTTTGAATTTAAAATTGGAATAAATTATTGAATTGGAAAGCGAACAGTTTAGAAGGTCGTGCCGATAAAGCCGTGGACGATAAAGTATTTTGGCTGAGCAGCTGGGGGCGAGATTGGTAGCCCGGATTGTTAAATATTATTTTGAAAAGTTTCTGTTACCGGGAATTTATCGGAGGGCCCAATATCACGTCAATATATAATAACAATAATAGAAACATTATTTCTATGTATTAAGGATAAATTTTCGTCCACTTTTTAAATTAATTTATTATTTTTTTTCGGGTAGTGCACTATTAAATTACTCAATTGTATTGCTCCAACGTTTCGTAATTATATTTTTGTTTCATTAAAGATCACCATAGATTGTATTTTATTTATTTTATTTTCATGTAGTTTTCTTATATTATCTTTAAAAAATTTTTCAATCATTTGTAACTTTTAAATTGTCATTTTATTTTTATTTTATGACCTTATTTGTACTTCCTGATGAAGCTTTAAATATAATAACGAAACGTTGGAGCAATACAATTGTGTAATTTAATAGTCCACTACCCGAAAAAAATAAAAATAAATTAATAATAGAAACTTTCGTTGTGAAAAAAGTCTAGCTAAATTTAAGCGTTAATCTTATTAAAATGTATAGAGGTGGCTGACTTCTGGATGGGGTATAGACTTTTTTCTTTTGCATTGCAAGGTATTATTAATTATTTAACAATTTAAAATCATTATTTAGAATCATTTATTTATAACATATTTTATTTACAAATATATTTTTGTTATTGCAGCTGCAAAGATTGTTATGGTGAAGATTGAAGGTCCAACGAAAGCCGATGAATTGCAATAATCTGTATCGCAGACTTTACAAGAAGAATACAAACCATCATCGCAATAATTTCTGTTATTTGTACATCCTAATATGTAAGCGACATCTGTTAATAAAAAGTTTAAAAATTAGTGAAATGGTAACAAAAATTTAAATCCAACTTACGATTCTTATCCCTAACGGAAAAACAACGATCCAAGCCTGCCCCACATGGTAGGTCAACTTCTGTAGTATTGCAACCGATGACTGGATCGCAAGACTTACAGATTAAACTTGATGCTAAAAGAATTTAATATTCTATTAATCATTAATTTAATGATTAACTTAATTATTAATCAATAACTTTAACAACACAATGGTAACTTGATGCAGAATTAATAAGATTAATATTTAATTATATTATGTTTTTAAATTTAAAATTAAACTATAGGCAAATAAAAATTAAAGAATAGAAATAAATTTAAAAAGAAATTTTCTTTAAAAGAAAAAGCAACCTCATAGGTACAAAGGGAAATTTACAGCAATATATAATATTAATTTTTGTATTATAAATACAAAATGCATTTTATAATATAAAAAAAATTTATATAAAATTTTGTATTGTGTATAAAAAATAAATACAAATTATAAGTAAAATGTGAAGCTTATTTTTGTATTAAAAAAATAATTTAATAAAATGTAGGGTCTTGAATAAGTTAAGATTGTACTATTAATAATAAATATTTTTAAATGATTCAAAAAGAATTATTTAGGTAAAAAAAAGCTATTTTGGCACAGGTTTAACATTTTTAAATTAAAATTAATTTCAAAGCAGTAATGTCTTTAAATATGGCCAATCACAGCGCTTATGTTGATGGTCACATTATTGCCCAATATTAATTTTAATTTCAAAATTGTAAGTTTACACCAAAATAGTTTAATTTACCTAATAAAATTTTTTTGAATCATTTTAATTATTTCTTATTAGCAGCCCAGTGTTGATTTGTATTTTTAGTATTTTAAGCCTCAATACAATCAAATCTTAATTTACAAAATAATCAATTGCTTTTGATGTAAACACCACACTCTTTAAAATTTAATCATAGCTGGCTTTTAAATGATAATTCAGTTATAATTAAAAAATTTAATTAATTACCATTTTGAATTGAAACAAAAACTACTGTTAAAGTAATTAAACACCTCCGTAACGAAATCATTTTAAAATAATGTTGATAACTTGAAACTTAATAAAAACTATGCCTTTAGTTGGCTTTTATACCCTTTTTAAGCTACTAGATAAGAGGTTTATGAGGAACTTTTATTGCCAAATATTTTCTTTTATTTAATTTTCTGATATTAACTTATTATATAGGTAGGGTCTGAGTAATATTTTCTTATAATAGTTTTTATTGATTCATTTATTATATGATATTCATCAATAGTAATAATAATAAAATAACAGTACAAAAATTCTTACTCTATAAAAATTACAAATTAATGTGGGAAAGAGTCATGGACTGAGAAGATAATATCAAAAGTTTAGTATTGATGTAACTTGATTGTTTTACGTTGCAGGGTGAATAGTACACAATTATTGTTTTCCACTTTACCCCAAAGATGATGTTCTACAAATTTAACATCCGCCCAAGTTTCTAAATGTGTTCCTTGAATTTTTAGTTTTTCTTTGTGGAAGATCCAGGTGATTCCTGCTTTGCGACTTTCTCTCTTTCTTGTAATTTTTAAGGGAACGAGGACACCTGGTAGTTTATTTATTATCTAGATTGGCATCTCCCATTCCTATATATCACTCTTATCGGCAGCTATAATACACTTTTATATTGGGCGCCGGAGATTTGTTTTGAAAAGCAAGACGACCCTCTGAGTTCGATATGATTTGTCACCCACTTGTAGCTTAATTGTTTCTTTTAAAAAATGTCGGGGAACACAAGTTTAATAAATGTATTGTTAGCAGTGTTTATTTAGTGAAGCATGATCAGTGATGATTTTGGGTTGTTTCGGTATTATTCTACTTATAAAAGTAGACTATAAACAGAAAACAAATTGTATACGGACAAATGCGAAAAATATACTCACTGATGAAAGGGCAAACGATGACTAACAAGAACAAATTGCTACTTTACAAAACACTACTACGACCTATACTGACATATGCATCGGCAACTTGGTGTAACGTTTCCAAAACGGCAATCAAGCCACTACAGGTATTCCAAAACAAAAACTTAAGACTTATAACAGGATGCGACCGTTACACGCGAATAACGAGACTACATGAACTAACCGACGTCGAATACTTTCAAGATCATGTTAATAGACTATCTACAAAATTTTACGAGACCCAAATTTCGAAAAGCAAACTAACGAAAAACTTAACTAACATTCGACGAGACAACGCTCCTTTTAGAATTAAGCACAAACTGACATATCAAAATTTACCTATATTCCGACAAACACTGACGGCAGACAACGACGAAGATGACGACAATGATATTAACAATGGCAACGCCACCGGTACGGAGTAACTGATATACCTCTAAATTACCATATATTTATTATCAAGCATTTTTAAGTAAGTTTTATTGTAAATTCTAAATTTAAAAAAAAAAAAAATTGTTGTTTCTTTTTCATTCAAGCAGGTTTAGTTTTTCCTGCAACTACCAAATTAATCAATTTAAAATCCACAACAAAACTATCAATGCAATTTTTATCAATAATATTAATTATTTAAAAATGTTTCGGCACTAATTACTTAAGCAAAGAGAGTTACGCGCAGGTAGGGTCTCTCAACTTCTCGCTCATCGTTAAATTTTAAATTTTATTGTTATAACTTATAAGTTTTAAAATAATAATTATTGTAATGTTAATAGTAAATAAATTTTGTTCTGTCTCTCTCTCTCTCTCGTATTTAATCAATTAATCAAGAATGGAAAAGCATTTGTCAGAATATATCCAGAAGCTAAACGATAGTTTAATTCGATTATGTGCCGCAATAGTTAAAATTAAAGGAGGACATATTTATAAATAAATGAAGCAAAAATACCTATATTTTTATATACCAATACCTTTAAATTTAATTTTGATTCTACATTTTCCTTCTCTTTACCCTAAAGCCGCCCCACTTTCACACGGCCAATATATTTTTTTCTTCCACATCGGAAAGATCAAATTTCCTTTGATCACCAACTTATTCTTGGAAGGATCCAACGCAACTCCCTTATTATATATATATAGTCGGTTTAAAACGTCTTGCGACGTTGTCCGATGCCTAATTTCCAACCTCGTCGGTCTTCGCAATCTTCATCTTTTAGGTTTCTTACACTCATCGCCTTTCTTATTCCCTCACTCCATGACTTCCTTGGTCGTCCTCTTTTTCTTTTTCTTCTCGGAAACCAGTCCATGATCCTCTTTGGCAATCGATCGTTGTTCATTCTTTTTATGTGCCCATACCAAATAAGTTGTTTTTGTTCTATATCTTGAATTATTGTGCCTTCAATACCCATCCTTCTTTTAACCTCCTCATTCCTTATTCTGTCCCGACGTGATATTCTTGCAGCTCGTCGCAATGCATCCATTTCTGTTGCTTCTAGTTTTCTTTTAATTGCTTCTGTCATCCTCCACGTCTCAGATCCATATAGAAGGCCACTTTTTATTACAACCTCGTATATCTGCATTTTTCGCTTTTTCCCCATTTCTTTGCTCCATAATACTCCATTGAGGATTGCAATCATTTTCCTTGCTTGGATATTTCGTGCTTTAATCTCTATTTCATCTGTGCCTTGCTTGTCAAATAATACTCCAAGATATTTATATTGGTTACATGATGTTATCTTCTCTTGATTTTCCAATATAATATCCGTAGCCTCTTCTCCTATACACAAATACTTGGTTTTGTCTAGATTCATAGATAGCCCCCAATGTTCATACTCTTCTATCAGTTTGCGTGTCATATACTGTAAATCATCTTTGTCACCTGCACATAAAATCTGGTCATCTGCAAACTGCAAAGTATATAAGCACAGGTCATCGTCTATCTCGATGCCCATTCCTCGACATTTTCTTTTCCATATTTTTAGAGCATGACGGATATATATTTTAAATAATGTAGGTGAAACGCAGCACCCCTGCTTGAGGCCTTTGGTAATGCAGAATGGCTCGGAGACGATATTTCCAATTTTTATTGCGGCTTGTGAATCTTTGTATAAATTTTGTATAGCTTTTATTAATGTATGATTGATATTTGTGCTTTGGAGAACTTCCCATAACCTGACAAGAGGGATACTATCGTAGGCTTTACACAAGTCAATAAACAGAAGATGTGTTGAAATATTAGTGGCCATTCTTTTTTCTATTATTTGTTTAATACAGAATACGTTGTCTGCGCAGGATCTACCTGCTCGGAAGCCGCTCTGCTCTTCTTCTTCTTCGTTTTTGAATTCTTCTTCTAACATATCTCTCAACACTCTACCATATACTCTACTGAGAGTGCTTGTTACAGATATTCCACGGTAATTAGCACAGTCCTGTTTGTTCCCCTTCTTATATATGGATATAATATACGCTAATTTCCATTCCCTTGGGACTTCGTGCCCGTTTATAAATTTTTGGAAAAGATATGTAAGGATACTGTATAATTTCGATGTTCCATTTTTTAATAGTTCAGCATTTATACCTTCTGGTCCGGGAGATCTTCCATTTTTTAACTTACTAATCGTTTTCTTTACTCTTTCCAGATCTACTGTTATTTCTTCTCCCTCCACTCTGATTTGTATCTCTTCATTCTCATACTCGTGTCTTGTTTCTGTTAGTAGGCTCTTATAATGCTGTATCCATTTATCGACTGGAATTGTTTGTATATTAACATTATTATTCTGCTGTGATTTGACTTTATTTATAAATCTCCATGATTCCGTGCATCTTTTCCCCCCAATATAGGTGTCTATTTCTCTGCACTTTCTATCCCAAGATTCTCTTTTTTTCTCCATAACCCTTCTACGTACTTCTCTCTTAATTTCATTGAAGTACTGCCAATCCTCGTTTTTATTAGTATTTAGCCACTTTATGTACAATTCTTTCTTCATTTCAACAAGTTCTTGAATTTCCTGATCCCACCAGTATTTCTTACTCTGAAGCCTTTTCTTTAATCCAAGTGCTTCTGTGGCAGCCTCCCTTATACTCTTAATCATGTTCTCATATATTTGTGTTATTGAGGTTTGCTCTGTAACGTCTTCCAGCTTACCATCGAGTCTTTGTTGATACAACAGTTTCGTACTGTCATGTTGCAGGCTTTCTAAATTATACGTCTCGTGTTCCATAATTTCGATGTTTGTTGTGACTTGCGTTTCCTTGCTCATTCTTATAGAAGGGAACAAAACTTTTAATTTTAGCAGGCAGTGGTCTGATATCTTGGATGCTCCTCTTTGGACTCTAATATCCGTAACGTATATTTTACTTGATTGTTTTATAATGGCATAGTCTATGATAGATTTAAGATTCCGAGTATGTTGAATCCATGTAAATTTATGTATCTCCTTATGTGGGAAAAACCCATTAACTATTTTTAATTTATTTTGTTCACATATCTCGATTAAGCGTTCTCCGTTGTCATTCTTTGTTACCTCTCCATAAGGACCAACCACTCGACTATTTGATGAATTTCCCGTTCTGCTATTTAGATCTCCTAAGATAATTATATCTCTACTGTTTCCTATTGCCATTATCTCGCTATTAAGATTGTTGAAGAAGACTTCTTTTTCTAAAATTGGTGTATCTTCCGACACTGCATATACTCCAAATAATGTTATTTTTGATTGCATTATGCTTAAGTTAATCTTAATTATATTTTCGCTGATTGCCTCCCAATCTGTAATTTTTTGTTTTAGTTTTTTGTGGATGAGTATAGACACTCCTCTCTTGGCTCGTTCTTTCTTGGGCACTCCACTGAACAGGTGTATAAAGTCACCAATATGTTCACTTCCTTTGCCTTTCTTTTTAGTTTCAGTGAGTATTGCTATATTGATGTCAAAATTTCTTAGTTCTTGGGCGATTTCGTGCAATTTTCCTCTACATCCTTGAGCGTTCCATGTTCCAAAACTCATAATCCTTTTCCTTTTTTTATTTTTTTTCCTCCCTTATTAAAGTTATTTATTTTTCTTGTTCTTTTTTTTTCTCCTAGCAACCTTCTCATTGCTTTAATTTGACAAAAAATAACAAATTTTATATAAGTACAATTAAATATTAACATAAACATTTTTATATCCAAGTTGTCCTTGACAACTTGTTTTCTGACCTTCACTCACATCTTGGCATTCCTTGATTTCTGCACACATGCTATATTCGTTGCAATGAAAGCATGTCCTCGATGACGAACCCTTTTCAAAAGGACACCTCACATAAAGGCTTCTTCTATTTTTGATTTGAGCATTTCTGAATCACATATGATTATGTGAACCCTTTATGTGATTGGCGTTTACTCTCTCGGTCATTGCAGATGTGCACGGGATGACCTATGTTTTGATTGTGGTCGCAGATTCCCCGCTTGGTCAGCTATCACCGCAATATATTGTCGTATTTTTTTTAGCCCCAATTGACAAATAGTAAAGATTTAGTTTTAGATGCTAGATGTTGACTTAACATTTATCCTGCATCGTGAGTTTCCCCTTGCGGGCACCTATTCCATATACCCAAATTGGCAAGTCCAGATATATGCCCCTAGGTGAGGAGGATCAACGACAGACAGGTCGCCGCTGAGGTTCCTATAAGGTCCATTAAGGTCCTTCGAGGCACACTTTTTTATCTTATTACCTACTCTCCATTGTTGGTATTGTAAAAATGGGAGATAAGGGGGACTCGCACTTTGACCGCCGTGCGAGCGAGTCGACGATTTTTGGTTAATGATGTTAAATAGTGGAAATTTTTGATTAAAAGAAAATAAATGCGATTAATTTAAAAACTGTTGCGTTTTATTTTAGAGACCATTGGTTTGAAAAGTAGAAGATTTAATTTTACCGTAGATTTGAAGGAAAATTAAAAATTTGGTTTAGAATAGAAGGTCACGCGATAGCAATCCCGCCGGCTAGTCGTGGCGTGTGAAAATTTGGAAATTACAGTTAATATAGCGTAATTATTTTGATCCCTTAAAATTTTAAGGGTGGGTTATTACATGACAATATAATAGTTAAATGATGCGATTGAGTTTTCTGGTTTTAGTTCTTTAATAAAAAAAAAGCGTATTTGTAGGGTGGCAATATACTTATGAGCGGTAGTGTAGATTTATGCAGGAGGGCGGCGTTTCTTAAGGGGTAGTCTATTTTGAAAATAATGTTATGATTTTTTCTGCTATCGGCTTAAATAATAATAATAATTGTGTCTCATGGCGTTACAGAGCACACATATATTTCATAACAATAATACATATAAAAAGATACAAAAATAATAAAAGAAATCAAAAGTAACCCAATAACCTTATAAGAAAAGGGCGAAGTTCAGAGTGACCCCCAAAAGGGGATACCCTGCTCTTCCATTTAAATGACGTTAAACATCCCAAGAATGATGTTCAGTATATTTTTGGGCGGCAAAATTTTATTTTTAATTGTTTGAGCTTAATTTCTAAAGATCATAGCTACTCAAAATGGATTTTCTAAAGAAGTATACACTGTTATTACAATTGATTAACAATTTTTCCTTTTATACAAAATTAAGGCCGATTTATTAGAGGGTACTAGTGTTAAAAATAATCTCAAAAAAAATTTTATATTTCAGCTAGTTAAAGTAGCCTAACCGCATAACCAAATTATGTAGTTATCAAGGTTTTGTTACCACCAAAACGTTAGTTCATTTCCTTCAGTATGATTAAATAGGTTTGCTCATTGATAATATTTATATTGGGTACCATATAAATATACATTACACATCGCATATAAACGAACGTAATGTTTAGAATATTAACATGGTGACCATATTTAACGGATTAATTGTTGCATTACTAATTTTTTACACAATCAAATTAGGTAAGAAAATTGAAAAATCGTTTGAAAATAATTAATTGTGTATTTAGTGAACAAAATGCTACTTTATTGCATCAGATTGAAAGTGTTTTGGAAAGGCTTTAGCAATGAAATGTAATCAAAATTTCTTTTATAACACTTCATTCTTTGTGGGAATGAAAATAAAAAGTAATTAAAAAATTAATTGGAAAAATCAGTAAATAGCTTCAAGCAAATAATGTAGTAAGTAGGTACATTATTTAGTTTTTCTTGAAGTAGCGGTTATGTAATATTCTAAGATTACCTTACTTCAAGAGTTTATATACATCCAAAGTTTAAAAATTGACGGTCATTGTTTAATAATGATGAAATAAATATCTATGTGATCATGTAAAACCTGCTATTAATCATGTTTTGATATAAGAATTTCCATGTATTGTTAAATTTTTCATCTGAAAATGTTTTAAATTTGTTTTTAATCTTAATTTTAAAGCTACCATGCGTGGCATCTTGCCCATCTTGTAGGGAACGGTGATTATGTAGATTGTGGATAGTAGGTACATATGCACCTATATAAGTAAACAAGTAATTGAAGACAATAAACCGCTTATTAATTGTTTCACTTTTTTCGTATTTTTTTCGCAAATTTCGTATTGTAATTTTTCATTTTAGTGCGTCTTAATTTTAAAATTTTTACTCGTTAGATTTTCTCTGGACGTCAGTCCTGAATACGGTTCTATTTATTTTGCGTCATATTGATTTGTAGAAGTAGATCTAAATTGTAGATTATATGTAAATTATAAAATGGCATTTAAACTTTAATTTAATTGTTCTACCAAATTATTACGCTCATATCTGGTAGTGCTAGAGTTAACATATAACGAGCAAATATATGAAATACAATGAAAATATAGCACAAATTATCCACGAAATTGAACTTATCAGAAAATTTCCATATTTGCACTTATCAGTTTTGTACCAAACACCACGGATAATAATAAGAAGTCTGTACAGAGTTTCGTATTATTTACTTTGTATACAAGTTATAGGTAAATATAATCAATTAATGAATGCGTATAAAACTATTGCAAATATTTTCGTCTATTTGAGCTCCTCAGATAGTTACTGATCAGTCTGTAATATAGAGCGAAACAATAAATTGCTATAGTTTATACAGATTGTTTAATTGATATTATTATGGATAACTTGCATACATTTAAAATAATTACATATAAATGTAATTTTAAAGTAATTAATTGTACCTATATTTATTTTATGTTGTAAGTAGCTTGTGAATTTACCTACGTCGCCGTCGCGACGTCGCTAATATAACATTTTATGCCCCTTTTTTATGAATAATTTTATTTAAAATCATCTTTTCTGACAAATTATTAACAGAATTTACGTTCGTTTTCAATTACCCTCAATAAATACAAAGAACAATATTTAATTCTCTATAACTCGGTAATTGAAAGTAATGTAAACTAATATTTTGAAATTTAAATAAAAGCAATTTTAATAAAGTACTACTTTAAAATAATGCAGTGAATATGAAATTTTAATATTATGTAATATTTTAATGAAGTAAAATTAATAATCCTTTAAAATTTATGTTTAATTTTGATAGAATGGTATGAAATGTTGTCTTTTAACCTTGATATATTATACTATAATAATTGATAAAACTGCGTTTATCAGTGATAACAATATAATCTCATATTGGTGGAAGCACACGAGAATCAATCAATTTTGATATAAATATAACTACTTCGGAAAAGTTTCTTAAAATTTTTTTAAATATTATATTATATTATTTATAATAATATTATACATTAATAGCAATGTGAAAAATAGAAAATAAATTTTCCTACGGCGAGGCGGCGATAAATGATGACAATGTAATTAAAGATAATATAATTTGCACCTTTGTTGGTTTACTTGACTCATAATATCTAAGGTTTCCTAACTAATGTAAATTAATAGATAAATCTGATCCGTAAACAGTTTTGAGAACCTATAAAGAATGTAAAAAAAGTATACGTTAAAATTACCAGTTTAAATTGTTTTTCATCATAATATTGTTCCATCAATTACATTTCGCTAATCAGGACAGATACAAATTAAGTAATTTAATTTGTATAAAATTTATATAAAAATACCATTTTATTTATTATCATTAGTTAACAACTAACCAAAAATCCCTTTTAACAATAATTAAAGGGAAGTATCAAATGTTGAACATCTTCAGACGTGAAAGAAAAATCTCTTTCCATTAATACCATTTTCATTCTTATAAAATACAATCTAAAGCAAGAATCTTAAAATACTAATTTTTAATGCTTATCTCCCATGTTCGGATTTAAGGTGTGTCACTATAGTAGTTAAATTTATGCTGTAACTTTGTACTTTTTAGGTGAAGGATTACATTGCTTCCAGTGCGATTCCTTGCAAAAGGGATTTTGCGACACTCCGATTAATATAACTGCAGTGAATGTAGCACTTTGCTCTAATCCGAATAGTACATGTTTACATCTCGTTGAAAATAATGGTGGTATGTTTTAATAATTAATTTGAAAAAGATATTTTAAACGATATTATATAATTAGATTTTATATTTCAGGGGTAGTCAAAGTTACCAGAAGATGCGCTGCTGAGGACTACCATTGTAAATTGAATAGTACATTAAAATGCTCGACTTGCTCTACAGAATATTGTAACGATTCGTTAAAGTTAATGCCAACTGTGGCTATTGTGTCATATGCATTTCTAGTACAACGTTGGTATACTTGCCTAACTACAATATAGACACAATAATCAAAAAATAAAATACAATGTAATAATAATGAAATAATGTAATAAAATACCATTCAAATACGATAATTGATTGTGTTTCAAGTTAAAAAAAGCATAGGTATTGGTAATATAAATATTTTTTATGTTTAAAAGCTCCGTAGAAAGTTTCCTTTGATGGAAAATCATTTCAATAACATGTTGCATATCGTTCACATTTTTTCTTTAAGATTATTTTCCTGTTATTTTTTTAAATTTTTAATCTGTAACTTATTCTTAATTCGTATATTATTTTAAACAATTTTACTAGTTAAATGAATTAAATTATTAATATAATTTAAATGAGCTTTCAGGCATAAATTATGTATTATTCTGACGAAAGGCGTGTACATGCCTGAAAGCTTAATAAAAATATATTAATAATTTAATTAATTTAACTCGTAAAATTGTTTAAATTTATACCAATTAATTTATTATCACGAGTTAACAACTTAACAATTTAAATGTAACCGATTCACTATTCGAACAATCTTTTTCAATTTCACTTATAATTTTATGAAAAATGCTTCTTGAATATTTATTGAAGACGACAGAACAACTCGAAGCTTTATTGAAATAAAAGTTGTATTATTTGGTAATTTATAATATACAAAAGAAAATATCATTTGACTAACGACCATTATCACTTAGCATTGAAGGTCCTGGTTTCAAATGAATTATTCATTTTTGCCTTTACTTAATGCATTACTCGTATATCCGAATGTTCGTTATAGCCGAGTTCTTTATAACCGAACTCAAATGTATATAAAAGTATAGAATAGAATTATATGATTTTGTTTTACGTTGGAAGGGGGAAAATCTTAAACAAGACACAATCAGCCCGTGCTGCTGGTAGTGTGGGGTTTACCCTCTAAAAAACCCCTCCCGTTGATCCACGCAGGTTTCACCTAGGGTATTTCTTCTGCGAACATCACGTCTTGTGCTTCTGCCCTTTCGGGACTTTTCTCTTCTCATTGTTCTCATCGGACCGTAAGATATAAGCTCGACCTGACTTATATGTAATTAATATAACCTTCCAATTTACTTGCTTTTACACACAGCATACATTTGTTTGTATAAAAAAGACTCACATTTGATGAGTATGCAGAAGTCTGTCAGAAGTCAGTGCTTTAAAAAAGTACTCGTTGTTAATTGTTGTTATAAATTACAGTAACCTGGAAATTTACCAAACGATTGATAAAATCTGATTATATGTAGCTCTTAATGGGTTCCTAAAATATTTTAACTTATCCAATTAAATAATTCAATATCTTTAAAATTATCTATAAGATAATATAGAAAAACAATACCTTCATGTTCATAATTAGCCCTAATTATTATGACTAACATTTTGCGAATATGTATTTATTAGAATTTCTACATCAGTTTGTAATTATTATCTGATGTCATAGGTATAATCTAAAATAATAGTTCTAAGCAATCTGAATCAGCCAAATATTTTATTATGTTAACTAGGATGCAATTCTCTAGAACCAACTTTAATAAATTTTACCTTTTTTACTTTTTCCAGTTTTCCCCATTACCTGGAATTAACTAGAAGTTTTTTTTTAAAGAAGCAACGAAATAATGCAGATCACGACAGTCAAGCATGGTTGCTAGCGGCTTGCACTTGCATTGGTGACAACTAGGGTGCATTCCACTTAAAGCCCACGACGACCGCGGCGTGGTTCCATGGTTCTTTGATTGGACTAAAGATTGAAAGCGGTTATTTGATTGGACTGACGATCTACCGACGATCAAGATTCTTGATCATAGAAAGTTGTCAAAATTTAATGACCGCTTAAACATCAATATTGAATCATCATCGTATACTTAACAGCTCGTCATCGACTTAACGGCTTGTTAAAAGTTTTATAAAACTTGCTATAAGTATAAAATACTTTAGAAATGAAGGATAACAGGCTGGAAAATAAGTTTTATAAAACCGTTTGCTCGTATGTTATATAAAAAATTGATTATTATTAGAGTACATACTCATATGTTTGATAGGCTACATATATGTAATCTGTACCTGGTATACATAATATGTATTTCTCGATAATATTTTTTTATCATAGTTTGTTATCAAAAATGTCAATAATAAGTATGTCTATTTAGTACAATTAAAAGATAAAAATATCGAACAGCAAAGTTTTATCAAAATAAAAATCGTTCTAAGGGCCGATTTCATAATCAAAACGTTAATGGACACTTAACTAAAAGATCCTTGTTAACCAATAAAAAACGTCCGTTCACTCTAACAAGCCAATAGAAATCCACTTTTATTTTTAACAGTTCGTTAAAAGTATTATGAAATCGGCCCTAAGTGTTTGGCTTGTTCATGTAATTTTTCTGAGCAAATCATTAAAATGAAGAAAACGAATGTTTTCGTACTACTTACTGCATGTTTATTAAATCAAGGAAAAAATTGTGACTTTAGATTTTGAAATTATTGTCACACGGAAAGACGGATAATCAATTTTTACTTTTGAGGTAACAGCTGACAGTAGACCTCTCTTCCTTTTTTAATTTCTTTCTAACTTCAACATGTCGGTTCATTCTCACCAGCTGAATGATATTTTCTGGCGTCTATTAATTTTTTTGGATTTTCTGCACATCATTTTGTTACTTGAGATATCTGCTCGGTTTTTATCTATCAAGGTGCCCTGCCAAAATCCACTTTTGCTCAGTCAATTTTGAGTAATTTTTACTATTTTAATTATATCTGTTAGGCTTACATCGACAAACGTAATACTCTCCATAATCCATAGTTCATTGTATTACTCATGATTTGCCTACGTTTTTTATATCTAGCTCACACGACAACTTCTGTTGTATTTGTATTGATTCACCTGAACATAGTTATTGATAGCCTAAAAGATGTAGTGAAAGTAGATCTACAGCCAATGTTAAAATGATTGGAAGGCTACTTACATAGGGATGCCGAATTGTTAAAATCCCCACGCCCAAACGTTTTTGCGTGAAAACATAATATATAGATATTATGCACAAATATTTAAAAATAAATGAGGCACTATTAGATGTAGAGACAATTTGATTGTGCCAGACAATGTACCAATAACAACTAAATATCGTATCTGAAAAGAAGAATAAAAGAATTTCTTTTACAAAAATTCGCTTAATTGAACAGCTAAATGTAGGGGCAATTTTTTTCAAACGTATACTTGCCTCTTAAGTCCATGGATCTTTGGGCAGCTAGCTTTTATACCCAGCGTCGAGAGCA
Organism: Rhagonycha lutea; assembly: GCA_958510855.1. NCBI lineage: Eukaryota > Metazoa > Arthropoda > Insecta > Coleoptera > Cantharidae > Rhagonycha > Rhagonycha lutea. The sequence continues at coordinate 45,698,314 of OY294039.1, forward strand.
AAATTATCGTGAGTTCTTGTACGTAGGGTGTTGTAAAACCAAATTATTAAAGAAAAGACCAATAAGATTATCTCAATGGAACTATCAAAAGATGGTTGCACTCTCAAGAAATTAAAATAACAACTATCTTTAAGAGTAAAGTAAAGTCACGCTAATTAAAGCGTCTTATTGGTTCTTCGTATATACCAACGTAAAGACTAAAGGAACTATAATTTCCTGAGTAGTAGTTAGTTGACTATGTTGCTTTTAAATGTAGGTTATATAAATCTTCCTCCTACTGAAGGACTGCTTGAAAAAGGTATTATTTATATTCCGCAGTAAATGATCATTAGTCATTACCAATGATCTCATTGAAACAATCTTTGGGATAACTATTCACGAGATGTCAATTACGGAATTGGCAAAACGAATCCTTGTTGCTACAACTAATCAACAAATGCGATGAACAAACCAGTTATTGGATTCCTACCTAGCAACCTACTTATTTACCACAGAGGAGATTGTTTGATGTATGAAGATCCAAATGATGTTCTGAATTTTTCCAAATCTTTCAATTGCCAATCGTTGGTAAAAAGATGTCCTATATTCTTATACCTACTATACTTTGTTTACCCAACATATGCACCAAAAAATAGAATAGAAATTTTCTATTGCTCGAATTTTGAAACTCCTGTTTACAATTGGCTTAAATATGATTTGGGGAGGAGCCTAGGTGCATATGTTGGGTAAACAAAGTATAGTTCAACTATTTATTAATTTTATTCAAATAGCTGCTTTTAAATTATTTTTTATGTGAATGTATCCATGCAAATGAATATGTAACTTTACCAAAAATTCAATTAAGTAGTTAATATAATAGATAGCATTAACACAATATAACTTCAACACAATGCCATAGTAATTATCTAAACAAAAGTAGGTACTATTGACGAAGATCTTCACTAGATATCCAAAAATTTCGCGATAATAATAAATGAATCAATAAAAATTATTATAACGAAATATTACGCAGAATACTTATAAGTAATTATTAGATAATGAAACTCATTGGCCAATACGAGTTTACTCTTAAATCTCATTATCTATTACACTTGAAAGAAGTATAAAAGGCAACTCACACATAATTTTTTTACTTTTCAAGTGTTCAAAAAGTTTTTAAAAATGATTTCGTTGCGAACGTGTTTAATTGCTTTAGCAGTAGTTTTTGTTGCAGTTCAAACTGGTAATTAAGTTAAATTAAATTAATTAATATTAGTAACTAAATCAATATTAAAACCGCCACTGTGATTAAAATTTTACGAAATGGATTATTTGTGCATTAAGGTTTGATTGAGTCTTGGGAGTCGATTAAAATTATTTACGAAATTAAATAAATTTCATATCATAATGTAGAAAATAATGCTGCATACTATACACAATATAGAAATCATTGAAAAATAATAATAATACGGTTATAAAGTGTTTTCAAAAAAGTTTATTAGTGACTTATTAGTTACTAAATAATATTTAAATTTCTTACTAATAAAATATTAAATATTTTTTAGTTTCAAGTTTCCAGTGTAATCAATGTGACATAGGCAGTAACTGTAATTCCACAATAAAAAAAAATGTAACTTGTGGAAACGGATTTGACCGTTGTGTAAAGATCAGCTATAAGGATAGTAAGTCAAATTCAATTTAGGTATTTAATAATTTCACTAACATTTTGAATTTTAATAAATAGAGAAGCCTTACTTTCTTGCATGTGCAACAAAAAATGCTTGCGATGATGGTTTATATGCTAGCTGCTCGCTCTGCGAAAAAGACGGTTGCAATACATCTTCTTTTGTTGCTCCTTCTATCTTCACCATAACAATATTTGCAGCTGTAGTAACAAAAATGTACTTCTAAATCAAATTTTCTGTAAATAAATTATTATAAAATTTCTTAAAAATTATTAAATTTAGGAATGCTTTAATTATAATTTAGATACAGATTTTTTATAAATAAACTGAGTTTGCAACAATTTAAATTCATAATGTTGACTGAAAAATGTAATTAAAGAACAAAAATTTTGTGTAGTAAAAGTAATTAATGGAAAATTTACTCAACTATTGTTAAATAAAATATTGTGATATACTAATAATTATACTAGTTTTTATTTTCCCCATCAACTCTTAAAATAACCTCTTATTTATATCGTTTGAAATTAGAGAGAGAGAAATTTTTTTCATATTCCAATAGGAAAGGATGATTTTGGTAAAAGTTGGTAAAATTACAAGCCCCAAATCGATGTGCACATGTGTGTCAATAACGTAGCTATTGCCTGCTATCTCCTGTGAAGTATTTAGCAAATATTTCCAATAGATTGGTGATTAAACTATTTGCGAAAAATTAATTGGATATGAAGATAGTGGCGAGATTAGTTGTTTTATCTTTTCGTTTTCAAGTATAACTGCCTAAAATAAATATAGAGTGTAATATCTCTTATCTTTCCTATTTGAAATAATAATTTTGTAATTGCAAAATTTTTATATAAATTATAAAGAAGAGTTTGTAAAAACGGTAAAATTACATTAATAAAATGTATTTTCGGCATCTTGTCAACAGACGTCGCGAAGATAGGTAAACCAGACAATAAAGCGTTAAGGATATTATTGTATCTCCTATTCAAGACATGCTGGGTCAGTAATCAACCCAATTAGCAATTTCTTAAACTACACATTTAAAAGTGGGAAGTTTGAACACTCAACTTTCAGAAAATGCAGTGTGTGTATAAGCGGAGTTCACCATCAAAATCTTTTGTCTTAACAGATTTTACCTAAGCAAGGCAAGACAAGAACATCAATAAGAACGCCACTTTTGCAAATGTAACAAATTAATGAGTACCTACCATTAAAAATGTTATACTTTGAGCGGAATTACGGATACATTATGACATAATGCTAATATTTTGTATACTAATCTGTAGCCTAATTGCAACAAAGGGTCGGAAAGACACAGAATAAACCACAAAAATAATTAATTTGCATAATAAATGCAAGTTACCTGTTTGATCCTTATCTCTTCCTGAATTCCTCCCATTTCCTCTTTCATCTTCAGTATTTCTTCTGTGTTATCTTTAACAAGTCGTTGTTGTATTTCGGTTATAATTGAATTATTTTCGAATTTTTTTAAAAGTACCCCCTTAGGGCCACTCTCAACTAACTTCCCAACCGGGAACTTTGAAAATCACGATCTATAATAATAATAATACTTTATTTCCAACAGGCAAGAGCCCAATAACAGGAAAAAATAAAATACAATTAAAATTCAAAAGTAAAAATATTTAAAATAATGGTCATTCAATTTCTTAAGTAATTTTGCTCAATATTTCATCACAATGAATTTTATTGTGGATCAAACCATGTAGGAACAAAATTGATGTTACGTATCTACGATATAATACAAACGTATTCATCTAATTTTTAAAACAATCAATAATTAACAATTTTATAAAATGTTTATTAAGTACAATAAATTCATTCTCGACTTGCTTAAATTTTACACCAAAATTTTATAGCAACTCCATTTGTAGAGGACAATATAAACTTTAGCGTGATTTTGAGCCAGAATCGATCATCAAGAGGCATAACATAAAGTTTTACTTCTATAATTCAGAAAAAATATAGGAATGGCAAAGAATAATTACTTAACTGGCAATTTACATATATGTAGGTATATGAACAAATTTAGTTAAACACGGCTAAGTAACACAAAACGGCATTATTACAGTGGAACTTGTGTTCTATACTATCATTATACAAATACAAATAAAAAGTTTATGGTTTGGCATAATTATTATTAAGACTGTTTTTCTTTTGATAAAATTATGTTAACAATATTATAGCAAACAGTTACAGCATTACATAGCAGACAAAAACTGAGTTTTCATCGTATGTGAAGCTATGAACTTACCAAATACCATGCTTTCATTAAAATGGTTGATTGGGATAGCTTTCCTGAGTACATTTATTCAAAATGGTAAGTAGTTTAGATTGTTTTAAACATATTTGAATTTAACAATTAATTTATAATTTTAGTAAAAAGTAGTGTGGATTGCTACAGATGTTTCTCAAATACTTCTGGAGTATGTGGAAGTCAGTTTAACCCAGAAGCGTCTGAAAAGATTATATGCGATGGTCCTTCTGCTTTGTGTTCCACAAGAGAAATTCAATATCCTTACGGTTAGAAATGTCTATTAACCATGTTCGCTCATTTTATTTATGTTAAACTACACCATCATCCATTTATAATAAACTTCAAAGGATAAAACAATTAGTTCATTTTAAGTGGGAGTCAATTTTAACTGGATTAATTTTATAATAATAATTATTATATCCGAGTTTACTTTACATGCGAGTCATCATAATGTGGAATATACTGTAAATTGATAGAGCTTACTTATCTGAACGGGTTTTATTCTTTTATTTAGTTTAAAGTAGTTCCAAAGAAAGAAGAAAAGGCGTAGCAAATATTTCGGCGTAGTAGAGATCGTGTGACACCCAATTCCACTAATTAACACCAACATAAACACGATTGTACAAATTTTGGCTTCTGCGCATTTTTTGCTCCACATTTTCTGCTTTCTTGGAACCACTATAATTTAGTTTTTCCTCACAAAATTGGTATGGTTAAACATATTTGTATAGACATTTTAGATTTATTAAAATAATTCAATAACATTTTTCAGGGAGCATGGTCACCCGTGGTTGCGTAACAACTTCAAAAGTATGTGATAATCCAGAATTCGTTATGTGCTATACATGCAAAGAAAATTTGTGCAACGGATCATCCTATAAAGAAATATCTTTAATATGTAGTATATTAAGTATTTCACTTCTTACATATTTTATTTAAGACTTTTACACTAATTGCAAATTGATATTATATTTATGTAGTTACATTAATCAAGTAGAAATTATACTATATTTCAACAAAATGCTATACTTATATCTTCTTTTTACTGTTGCTTCTTCTATGAGACTTCATAACCCAATAGTTTTCACGATCCACATCCATATCAGGTGGTGCTGGGTTCTAACCTCAAACAATCTCATAATTGTTTCCATCCTGCAGAGGGTTGAATTAGAAATTAAAAATTAGTATATGCTCAGAAATCCCATAAGTATAACTTTGGCACACCACCAAAGCTTTTGTTGGTAAATACAGGTTCCAGCCCTAACGTAATAAGGAAAAAGAAGAGGACTTATTTAATAATTATCTAAAGAGAGTCCCAATAAGAGCCCCCGATTTATTTATTTGAAATGTGATATGACCGTAAAATGGGGTGAATAGAAACAGTTTTCAACTTTGATGTCTAATAACAGAAAACCTACTCAAGGTTTTTGATGCCCTAGATAGCTTAAATATGGGTCTTAGTTAGTACTTCAATTCGCAAGATCAAAAAAGTTTAGAAATATCTTAAATTTCAACATTTAAAAAAAAATATGCTCTGTTTCTATTGCACTGCATGGCAGGTGAATAGAAACAGTAACATAATTTCGATTGATTTAATGTGCAGGCAAATAGAAACACAATTTAATTTTTATTAAAATGTATCAAATGTATTTTACATGAAATTTCTTTTAATAAACAACAAAAATTAAGCCATAAACAATAATTTAACCTGAGAGAGAAAACAATATTATACATTGATGTCAAATTTCTTCAAACACTCCTCCGGAGGATTATATTTATGTTTTCCAGCTACTTGATTCAAATCAAACTCTATGAGATGTCAGAGACATCGGGAAGGCCACAGATTAATCCAGGAAAATTAGTAATAACAATGAAATAAAGAATCACCGGCATTATTTACAAAAACTGGATTTGCAGAAAAACAAGTGTAGCTAGACTTAAAATTAAAATAGGAGGGTTTAAACAAATTACAGATAAACCGCTTATTCGAGTGTGACGAAAGTAAGTGTCAAAATGACCTTTGTGGATGACAAGTTTTCTGCAGAGTAACAAATGACAACAAATTACTATAATGTTTATTAATTAACCTAGACTAAACAAACAGTGTTATCAACTTGATACCAAGCTAAATTCCTTCCACAAACCATAGACAATCACAAAAAATATATATTAGTGGTAAATTTAAACAAATATAAGTGCCCTGATTTTTTTTCTATTTAAGTGAAGTTCTGTTTCTATTCACCCCACTGTTTCTATTCACCACATTTTACGGTACTTATATTTCATTATAAAAATGTTGCATTCAAGTACGGAACAAAATTTAAATAAATGCGCACCATGGCTCTGCTTCTAAATTCTTTATCTTTTGATCAAATTTCAGATGATATATTCCATAATTGTGCAACGGTGGATCTTTGCCATAAACTTATTAGCAACACATGTAACTTCAAATAACCCTAAAGATAGGAGTTGCATGGTACCAAATCTACGATATTACGGGCCAATTCTGATATTACATGACCTGTACTACATTTTCTGTGGCAATGCAATTTTTTTAGGCGCAGTATGACAGGTTGCGCCTTCTTGCTGGAACTATAATATGTTCCTCAATATTAGGGTAGCTGTCGTAATTGTTCAAGCAATAGGCGTAGTGGTAGTCTTATTAGTTTTTCAAAGAAATTGTCTTAAAATAATGGTGATCACACGAACAGGTTATATGCTAAATAATGATTTATTAATTTTAATTTTTCGAGTAATTTCACGCAATAAAAATTAAAAATATTTTACAAGTCTTTAGCTGATTATTCCTCTATGAAAATATTTTTGTATTTTTTTGTCTTTAGAAGAATTTAAATTTAATTTATTGTAAAAAAATAGGCAACTAGTCATACTAGCATGGGTTTAAATAAAGGAAATGTTTGTTGATTTGAATTTATTGATTTCATATTATTATTTTATCGTTAATAAATCAATTTTGTTCTAAAGATTTAAAAAAATGGAGGAAAAAAGTCTACTTGGTTCAAGCAAAACAATTTTTTTCAGAATAATTTGAGTTAATAATTGGCCAACATTAGGTTATGTCAATTAATTCCAAATATTTAAATATTTTAAACTTTTTTGTTTGTTTCACGTATCAATAATTTTAGGAATGAACGCCAGAGTACTGTAATTTATTAACAAATTTAAATCTTATTCTACAGAAATATTAAATTCAAATTATTACCAAGTGGTTTAAGCGGCGTTCACATCGAGGTTATTGTCTTTTCTTGCTTGGTTAGAAGCTGGCGATAGCCCATCAAATTGAAGTATTTTCTTCTATCCCTTTCTATAATAGTTAAAAAATAATTCTGAAAAACTCTGATTATACCTTTGCAGTTTAGCTTTCAGATTATCACTTCTTATACGGTTGCTCAATGATAAATTTTCACGACAGCACCAACCAATCCCAATTGGTTTTCCCCCTCTAATTTTGAACCAAATTTTATTTTCGTAATTTTATTATCTTTACAAAGTGACCGGCCGCCGATGTGAATATTAGGAAAGTAACACGGGAACTTGATTTTTTCTTAATTCCTGCTTCCCATCATAACAAAATAACAAGTGCTAGCTATCTTTAGCAGCGGAATAAAAATCTCTTCAAATTGATACCACTTTTATTCTTATCAGTTCTGATGGGAAGCAGGAATTTAAGAAAAATCAATTTCCCATACTAATTTCCTATGTTCACATCGGCGGCCGGTCACCTGGTATAAATAAAAATGAATGTTTAAATCCTTTGTCATCCAATTACTTGAGAACGGCTGGACCGATTTGGGTAATTTCTTTTTAAATGTTTATAATAGTGTAAGGAAGGTTTTTACGAAAAAGAAAAATTAGAAAAGGTAACCGAAACGTCAAAAAATTCGGGAAAGAATCTTATACTAAGTGTAATTTTGAGGTACGCATAGATGGCGCAACGGTAAGATTAAGTTTCGGGCTCAATGCCACTTCAGATCTCGAAATCCCTCAAAATTCCCAAAGCGAGGAAAATAAGACTTCAAACCCACGGCTGCGGATCTACAGGGTTGGAGACCTCCAATCATTCAGAAGGTCTGTTTAAAATGGCATGAGGGGTACGGCTCTAAACGCAAGCCGAAGTTCATACTCAAAGAATTCGCACATAGAAAGGAAAAGGGATTAAAACAAATCGGTACTCTAAAATTCCATTAGAATAAGGAGAGCACCTGGCATAGCGGTTTACCGTGATAAACAAAGCGGACTTAATTCAGTTTATTGAAATTTGGACAGAAGAACGTCTGTCGGGTCAGCTAGTACCTAATAAAAATTAAAATAAAATTCCTGGTTGACGATAAAAAAATGTATGAAAATATTTGTAAAAATTACAGGTAACTTGGAATAATCTATAATACAAGTTTAACAAAAAAAATTTATTAATAAAAATTATTTTTTGCACACTGACAATTTGCTTATCTAGTGATTGGGAACAGGACGCTAACCGAGCCACCGCACCACCGCTACGAAGTGCAATTAATTAGCAATTAGCAATTATAAATCAAAAATTTTGGTATTGACTCTTGGCAGAAGAACCCATGGAACTCGCTAACTGGGATCTCGACACAGTTCAACTTATTAAAAATGTATTCCAGGGCAAACAAATAACATAAATCGGGATATTTAAGGAAATGAAACGCCTAAACCGTGATATTATTTATTATTTTAATAATAGTATTAAAACTTAAAAACACGTGTAAATAATCTATGTATGAGCAAACTTTTATAAGTTTTAGCTTCACCTTTATTAATAAAAACTAAACGTGCAAATATAACTTACGCGTTCGTTCCTTAAGGCAGTATTCTCGTCTAAAGGCATCCATTTTATTTGAAATATAGAGGTCGATAAAAAGAAAACAAAACATATTTTTACCATTCTGTTTTTTACAAGATATTTATTGATATTTTGAGAATCGACAAAAAAAATTACGAAGAAAAAAAGTTAAAATTAAATAAGTTATATGCTGGTAAAGTTGGGAAAAAACAGGAGGTGTTACAACGGTCATGATTCCAACCCTTGTGGTCATCTGAAATAAAATTTTAAAAAAGATTCTTAATTAGTGAGAATGTCGTTATGGCCCGAACTAGAAAGAAAACGAAACAAAATGTTTTCGCAAAATGGCAGCTGTCTGAAGAAAAATGAAGAAAAAATGAATACGTTTTAATTTTTTTAAATAGGAAAAATTTTTAAATTTGCTACAAATTTAGTTTGTGCCAAAGCCACTTATATATTGAAGGCTGACACAAAAATTGAAGTAAATCGGTTAAATAGAACTTAAAATATCATGACCGTTATGTTTAAAAATGTAGTTCTGAGATATTTCAATTTAAAGATGCAACATTGAATCTAAACTACTGAGCTGCACTGAACACTGAAAACGACGGGTTTAGTCGCTGCGTCACTAACATCGTAAATTATTGGAATTTTAAAATTTTCTTTCGAGGATATTATAAACTTTAACCGCCGTATTCATAAAAATAAATCAATATTTAAGAGAGGCTTGTAAACCCTTCTTAACCATAGCCTAGCTTTTTTTGCTAGTAAAAGCATAGTGAAAAAAGCTTCACTATGCTTTTACTAGCAAAAAAAGCTACGAATGTCTCGCGACAATAATATCCTGGCTGTGACTGTGGCGCCATCTATGGATGGGATGATCCTGTGAAGGAATTTTATATTTGATCCTGAATCCAAGCATGCGCATTTGTTTCTGTTTTGTACTTTTGAAACATACCAAATTTAATTTTGACAGATGTCAAATTTCTCCTTTGTAGTTTGGATGAACGTACATGTACGAAAATTACATTACTTTACGTTAACAATATTCTAGTATGGTATTTACTCTACTACTATTTAAGTTATTGAATAAATTATTTAAAAAAAATAATGATCATTATAATTTATTATTATCAGTCGGTTGAAATTATTCAATTTTTAATTACTATTAATATTAAGGTAAAATAAGTAAAACTGTTGTATATGAGTATTATAATGTATGAGTTTTTAAATGAATTTTTAAACTTCTCAAGTATGTGCACATTTATATTTAAATATATGCAAATTACATACTTAAACGGTTTTTCGCTTGTATGAGTTTTAAAATGATTTTTTAAAAATTATTATTATGTGCACATTTGTAATCACAAATTTCACACTGAAACTACTGACAAAAATAGTGGTATTGCTCTTTATGATCTATTATTGTAGAAGGAAATAATTTAAATAATAAAAAATGTACTTTGACGAAATTTGATACCTGTCAAAATTAAATTTGATATTCCTAAGTACAAAACAGAACTAAATGCGCATGCTTGGATACATAACCCAACTTCGCATAACCTCACTGACAAGTCAAATTTTCAAAGAGTTACATCACCGTACCACAGATGGCGCCACAGTCACAGCCAGGTTAATACTGTCGCGAGACATTCGTAAAAAGCTAGGCTATGGTTAAGAAGGGTTTACAAGCCTCTCTTAAATATTGATTTATTTTTATGATTATTCACTATGCTTTTACTAGCAAACAAAGCTAGGTTATGGTTAAGAAGGGTTTACAAGCCTCTCTTAAATATTGATTTATTTTTATGAATATGGCGGTAAGAATATGCAACAACAAAAAATTGAATTTTTCAATATTCTAGACCGAAATACCGCCTTAATAATTTCATAAGAACTCAAAATGTGATAATGAGATCCATATACAATTAATAATTTGTAACCAACCGTGCAAATTTTGCAATAAATATTTTAAACAAAATTTACGATAAGATTATTTTTATGCAGAAAACAAAACCTTACAGTTTATCTTATCTAATGATTTATCGATAATTGAAGTTTAATTTAGTGACTATTGATTACGTAGTACTCTCTACAAATTTTCATTGTTTTAAATTTTGAAAATAATATACTGTATACATGTTGTCCTTACTATATAGATTGTTTATTTGTTTACTTTTAATTTTTATATTACTGCCTTCTTGGGGTAAGTTGAATTAATAAATATTTAGACGGTAACATTTTTGACTCTTTGTAAATTTTTAGGAAACACTTTAGAATGCTACCAGTGTACATCAGATGATGCAGGTAGTTGTGGAAGGAAGTTTAATTCGTCGACCACTTTTAGCCAACCATGCGAATTTGGAAACGATGTTTGTATTAAGGTCACTATGCATGTTACGAACAGTAAGTATTTAAATGACTCAAAAGAAGGATAATTAAAGTAAAATTTGCTATCTATATAATAATACTTCTTATATGCTATAAATTGAAGTAGAGAAATCCGGCCGTTAAGTTTCCACAAAAATAAAATAAACGTTTTCCAAAATTAAATTCAATCAAAATTCAAAAAACATTTTATTTTAAATACCTTTTTCTAGTTAATTTTTACAAAATTTTACAATCGCCAAAATTAGCACGACCCTAAGGCTTACTAGAAGAGAGTTCTCTATAGAATTGCTTCTAGAAAGAGGAAGAAGAAGAAATTATGACAATCTTTGTATAACAAAAGAGAATAAAGATTTTTATAAGAGGACAGTGGGTCGATGGCAAATTAAAGCCAAACCCACACACAAAACTAATTATAAAACATAGCATCTTGTCCTTTATAATTCCATCTATAGATCCTATTTTAAAGATCCGACTTCCATAGCAGTTATACATGTACAAAACCTATAAGACGGCGTAATGTCAGAAGACCAAGGAAAAGATGGAAGGACCAGTGATTGATGTTATCGTAACAGGTATACTTACCTAATACGTGCAAAAGAAGAAGATCCTATATTACATTAGAAAGGGCACAAACAGACCATTTTGTTGTGAAGTAAACAATAAAACATCGTTTGTTTTCCTTTTAGAATGCACCAATAGGTTGCTACCTTCAACGATTAACAAGACATTTCAACCGTATTGATTGGGCTAACAAAGGAAAACAAATTTTTCAGTGCTTCCAAACTAATAGCTTCATAAATATGGCTATATTATATTTAAGGTTTTTATGTACTACCTATATAATCTATGTTTCCACGCACATGAATGGCTTAACGAGATTGCCGCTACCGCACGTTCACTCATTGAGCATAAATTTATTTTAAAAATAATATAACTGTTTAACAAATAACGTAAGCTATGATAGGTTTGGAAATATAAGAGCTAACATTATTTGTAATTTTATTTATTTTTTAAAACTTTCGCTGTCAGTTTTATTTTATTTATTTTAATTAAATTTTTGTAATTTTCTGACAGAGCTTTCAAGAAAACAGAACGAAACGTCGAAAATATAAGGGAATGTCGTAAAGGTTGGGTCGGGTTTCGTTTATGGTGTGTAATTTTGAAACGGATGGGAATAATGTTAACTTCTATAAACTAATAAAAAGGTATGATCTTTGGCTACAACTTTGCTGTAGAAAGTTATTTGATATCGCAAAGGAGTCAAAAGTTATAGCTATTTTAATAAAGGCATCTTTTTTAACCGAAAAAAAATTTGCCGTATAGGTTGGGCCACTATCAAAAATCTGAAAAATAGAGCAAAAAATGAAGTAAAACTGCATGGTATTATTATGATTAGAATATTTATTTATTCCAATTTTATTTTTTTGATCTCTGCGACCAATGCATTGAAATCGGTAATTCCACGATCGGTTTTTCGTACTTAGTTTAACATTGCAAAACAATCTAACTAAATAAATAAATGATTTTTAATTATTATATTTATAATCAAATATTATAAAAATATCATTTAAGGTCGTGTTCTGGTTTGGAATTAAAAAAAATCAAGTTTTTGTTTTCTTGCATATTCTTAAAGTTTAGACCTTTAAGAATATATTCTCAAGAGAAAATTTTAAAATTCCAACAGTTTACCACGTTTTAGCTATTTTAGTGACGCAGCAACTGAACCTGCAGTGAGCAACTTACCGAAGGTCGTAGTAATTATGTATTTTATGACATTTTAACATTTTTCAACCTGGTTGACATAATATCTCAAGTTCTATTTAACCGATTTGCTTCAAATTTTGTACCAACCTTCACTATATAACTGTCTATCGCCCCTACTACTTTTGTATCAAAATTTTTTGTTTTACTGGTCGAAACTTTTGCTCAAAACTTTAATCGAATTTTTCTCCAAACTACATTTTTCGACATGGTTGACATGGTATATCAAGTTCCATCTGACCGATTTACTTCAAATTTTGTACAAACCTTCTATATATAACTGTCTATCGCCCCTACCACTTTTGTATCAAAATTATTTGTTTTACTGGTTGAAACTTTTGCTTAAAACTTTAAACGTGTTTTTCTTAAAACTACATTTTTCAACATGGTTGACATATGATATCTCAAGTTCCATTTGACCGATTTGCTTCAAATTTTGTACCAACCTTCACTATATAACTGTCTATCGTCCCTACTACTTTTGTGTAAAAATTATTTGGTTTACTATTTTAAAAAATTAAGAATTGTGAAAAAAATAGTCAAAAAATGAATTTTTCTCTTCAGACAGCCGCCATTTTTCGAAAAAATTTTTTTCCGTTTCCTTTTTAGTAGGGGCTATAACGACATTCTTACTAATTAAGAATCTTTTTTTAAATCTTGTTTTCGATGACCAGAAGGGTTGCAATCGTGTCAACCAGCACACCCTCAATTTTTTTTACCCCCAACTTTACCAGCTTATAGCTTGTTTAATTTTCATTTTTTTTTGTTAAAATTTTTTCTGTATATTCTCGAAATATCAACAAATATGTTGTAAAAAACTGAATGGTAAAAACATTGTTCGTTTTATTTTTATTGAGCTCGACAAATCGCCCATAATTTATGCTTTTAAACCAGAAGACGGTCTTAAATGGCATTGCAGTGTCTTGGAATAAAAAAAAAGTGCTGGCCCAACCTATACGACATATAGCTATTTTGTAAAAGTCTAAAAATTATTTTCCGCAACACCTCATTTAAATTGCTCTTTCACACAATGAAAATACACTAAATATAAGACATATTAAACATAATTACTTGAAATAATAAATTTAAATTTTGAAAATTATTAACACGTAGAAACTAGCTTCAAGATCTTTTTTAAACTATTTTACGAGTGACTAACGGCAGCCGGGTCTCAAAAATCTCCGTCCAATAGGAGCGAACTAACGTCGCGCGCATTCGTTTTAAATTTGACGTTTAAAAATGTAGAAAGTTAACCTATAAATTAATGTTGTCTGTAATCTATAATTTTGGCGTTTAATTATTTTAAAATTTTAAAATTCTGTTTCAAATTCACGATGAAAACAAATTTTCACCGTATTTACTATATTAACAGTTTATCTATCTGAAAGTGTTTGCTGAATATTTCATAATTTTTATTAAAAAAAACTAAATAATTTACAAAATAAAATTAAAATACTCCTAAAATTATATATTAAAAAGATTTTCTTTAATAGAAAGTTTTTTCATAAGAAAATTCTTCATAATAAAACATAAGTTAATATTATAATTTTGTTTTGTAAATTATTATTTGTTACTTTTTAATAAAAATTATGAAATATTCAGCAAATAATTTTATTGCAACAACTTGAACGTTTAAAAGCGATAGATAAATTTAGTAAATACGGTGTTGATTTGTTTTCATCGTGGATTTGAAACAGAATTTTAAAATTTCTAAATAATTAAACGTCAAAATTTAATGATTACAGACAACAGTAATTTATAGGTTAACTTTCTACATTTTTAAACGTCAAATTTAAAACGAATGCGCGCGACGTTAGTTCGCTCCTATTGGACGGAGATTTTTGAGACCCGGCTGCCGTTAGTCGCTCGTATAATTTACACCTTGGCTGGCATGGACATAATGAACACGACGTCTTTGTTATAATGACTATGAAACGTTAGGTTATCAATAAACTTTATTTCGACAATCATAACATATGTGTCATCAGTACTGATATCTGAGATATTTCGGTGGCTCATCCTTTACGGCGACCCAACCTATACGACAGTCCCTTACATATTATTTTTAATTATTATAATAGTCTCTACTAATCAAAAATATTTTAAAATTAATTATTCTAAATAATGTTTTGAAATAATTTGCACTTTATATTTTAACTCGATTTAGTTGTTTCAGATGGATATACAGTAATGAGAGATTGCACAAGAGCTGATGCCTGCAGTACTCTTCAGTACAAATCTTGCCATTTATGTTCGGATGATTTCTGTAATTCATCCAAAAAACTTAATTCTGTATTTATAGTCAATGTTTTCTTCTGTTCGATTACTTTTATAATGTATAAAATTATTTATTAAATTATTTATTATTAAATTAAGTTATTAACTCGTTATTTTTTTTATTTTTTTTTTATTTCATGTCTAATTTAAAAAAAAACATACAAATGCACCATTCAATTTCGTGAAGTACTGGTTTTTTAGTAAGATTTTACAGTAAGTAGACTAAGGTTACTAGTAGAATCGTACCCCTCATGATAATGAGATCACGATGAGGAATGCTGTAAAAGATCGTGATAAGTGTAATGTATTTGTAAATAGTAGAACCTGTGTTATCCGACACTTATCAGATGTGGGCGGAAGCTTACCTCATCTCACCCACCTTTTTTTTATTGAGCTCTTGAACTCTTGAACTCTTTTTATTTCTCAAATCAACTAATAGAGTGTACATACATCCGAAAAAATGTATTAGATGGTTAAACAACACGGAATTAAGATTAACTGCGACAATATAGACGTTATAATTAAATAGAGAATATCATGAGACTTCTATAATACTTTCAATAACAAAATAAGTGTTGATATTAATTTGACACTTTGTATAGGTCGCTTTACTCATAGTGGTTGCCACGTGACTTAGGCTTGCGCGGCAAATGTGGAGGGAGAACGATATTAGTTTCTGTACATTAGCCACTCCCAACCACTATGAATCAAATTACCTCTATTATACGATAGGAAATGGGTCCCGGTTATATTGGATAATACAGGTTCTATTATACTTGTAAAGTATATGAAAAATGTTCTGCCTAATTAAATCAATATCACATAAATAATCAAACATACGCAGAAACTCAAAATACTTAAAAATAAAAATAATTTTAAAAGATTAAAATGTATTTATATCAAATTAATATTATCAAATTTTGGCAAAATAGATAAAACCTATAAGATAACAGTCAACGAAAATGTTTGGTTCAACTGTGCGAGTATAAAGTTTAATTTCAAACAAAATGTCTAGGAATGTTATCAATAATAATTTTTCAATAATAATTTTTCTATTTTTCTTGATCATCATAGAATCTGGTATGCTTTATATTATTTTATAAATATTTTGCATTATGATTTATTCGAATATTGATTTGATTACAACTTTTAGTTCAAAAATGTAGACCTATCTAAAGCGTTTATTGGTAGCTTTTGCCATGTCGGGATGTTATCATTTGTTAATATCTGTTCATTTTCTAAATGTTTATAGAAACTTTGTCATTAATTTGTTTTTATTTGCACTAAATTTGCAGCAATTTAGTGTACATTTGATAAATACTTTATTGTGCGTTATTCATTTTTGTTACCGCAAAAGATTAGATTAAGTGTACCTATTTATTTTTGGAATTCGATAATAAGTTTCCGCATATTAAACATTTTAAGAAAAAATGTGTTAGCTTTATTATTTTCATTTAAAATTATTATAAATTACTAAAATTCTGTATTTTTACTGACAGCTACACTTAATTATCTATCTTCATATAAAGCTCTTTTGCTGAATTAATTGATTAATTATCGCTTTACAGCATTAAAATAAATTGAAGTGAAGTAATTAGAAACCAATTTAAGAGGCATACATTTTTACCCATTTTATCACCTGAGACATAATCCTTATAACCTTACTTTTATTATTTTTTTAATATGTTATTATTAAATAATTAAAACTTTATATAGAGCATATTAGGTATTATATTTAGAATACATTCTCTCATATTATTGTTTTAGGAAATTGCATCAAGTGCTATAAATGTGACGATGTTGGATCACCATTGGATAAATGTGGGTATCAGTTTGAACCAGATACTGCAGAAATATCAGAATGTTCCAACGAAAATCTTTGTCAAAAAGTAATAAACCCTACAATTGGAGGTAATAGATAAAATATATTAGGTACCACTATGTCCCAGACTATAACGGAAACAATACAATTTCTGCCTTTTTCATAATTTTCTTCTTTTATTTATAAATCTATTTAAGCTTTCATGTTACCTATTACATAGTAAAATTTTTGTGAACGTTGCTTCTGAGATATAAAAGATAATTATAATATTAATAATGTTCATTATTATTGGACACACTCGTAGAGTACTCCTAAAGAATTTTAGAACAGGGCGTGCTAATGAGCAGAAACGAATATTCGTCCGATCGGGTCCATGTTTGCAACGAAAGGTTGTTGGATTGAATTAATAATGTTAACTGCATAATCGTGCACAACCTAATTTTACTTTTACTGCACTGGCACGGCTTCCCTCCATATCTACTGCGCAGAAATTTGGCCACGCCCTGTCACGTCATGATTCTTTGAGGGTACTCTACTTTAAAAAAAAAAGAGAGACCGCCTAGTTTTAAAACTTAAAATAACATAATTCTTATTGATTCATTCATTTCTTACCAATCTAAAAATAGTACAATAACCAATCAGATATGCATTATTATAAGATTTTAACCCTGCACATCAGGGGAGCATAGAAAAATCATCTGTTAAATACTAGTTTTAAAACTACTAGGTGATAAAGTTCTCGTAAGGAATCGTGCCTGGGCGGAGCCAAAAAATTGAGAATTCAAAATTCAAACAAAAAGTCGAATGGACTAATTTTCGTTTCTGCACATATTAGCTCCGCCCTGACACGATTCCTTGCGAGAACTTTACATCCTCATTGATTAATCATAATTTAAATTTTAATTTAAATAATCTTTTACTTCAACCAATTTATTATTTTAGTTTACTTCGAACCAATAACAAGAGGGTGCTATAATAAAAAATTATGTACGGAGTTAAGTTATTGTTTTAATTGTACTTCTGATTTGTGTAATTCAACGACAAGAAACAAATCTTTCGTGACCATTGGAATATTATTCGTCCTAATTTTATTATTTATTTCTTAAGTTTTACCATTAAAATATAAATTTTAATAAATTTTTATTATTGATATTTTTTGTATTTGTATTCTTAATTTTATCCATTCTTATGTTTTTGCATCATCATTATCTGCCAGTATGAGATCAGTAGTTATTTATTGTAAATGATTTCATTTAATTTGTAACACGTTATCTTGATAAGGGGATATTTTACTTCACGTAATATCATTCTGATTTTGCACGATTATAGTTTTTACTTGTAATAAAAAAAATTTGAATCATCAAATTGCTTGTACGAATTCTAAAGTATATTATATTTGCATCAGGAAAGAATTTTTAGTGATAACATTTTAACCGCTTTTGTGGTCGTAAATTGATTATGTTGAAAATATTTAGTTTAATTTCTTTAATTAATTTAAAATTTAAATCTAAGGAAATTGTATTTAATGTGGATACAAATTTTTAATTGTTATTTGAGGTAGGGCTAAGGAGACCGAGGTTGGGTGGTGCACTTTTCAGATTAATTCAAATTCCATATTTTTAATTAAGTATTATTAATTATTATATTTAAAAGTTGAATTGACTTTCAATAGTTACTATTAACAGAATTTTGGAATAATATAATTCAAAAATTAAAACACAAGATAACACAAGTTTACACGGTTTTGTACCTGAGCAACCAAAAGCTGTTTATAAGGTAAATTTGGGGGCTGAATCCAAATCAGCAGCCTGTTTTTTGAAATTGGTTCTAGTTTTCGAAATATTCAATAAATTCAATATTTTACTATTTTTAACCATTAACGACCATTTATTGAATTAAAAAGTATAATTCAGAAATGAACAGAGGTTGAACTGAGTCTTTTATACTGCTTGGAATCTGTTTCACGCATTAGGGTCCAACAGTAGTCGCTCATCATGCCTTCGTCCCAAAATCCTTGGTATCGGCTTTCGATTTTCGCTATATCTTGATGTAGCCACTCTCCTTGCTCGTCGCTCGTGTCGCCCAAGTTTTGTGGGAAAAAATCAAGATGTGAATGCAGAAAATGTATCTTGAGAGACATTAGAGCTCCAATCTTGTAGTAATTTTGCATCTATTAATTAATTAATAAAAATTATAAATTAATCCTTTAAGGCGGGGGCAAAACTAAGAAGTCCAACTTTGTGAATTTTTTCTGAGAAAATAAATGTATTTAGATCAATTTGGGTTTCGACACATTATTGTACAAGTCTTGAACAACATTTAACAATTTTTTCGAGTCAAAATATTACAAAATGGCTGCGTGGCAGCTGAACTCCAAAAAGCACCTTTTAAAATGCGGTGGAAGATATCCCAATGGTATCGTTAGACCTACAACATCGAAAATAAAAAAATTTAGTTTAATATATGTTTTTCCAGTTCGCCTCGATCCAGATTTTTATATTTTTGTCTCAAAAACATTTTATGACCGTTTAAGTGACGAGGTTGTGGTCGAAAAATTGTTTTTTGATTTTGAACCTGTATAACTTACAAAAAAATTAAAATATAAAAAATCTGGATCGAGGCGGACTGCATAAACATATTGCAATGATATTCACCCTTAAATGAATAGTCACCCAAAAAGACCCCAAAAGCTAGCTTTATGCCGGAGTAGAGTTTTTCTCTTGTACAAGGCTGGTAGGTTCGACAGACAAAACAACGAAATAGTAATTTGCAGTAAACATAATTTATTTAAAAGAAAGAAATTTTTATATAAGAGATTTGCATCAAATTTTTATCTGGACAATAAATTTGTCTCAAACCAGATGTGTAAGGTGTAACGACTCAGATACTCAAGCAATATTTAATATTTCAAATTCTGAAGCTGAACTTGTGTACCTGTTCATTTGTGTAGCAGATGTAATTTTATAAAACCAGTAAATACAAGTTTCATTAATAAAATCATTGACAATACAAATCGTTGCTTAATCGTTGCTTAATCTGAGTTTATTAATTTTAAAATAAATTTTTATTTTACCTTACAAATGGTAAAACTTTCACTTTGATGAAATACGTCCCAGGAAACGCACTGGTGACCATGTGTTGATCCAAATAATCCAGTATCCTTGGAGTTGCAAATGTTCCAGTCCACTACCGGAATTCATGTGCTCGCTTCACTTAATTTTCACCTAATACGCGCACGTGATTATTCACTACTGTGAATTTACAAATTGATTCCTTGATCAAAAAGAACTTTACTTGAGTTCCCAGTCTGGGATGCACCGAGCAACTCAAACACGAGTTTCTGCTTTGGTCTTCACAGGAGAACTGCCCTGCTTGAGTTTCACCCAGGAACTTCACGTGTTCCCTCCTTGAGTTTCACCAAGAGACTCCTGTGTTTTTGCTCACTGATTTTTAACGTTCCCAGTTTTCAAAAAATGGATATTTTAGGTGGGAGTTTTTGTTCCTTGTCAGCTAAAATGGTCCTTACAGCAGGCAACATAACGTCGTTAATTGTGCATGCACTAAATTATTATTCACATTTTACACTTTCAAGGACTTTGGCGCTAATTTCAAATGAAGTTCATACACAAGGCGTGTCGCAAGTTTTGTATTACACAAATAATTACAGAAATGTTATGTTTTGTGTGTTAAATTGTTACAAATAACGGTTTATTGTTAATTTGATGCAAATGTCACCCAAATGTAAGTCAAATCATCTGACTCACTGTTTTTAAAGAAATTTAAATCAAATTACCATCTCATTTGTTTGCTGTCACTCTTAATGATGAAAATATCACAACAATATATTAAACTAAATTTTTTTATTTCCAATGTTGTAGGTCTAACGCCACCATTGTGATATCTTCCACCTCATTTTAAGAATTGCTTTTTTGGAGTTCAGCTGCCCCCGCGGCCATTTTGTAATATTTTGACTTGAAAAAATTGTTAAATGTTTTTCAAGACTTGTACAATAATGTGTCAAATCCCAAATTGATCTAAATACATTCATTTTCTCAGAAAAAATTCACAAAGTTGGACTTCTTAGTTTTGCCGCAAGGTGTACCCCCCCCCCCGCCTTAGTTAATGGAGAACTCGAAAACTAGAACCAATCTTGGCACACGGTTTAAAGATCTGAGTTCAGGGCATCAAATAACGTTAAGAATCGTTCTCATCTGCTCGGGTCAAAAAGTTGAGCCGAATTTGTAAACTTGTGTAATTTTTTGAACATTCTTCTAAATAATATGAAGTCTTTTAATAAAAAAAATTGTTTTCTTCTTAGCGGCTATTTTTTTCTGGAGAGACCCAGTCTCCAAGACTTCCCTGATGGAACGCGACTGTTTTTCAGAATTAGGGGCATGTAAATTGCTTCTAGTAATCCCGTTATTCGGAAGAACTCCCTTCATTAGATCCATTTTTAGGTAAATTTAACTAAATAAATAAATGTTACAGTATTATGACACATTATTATAATAAATAAAAAAGTTTAACGTTTCCTATGTCAATAAAAGTTTATTTATGTAATAATTTTATTTAAATTTTACAATTTTGAAGGAAGTTTTACCTTGTTAGCGGCTGAGGGTGATCATTAGCGGTTAACGTAGGAATTTTCATGTCCCCAAAAATATTAAGGTGTTTTATGAAGATCTCTTGTGTTTGCTAATCTAGCAAACCTGACTTTATGGTTCCAATTTAAGTCAGGGGTTTACTTTTCCTGGATGAATTATACTTGCAATTGTTCTTAAACTTGTAATTTAATTTTAATTTAGGCTGCCACCAACAAACTTTCAATGAAGAGGTAGGAGTTAGGAGAACAAGATTATAATTTTAAACTTAGAAATGAGAGAGTTTAATCTTAAGTTTTAGTTTATTAACAAAAAAAAAAAGAATTTAAATTTAATCTTACAAAGAAATCTAGTATAAAAAACATATTATATCGGTATCAAAATTATTATAATATAAAAACACATATAGGTATGGGTAAATTTAATTGACTCGTGTGAAATCAAAAGTCTAGTACAATTGTTTTTGATTTTACATTAATCAGATTTAATAAAATTGTTTAATGTTATAAGAATAAAAGAATAAAGACATGCAATAAATATAATAAAAACTTATTTTAATAAAATTTTCACTTTTTCAATAAAGGAAAAAATCAAAAATCAATCTGACGTGACCAATTTAGCTTTCAAAACACAACTGAGCTGCGGTGTTAAATCGTAGGTCTATTTATTAATTTTGAAATTAATAAATTTTGATTTGGAGTGGATTCTAGTGATTCTAAAAATCTAATATGAATACACATGTAATTTTCTTAACATTTCAAGAATTCTTGACATTTGAAACTTGACAAGTTTTGAGTCCTTTCGATATATTTTTTTACTTTTAAGCAATTTAGTTTGAAGTTATATGTCTTTTTTAAAGTTTAAATTATTTTCGCTTTACAATTTTGAATTTAAAAAGAACAGGTCCGGACTTTCGAAATATAATTTTTGATTAAAATGATTTCAAATTATTATAAATTATTTTTAAAATGTTTTAATTTCAAATTTAAATATCGGGGCAGATTGCTACAATAACTTAAACATTTTTAAATAATCTATGGGCAAACTTTTAAAAGTAAATTTTGTTGCACCTTTATTTAGTAAAAACTAAAAGTGCAAATAATATAACTTATACGTTTTTCTTGAAAAGCGAAACAAAAGTAAATAATTGAATGGAAAGAGCTTTGGGATAATTATTATTCTCAGAATAAAAAGAATACACTTTTCTCAAGTAATTCATTTTAAAATTTGACCAGGGTGTCGTGAAATAAG
This sequence comes from Rhagonycha lutea, assembly GCA_958510855.1. Taxonomy (NCBI): domain Eukaryota; kingdom Metazoa; phylum Arthropoda; class Insecta; order Coleoptera; family Cantharidae; genus Rhagonycha; species Rhagonycha lutea. Next base: position 45,721,181 of record OY294039.1, read on the forward strand.
CCTTAGTACTAAAATAGACCGGTAAGGAATAGTAATTATTTTACGCTTATTTGCACAAAAAATAACGAAATAAATTCTATATCTTCACTTTCTGCTGTGTTAATTTTAATATTAATTTTCATAAGAATTTTATGAGTAATAATTTCTCAACTTTTTTTTTACTAAATACACGGTATGAATCCACAGTTATTATAGATAAGATTTAAAATAAATTGTGTAAGCTAAGCGATCATTTGGGTGTTAGTGTTGTTCTGATAAGGTTAATACAATTTACACGGTTTTTACTGAAAAATTAATATAAAAATGGCTACTTTCTGTTTTAACTTAGTTTTAGTCGTTTCAACTTTGCTTATTTTCTATACTGCTACTGGTAAGTAATAGTTTAAATAATTTATTATATTATTATTTACGGGAAAAAATTATATACTGTATATTACGGTATTTCCACTAAAGGGCGTATCCACCACTTCTAAGTTTTAAGATAATAATTTTATATTTGTTCCTGTGCTAGTATTTGACAAAATAATGTCAAAATTGAGCTAATCCTTTTTTTTCAATCTAAAAGCCCTGTTCAGATTGGCATTCAAAAATGGTCTTAAATTTATTATGTAATATCCATTTAATAAAATTAGAACTTTTATATTCTAATTAATAGTATAATTTAATTATCATGTTAATTGACCGTCATAAAATCAATAATTATAATATTTTTCAGCTTTCATTATTTTTGTAGCTTTTAAAAATTATTATTAAAAAATTTTAATTCATGAATTTATATTAATTTAATTTCACTTATAATAGCATCTTTTATGTATTTTAGGATATGCATTAACTTGTTACGAATGCGCTTCGCAAATCGATGGATCCTGTGGAAACTACACCTTTTTTAATAAAACAGGCGTACGAAATGAAAATTGTACTGGGGAAAATGTAGTATGCGGAAAAAGTATACAAATTGAGGGTGGTTATGGTAAGTATTCATTTTTTACTTTTTCATGAAAAGATTACGAAAGTTTTAATTCATTATTTTTTAGAATCGAAAATGAAAAGAGGTTGTGTTCCTAAAAATTATTGTGCAAACATCACAGCCGCAGCGGCTATAAATAATTGCATAGTTTGTGAGAAAGATCTATGTAACTTATCGTATAATGTTGTTCCGTCTTTCGGAATAATAACATTCTTAGTTTTAAGTTCTTCATATTGGTTTATACTTACTTAGTATTCATAAATTTTAAAAAGCATATATTTGACTTCCATTTTTGAATAGTAACTATTTTGAAATTTTGTAAAACTGGTGGTAAATAGTTTTTGTGATTTTTTTAACTAATAAAATATGTAAAATATTTTTCAGTAAAGAATAATTTTTGATGTCTCTTTTTTATTTAATATTAATAAACAGTATTTAATTGAACATTATATTCATTGGGATAGCAGTAAATTAATTCCTTTTACCATTTTTCTTTAGTTAGTTCTCTAAATTATTATTAATATAAACAATTAATCAAATCTTACAGGTAAGATTCGGTAGCGATTCTAGATAAACCAAGGAGAAGGCTTGAGTTGCGAATCAAATCACTATTTTTAAATTTATTACTTATTAATACTTAATATTCTTTTAATTTCAGATATTTTTGTAGCCTTCATCAGAAAATCTATTAAATTTTTTAAAATTTTAATTATTATTCATTTCACGAGTTCACACCCATATTTTATTATCTTAATTTTGATAAGATTTAAAATGGAAGGTAAGTGATCATTATTTGAGCCTCATTATTGTCCAATATTGATAATGTTAATTCAATTTATAGTGTTTCTTCTTCAAGTTTGATTTAAAAGATGGTTACTTACGGTTTTCATTTAGTTCTTGTCATATCAATTTTACTTATTTTTTTTACTACTTCCGGTAAGTAATATTATGAACAATTTTTTAAATTGTTAAATTATGTAAGTTGGTATAAAAATTTTTTTTATTTATACGAAGTGGATTCAATTCATATAATGTATTCAAAGATAAAGGAAAAGCTTTTGATCTTCAGCCTCAATACTTTTTAAGCATGTGCAAATAAATTTTATTTTATAAAGTAGAAATGCGATAAATAATATTAATTGAATGATCAAATAGGTACTTTTGTAATCATCAATCAAATGTTGAAAAATTTGCCATTGAAACAAACACATATTTAGGCTGCGTTCCTACCTAGATAAGAATCATGAAGTTTTTAAATATCTAAAAGAAAATGGTTTATATTTTTATCCAAGTATACATTTAAATGCAGACACAAATTCACAATTATTTATTTTGAGATGACATCTACTGTTGTACAAATATTTAACCTTCAAACAAAGTCATAATTTGTATTGTACTTTTGAAGGCTTAGGGCCGGTTCCACCATCTCTGATTAAATTGTTGGTTTACTAATCACGGTTAGAAATATTTAACCGTAATTAACTTCAAAACGTTCGACCATGCATTTTGTACCTTAGTTAGTGATCAGTTCAATGCTTCAACTTCGAAAATTGTTTGAAAAATTGTTCTTGAAGAGGTTAAAACCAGAGATTGATAAACTCAAGATCATTCCAGAACACTAATTTGGATTCCGCGAACAACACGCAACAATCGAGCAAGTGCATAGAGTGGTAGAAGTAATAAACAACGCTTTTGAGCGCAAGAGGTATTGCTCGGCTGCCTTTCTGGAAGTTACCCAAGCTTTCGATAAAGTATGGCATCAGGGGCTGCTGTATAAAATAAAAACAAAACTGCCCACACCCTACTACCAAGTACTAAAGTCGTACCTGACAGACAGATACTTCATGATAAAACACCAGGAAGAAACAACCGGACTTCATAAAATACAAGCAGGTGTACCTCAGGGGAGTGTCCTGGGGCCGTTTTTATCTTCTTTACACCGCAGATATACCTACTACTCCCAATACAATGACAGCTACATTCGCGGATGACACTGCTATTCTCGCTATCAGTGAAATACCGGCATATGCTTCAGAAAAACTCCAGGAAGCACTAAACCAAATACAAGAATGGCTCAAGAAATGGCGTATTAAAGCGAATGAAGCCAAATCCCAACACATCACTTTTACACTTCGTAAGGAAACATGTCCTAGTGTCACCCTAAATGGAGTACAGCTCTCACAAGTGGACAATGCTAAATATCTTGGTATGCACCTTGATCGCAGGCTCAACTGAAAAAAACATATATTCGTAAACGCAAACAACTTGGGTTGAAATTATCAAAGCTTTATTGGTTGATTGGTAAAAGGTCGAAGCTTTCTCTGGAAAGTAAACTAACAGTATATAAGGTTATTATTAAACCAGTATGGACATACGGAGTACAGCTGTGGGGCACCGCGAGTGCCTCCAATATGGAAATTCTACAGCGTTTTCAATCCAAAACTCTACGTACAATTACAAACGCCCCATGGTATGTAACCAATAAATCATTACATCACGACTTAAAGATTCCTTTAGTGTCCCAAGAAGCAAAGTGCGCGAGTGAGAGGTACCTGGCTCGGCTTGAGCTACACCCCAACCCACTGGCAGTGAACCTACTAACTAATAAATATAATGTTGTGAAACGCCTAAAAAGACTAAATCCACTTAACATAAGTCGCAGATAGCATAATGTTGTTTGTATTTATTTTGTAAATGTTTGGTTGCAGTACGATTAGCAACGAGATATATTGGATCTTTAATGTAAGATACCAATCACTGTTGAAACTATGTTAATGTAGTATCTAAAATGTATAAACCAACCGATTATTATTGTTTACGAGCAGATTTCGGATAATAAATGAGTTAAAATAAAAAAAAACTTCGAAAATACTAAAGTTATAGTGGGTGGTACTACTACTTGTCATTCTCGAATTTTACCGAGTTATGATCTAGATGTACCGGGAAATTATTAGTTTGCGGGTTGCTTAGCTTGCTTTAATCATAGCTAAAAAGATTGAGGACAGTCTTTTCTATTTAACCGTGTTTAACTCCAACTAACCGTGATTAAACTATTTAATTCTGCATGAGACCCAAAAACATTTACGATATTCTTCTTCTTCTTCTTCTTTAGGTGCCTATCCGATTTCGGATGTACGGCGATCCCCCGACTTATAGCCAAGAAGGCTTCTACCAGGAAAATGTTAATGTTAACAGGGTGGTGGTTTGCCTTCCCCTTAGCCCACAGATCAATTTTGGACTTATTTAGATCATTAACATTTTAAAGATACTTCTTGGAATATTACTCTCGGTGGTTTGCCATTTCCTTCCGAGGGGAGACGGTCAGAATAAAGTTCTTACTTCATCAGATTCAAACCGGGTATTTAGCGTTCATAGTCAACTCGCGTGACCGCTAAGCTCCGACCGCCTCTTCAAACAAAGTCATAAGTATATTTACAATATAGCGCAAACCATTCAAGAGGGAACATAATAGTTAAGTCGCTATTATTACATAACTAGTTTTCGGAAATACCAGTTGCCAGTTCGGTAAATGTTATCTTGTTTATCAATTATTTTACCGTCTAAATTATTTTTGTCTAATGATTTTCAATTATATTTTGGAACGACGCGACGATAGTTTAACATTTCTATTTCGTTAAAAGTAATTCTGTTATGACTTTTTCAATCAGTTCTAGTATTAACTTGTTGACACAGAAATTGTAAATAATCTGATTATAAATATCCTCATCGTGTGATTATTTCTGTGATACAACCATAGCAATATAAAAGCATAAGAGCGTTACATCACGCAAAAGTATTCAGTGGTAATCAGCTTTTCAATCCGGATCCTGCTTTCAACGTTACCACCCTATGTGCTTGTATTTAAATGCATTGGGTCATGAAGCGATGCTGTGTACTCTGATTATATTTTTAAGATCACTATGATGTTCACAATCAAGTAAATTTTCACAAGAGAAAAATTAAAAATGTTTTAACTATATTATTCTTTCTTCTTTAGGTGCCTATCCGATTTCGGATGTTCGGCGATCCCCCCGACTTAGCCAAGCAGGCTGTACCAGGGAAATGTTAATGTTAACTATATTATAACATTTATATTTTTTAGGATATTCACTACTTTGCTATGATTGCAATTCTGAAGTTCGAGGATCATGTGGAAACATGACATTTTTGAATACTACACGCGCAAAAACTAAAAATTGTGTTTACCAAAGTCAAGTATGTGGGAAAAGTTTAGTTTATAAGACTGGAGGTAAGAATTTAATTTCACTCTTTTTGAAAAGATATAAAAATTGTAACTCATTATTTTTAGTACTCGTATCACAAATTATAAGAGATTGTGTTCTCCCAGATTACTGTAACCATACAAATACAGTAATGTGCCGTGTTTGTAATACGACTCTTTGCAACTCATCGTATAACGTTGTTCCGTCCGTTGGTATAACAATTTTCTTAATTTTATGTTCACGTATTTGAAATATTAAAATAGTTATTCTATTCGATTTCTTTCTTTTTGGTAGTACCTAATTCTAGGCTTTTTTGTAAAATTAAACTTTTCCTTTAGTTAGCTGCCAGGTAAGAGTCTGAGTTATACTTAAAACATAGAAAGAATCTGTGATACAACCTTACAGAACTCAAGTCAAACATGAGTTAGGCTGTTCACCACTACAGTCGTGAACCATCGCATACAGTGCTATACATATATTATGTGCAAATAATTACAATTTAGCATTATTTAAAATAACTAAATAATATAGTCCACTGTAACACATTGGAAAGACACTTCATTATCAATCGAAGAGTATTGTATAACTAATATAATAAGTAAATAAGTGAATATGAAGCGAAGTGAGCGGAGCAATAAGTGACTTACTCGCTTATTGAAAAAATTGGTATTCGTAGTATAAAGTATGTACATGGTACTACCAACATAAAAATGTGTCTATGGCAATAATTTATAATTCCATAGTGAAACCTCTAAGGTGAAACCGAACAACTATCGCCAACACGTAGGTACTATATAGATGTCTAAAGGCGGCCGGAATCCGCCCGGGACAGCTAATAATTGTGTAATTTTGTGATGTCATGGAAAAGTGAGTCAAGTCCATAAAGTCTTATTACACTTTGGCACCTAAGTACAGATGCCACAGGTGCTAAATTGCAATGAAAACTTTATGGAATTGACTAACATTTCCTTGACACCATAAAATTATTACAAATGCTAATTTCAACATATTTTTGTCATCTAAATATTATTTTTAATATTTTTACTTGCTTCCACGAGAAAATTTGTATTTTGTAATTACAAGGGTTACGAGTAGTTATAAAAGTTATAAATGTTCAAAACGTGGCATTTTATTGTTGTAGTGTAAACTTACTACTTACTATAAAATGGATCGGGTATGGAAATATAAAGGTAGATTAAAAAAAAAACAAATTAGTAGGTAGATTCTAATATATTGAAGTGTGAAAAAGTCAGTCAAATTAGCCAGTTGTGTTTTGCTTAAAGTAAGGATTATGTCGACTTGTAAGACATTTAAACTGGATGCAATTTTAAGAGACGAAAGAGATATTTTGTAACTCATAACACATAAAACATACAATTTTGATTTTTGATTTGTATTTTGTTAAAGATTTGTGGTGTTTTCACTCATGTAAGTTGTAATTTGTATCTGAAAGTGAAAGTGATTTTATTTAAACGTATGGCGGTAAAATGAAGCGGATACTTACGAATTTTATTGCTGGAATTTTGGTTTATAATTGTGGTATTTCGAACTATGAAGCCAAATTTATCGGCGAGAGGTTGTCTTGTGCCGGTTGTCTTTGGGTACGTTTGTGATTTGCGGATGTTTTAGCAATTTTCCCAAAGAAGACCTTTTTTGCGAGCTTTTGTAGTCACAAAAGCGAATATACTGGCGATCAGTGGTAAACGTGAGTTTTTTGGAAACGTTTAATTTGTGAAAGCGAGGTTTTTACTCATTTTTGTGGGTCGCGAGCAATTCTCGACTCTATTGTTGGAAATTTATTTTTTGGATGCCATCGCGTCTAAAATATCGTAAAGAAGATTTATTTTGTGATTTGTACGTTATACAAATCAAATTTGCCTTGCGTACCGAATTAGATGATTGAAAAGTTGAGAGATTTAATTTCATCATCTGTTGAAATTTTGAGGTTAATTCACACGCCACGTTTTAAATGCACCTGTTCGACAAAGAAGCCGAACAACTTTGTTTAAACTGAAATTCGAGGTTTAAACACCACACGAGAGAAATCCACACATTCGTTTCACTTGTTTCTTGGATGGAAAAGCGGATTTGGATGTTCACAGAAGCTAACCGTTATCACACCAGACACACTGGAAGCCATATTGCAGTACAATGCCTACCGTTCATCTACAACTTTCAACGTGGTACAGGGTACTTCGAAATTTACGCAAATCAAACATTTAATGCCTACCGTTCATCTACAACTTTCAACGTGGTACAGGGTACTTCGAAATTTACGCAAATCAAACATTTAATGAGTAAGAGATTGAACATTATATTTGAAAACACCATTGATAATTTGTTAATTTGTTACACTATTGACATTTCCACAGTATTAAATGGAGGTATAGCCTATTATTTAAACATAAATAATACCATCCATCTTATGCTGTGCACACAACTACACAATATTACATCCTTTTTGATATTTATGTCAAAATCGTCTAAAATTGCTCCAGATTTTGGTTTGAATTATTTGAATAAATTACTTTCTGATTTATTACGCTTTTTGATTGACTTAATATCGGTGAATTCTACTACCTGCAGATATTGTGGCCTCAAATTTGTGAACCGACATAAAACTAACCGGGGCTTATTTGTTCGAGTGTCCACATTAGGAGAGATTTTACTCTCTGTTTTTATACTGGAAGGTTTGATTGAGCTGTGGATCACGACAATATATTTTTGTAAAACGTTGTAATATACGGTCATGTTGTTTTCTGATTTCCACTAAAATTACCATTTCGAGGGCTAAACCGCAGTACCTTGTAAGTCACATTTTGGACAATTTGATATTTTTGTATTATTCGATTGGAAACATGTGTCTCCATCGTTTGAACAATTTAAAAATATCAGATTCGAATTAATAAAGTAGGAATTTAATGCGACATAAAGTAATACCTCATTAGTTACTGTGTAATTAGTGTTAGGTTTTTTGAATTTCCTGAACATTGCTACTTTTGCACTTACGAGGTACTGCGGTTTAGCCCTCGATTTGTATTCAGCAGTTTTTGGCAGATCATAAAGGAAATTGTGTAATTAGACCATACCCTTTTGAACAAGAAAAAACAAAGAAAAACACGATCACTGAGTTTTCCGGCATGAATTGAATTATTTTAATCTGGACGACACGTGGTTCCAACAAGATGGTATAACATAACATACATCACCATGACAATAAATTTAATGAGAGAAAAATTTAGTGACAGTGTATTCACAAGATAAGACGATATGACGTCTGGCTGTCAAAATCACATGCATCTCAAACTCGCGTCCCAAAAGTTTTATTTAAGTGGTACGTATGTAAGTGCCCCGAAGTAGGAAATATGGGGGCAGAGAAGAGATGCCAAATGTCAGGAAGAAAGCATTAATTTTATTGTTGCCCTTGTTCCTTTTATGCAGTGTTTTCATTCACATAATGGTAGACCTTGTATGTAGGCCCGCGATAAAATAATTGAAAGAGAAAAACCAATGTTATTTTTCCGAAATCTTTTGAGGTGAGGAAGGTAAGCTACCAGGCAAAATTTTCCCCATTTCCTGACAGATTTCGATATTTATTGTTTGTTGAATATATTGTGCCCATTTTAGGAAGGATGTCGCTATGTAGGGGAAGATTGCCATGATTGAACCGATTTCTAAATTTCATTTTCTGATAAACCTTTGAATGATATTTGTATGCAACAAAATATTCGGAAATATAAATTTTTATTAAAATAGTTTTCAATATAGATTTTAAATTAAAAAAAAGAAATTTTTTAAAATCAGTTTCATCAGTGTGTGGTTTTTTCATAATAATTTATAGTATGTGGGTATTTGCTTCACGATGTCACATTCTTTGTATAGTAAATAATTTATTGTTCATCAAATTGATGAAATTGGTTTTTTATTAATTCGTGAAATTAAATAAGTTTTATTTTTAATAAATTACGAATTAAGGATATAATATTAATCGTATATTTTAATTACTCAATCGAAAGCTTTTTATTTATCAAATTGATGAAGTTTATATAATATAGCTTAACTTATATGAATTATTTTCCGTAATTTTTTCACATGGATTATTTTACATACACTGAATCCAAATATTTTAATCTTATTAGGTAAATACCGATTCATTTCGTAATTAATTAAATAAAGAGATTATCATAGTATCCTATATGACCAAATAATTCAAACTAATTTATTCTGCATGTATGATTTATGATTCATTTGGAAGTTTTGTTGACCACAAATTTCAAGTAATATTACTCATAAATTGTACACATTAAAACAAATATTACACACCCATTAAATTTTCAAATTAATTTAACCAAAAAATGTGAACCCTACAAATAATAATAAAAACCGTTTATTTTCAAAATTTGAATTTATACATAATATAATAATAATTAATGCTATATTTTGACTATAAGGGTGGTATTACAAAAAAATTTAATTTTAAAAAGATAGCAATTTTCTAAACTTAGGTGTGTAAGTACTACATTATTATTGTCCTTGAAAATATTAAAATTGAAAAAATATTATGTGTTAAAATATTTTTCAAGCGAAAAGTATGTGTAACCGGTTACCCCTTCATTTTAAGTCAATACAGTCTGATAAGATATTCTTATCTATTTATTTATTAACCATACGACTTTAAACCACACTCACACTCACACATACAGCAATTAATACGCAAAAGGTAGTTCAAACTAAAAAAAAAAAAAAAGAAAATGTATTCCGTAATTTTTATATTTTCGAGTGCCTTTTTATTTAATATAATTGCATTTGGTAAGTAATCAGGATAACACTAATTTATAAATTTTATAATAATCTTAAATAATTTTAGGGGATGCTTTACAATGCTATCATTGTGACATGGAATTCGGAAAGGATTGCGACAGTCCTCTTGGATTTAATAACAGTTTTATAGAAAATTGTACCATGTCCGGTATAGTAAAACATACAACATGTTACATTCGTACATTTAATCAAAATGGAAGTAAGTACTATTCTTAAAATTAATAAAGTTTAATAGGAGGAAATTTTAATATAAATGATTTCAAATGACTTACAATTATTTTATTTCATGTTGATATTTGTAATTCATTTAAAATAATTCATATTATAATAATTTATTATAGATAAGTTTAAGTTATAAACGAAAGTTACTACTTAGTAATTTTATATAATTTTTGTGTAAAAGTTAAAATTATCTAGATTGTTTGCTAAACCTTAAAAATCAAATCAAAAGAATTGAACAATTTATTCACTTAATATGTATTTTTAACATTGCAACTTTTTTAGCTAATAAAATTCAAAGAGGATGTGGACTTTCTAATCCATGCATTGCGGGCACTGGTGTTCCTGTAGAAAACGATATTTCAATTTGTACCAAATGTGATACAGATTTATGCAATGGAAAGCCAAATAGTGCATTTTCTAATTTTCATGTCAACTTCTCAAGTTTACTTTTAAGTATTATTATGTATTTATGTACTAAAAATTTATTGTAAAATAAAATTTGAGTGGACATAATAAGTTTCAGACAACGTTAGACATTTAATTATTGTATAAATACTACATAATTGTCATCATAAAAATTATAGTTATTAAAATTTTCATTTAAAATTTAGTGTGTGTTATATTGTTTAAATACAAATGTACATTTTTATTATTTTTATATTGATCATTTGCAGTTGACCAAACTTGAATAAATTTAAATTTAACTCTATGGTTGAATATTAGTTCGTTCCGCTATTCAAACCGCGAATTTCCTCTCCTTAATTCAACCAGCAATCAATCATACGGTCACGCTGTGATTTACAAATTTTCCTGAATTTTTTAAAATATTTGTGATTGTGAAATATTAAATAAATGTACTTATGTAAAAAATTGGACTTGAAAATATTATAATCCTTAAAAATATCGTTATAACATAGATAATAATTGAAATTTGATAAGAATATAGTATCTCTCCTGTACCTATTTACAAAGTTCAGGGTGTTTAAATATGAGAACATAAAAATACCTTACGCTATCTTATCTTGTATTTTTTTTTAAATATTTACAATCAACTATTAAAAAATTATTTACTCAGTACAGCTAGTTTTAAATATTTTTGTGATTGGAAAAATTTTAAATGTAACGGTTTTGAACAAGTTATGGTACACAAAAATAAGTTTTTGAACTGCTGTCTATTAAGTCACTGTTGGTCTTTGATTCACATTCTTCTAATGTTCCAGGTGCTGTTTCCCAATGTTCCTATTCTTAATTTGATTATTGACTGCATATTATATTAAATTCACTAATTTCCCATAAGAACTTCATTTCTGTGCTTTGTAAATGCTTTTTATTTTCCCTGCCATAAAATTAAATTCACAAAATCCTAATTCTCCTTGCGTTTTTTCACTTGAACAAATTATGCTGCAATCGACCTCCAATTCTAATGTAGCATCTGTTTTCAATTCAATAATATCCTTAATATAACTGCAATGATAGTAAAATTTCTGTTTTGCTTTGTCTTCCATAGTACTTTTATTTTTATTTGTAATTATTTGGCAATGGTTTTCGATAATATCACATCAGCTGGTCCTCAAAAAATGCTTGGGCAAATTAAACACGTTGATCTCGCTAACGAACAACTCAAATTTTTATTACCTGAAGCACAGCTTTTTACGTTGTTGCTTCTCATCGGTTGCTTTCTCAGCAATTTAATTTAAAATTACAAAAGGAAATCTTAAATAGCATTCATAGTAATTTTATTAATTACTTTTTAGTATCTTGATAATTCCATAATTTAGTAGTCTAAAGCAATATAATGAGATTTGCCTTTTATATTTCGGGATTAATGTTAAAAAAAATTTTCCAAAATTTAATTGTAGAAAAACTATACCACGATACAGTTTTCACTAACGACATCTGGTTCTATATGAACTAATGCAAAGTTTGTAGATTACATGACGAATATAAAAATAAATATGATTTATAGATTTCTATTCTATTCAAGAATTCAATTTTCTATCTATCAGTCTCTGTATTATAGCAGAAAACTTGATTATTTTTGTAAAATTACTGTAACTAAACTTGCTATGATTTTTATTTTACCATACATAATGGGAAAAATAAATTTCAGATTTTTACGGATTTAGGGTCCTTGAAATCCGACGAGTTGAAAGAAACCAAACATCAAGAAATAATATCTGTATGTCTGTGTGTCATAGAATATTGTGTGCGCTCTAGCGCTCAAACCAATAAGAATTTCTTAATCAAATTTCATATTTAGTACTTTCATATTATTGAGACTTAGAGCTGATTCGATTTTGGTTGAAATCGGTCCACGGAAAGTGGGAGTGACGAGCATGAGTTGATTAACGAGATGTCTTTGTTTTTTTGAAAAACAATTTTATTTCTTGTAATTCGGTGGTCATGGATACACTGTGCACGCTGCACATGGTCGTCGAATCACATAGGCAGCCAAAACCATAAACTATTTTATGTGTAAACTATATTGAATTAGATATGTTTTATTATTAATAAATTACGAATTAAGGAATAATATTAAAAGTTATATTTAAGCTTTCGGTCTTGCATTAAGACCTTCGTCAGAAATTACAAATAATACCTTTCTGTTTATTAATTTTTATTAAATTTATTAATAATAATACATATTTAATTTCACGAATTAATAATAAACCAATTTTATATATTGAATTGTATTTAATAAATAATATTATTATGTGATGTTGTGATGGCCACATTATTTCTGACCCAGTGAGACCGAAGGCCGAACAATCACATCCAATATATTTTTAATTAATAATAGTTACTAATAGGTAGTAGTTATTTCAATCTATATTTAAGCAAAACAAAGAAATAAGTTTTAAAAATTATTATCTTTAGCTTATTAGTCCTGTTATTACTAATAACTTACTTACTTACATACTAAAGAAGACGTAGAAGTGAAAAGAAAATTCCATCAATCAACATTAGTGAAAGAGTCAAAAATCATGTCCTTTTTATTTATTTTCTAAGCCGATCTTCTTTGGCAGGTTGACGTTTAGAGAGAAATTTTGATATAGAAAGAAAGCAAGTTTCGTCCTGAAACTAATTTCTTTCGTTCAAAAAGTACTTATTTTTTGACAAAATTCTCTTTTTCTTTTTCTCTGACGTTTGACCTGACTGGACCTAAGAATTTTCTTACGTTCATTACAACCGAGTATTCCTTATATCAGAGTTTCACTGTTACTATTATAATAATACTTCTATTGGCTCTCCTATTGGTTCTTTAACCCTTGTCAGGCGGCATAGGTACAATTGTAACTTTTAATAGTGTAAATTGCAATAACTTTTTTTCTAGAAGTCATTAAGTGCTGAAATTTTGTGACATCTCTACATTTTTGGTTTAGAATATGTAGTCTAAATTTCAGAATAATATCTTCATCCCCTCCCGAAATAGGGGCTTGAGTTGTTTTTACACCCATAACAGGCGGCATAGGTACAATTGTACCTTCGTATTATTTTGTATGAAGATAATGCAAGAAAAAAAAGAATATGTTTTCTTTGTGAATTATCATGTTCTTTTATATTATAAAAAGGTAAAACATAAATTATTTTTACATTATAAATCAAACTTTCTACTTTTTTTTATATATTTTCTTCGCAAGTAATACACGTTGTATTTGGTACTGAGTGATCATCGCAAACAGGTATCACGCAACCCACACAGCACCTCCTAGTTTTACGTTGTTTTCTTATGAAGGTACAATTGTACCTATGCCGCCTGTTAACGTTGTAAAATTATGCCGCCTGACGAAGGTTAAAAAGCATTATGAATAAGAGAGATTTTAGGGTATATTAAAAATCATCAAAAAAAATCTTATACATTTTGAGGTTTAGTACAAAGAACTTAAGTCAAAAAACACAAGTTTTCACTAGAGGCAAATGAAGTTACCAATTGAATGTTATGAAAATGCTAACAAATTTAAAAAAAATTTTTATGGCAATAATTAGGTAATAGTTAGATCTAGAGAGGGTATATAGTAAGAGTGCGGCCAACGTGTAGTTCGCCGCCATGTTTTTCTCAGTTTCTATGGTTAACAGTACGTGGATATCTACCATTACCATAGAACTAAGTTCATGCCATAGAATAATTGATACTCACTTGATTTTATTATACACCAAAATTGAATTTTACAACGTCAAATTAAAAATTTTCAGTAGTAGTAAGTTAATAAATTTTAGAATTTCATAAAAGCATGATTATGGAAAATATTTTCATCAAAAAACCCTTTTTGTCATTATTATTACACCCAATTACACAACAATCAGGCATTTTCACAAAAAAATGTATTCTAACCGTGTAATTTGTAACGTACAATTGTCATTTTGACGTCTATCTTAACGACTTTTGAAAATATTTTAAAATTCGCGCCCTTAATGAGAAAAACATGGCGCGACCAATAAAAAAGATGACCAACGTTGTCCGCACTCTTACTATATACCCTCTCTAGTTAGATCTATTGACATACACAAGATCAGTTTTGAATTATCAGTCCTTATCACTTTTTTGAGTGACTTAAGTTCTTAGTATATCAAAAACTTTTAATTTTTATAATACTATAAACTTAAGTCAACTTAAGTTCTTAATACTGCATTATTGTAATTAATTATAATTTAATAATTTATTATAACAATTTCATTTTTATACTTAATTTATTCATCGGAAATTTCGTCCAAATCGGGATCATTCGCTGGAATATCACTGGTTGCTGCTAAATTATGATAAAAGTCGTGAAAAACAGGAGGAATTAATGGTAAAAGATCCAATATAAATCCTTCTTTTTCTCCTTGGAAATTGAAACTGGAGCAGAATAGCGCTTTTTTAGAATTACTTTCAAATTCCCATTTTTTTTTCTTAAAAAATTAATTTGCCCAAAAGTACTCACTGTATCCGCTCTGCATCCAGTGAAATGTTTGTAGAATAATTGCCCCTTTTCTCCTTTCCTATACTGAATTCAATTTAATTCCTGAATTTTAAATTGTTTGCCATCTAGGTTATTTTTCCTATAAACCAGAACGTTGGTCAGTAGATTGGCAAAATCAAAAAATTCGTTTTGAGACATTTCTTTGACTGAAAATTTAATTTTTATTCCAGTTCCCCTCACTAGTTGATACCAATCGTGCGGATGATAAATGGGCGTATTAACTTTCTTCTTCCTTTTTTCTATTATGGAGTGGTTAACATCACACTCCATATGGGTATGCCCAGGTTCTAAAAATTTGTGGTTGACCACTTCCAAATTTGGACAATCAGTCAAACATTGCACATATGTGGGTATTTTTGTTCTGACCCTGGCAAGTGTCAGAATATAGGGTCACTTCTTTGATATTCGATGATAACTTCAGCAAATGCTGATAAATACAAGATGCAACTTCTTTTGCTCCTCGTCCAGCAATACCTTCATGCCACATGTAGTTTGTGGACTCTCCACTACTATTGTCGTGAATTGTCAAATTATATGTCCACAACTGCCTCTTATAAAAGGCAACTGAAGACGATAGCAGTGGAGTTGCCAAGCATTGTTGTAAGTCGAACGAGTAACATTTTTTTCATCATTTACTCCAGCTTCCATTTTGTCATATTTTTTGTTAGGTAAGCTAAAACTTTGGATTGCATTTTATAAACAAAGATTGGGTACAATCTAAAATATGCGACCAAGAACTGTTTGGAATACCCAAATATAAAGCGATGCCCTGCTATGAAACAAATGAAATGAACTACTAATAAAAACTTATTTGTAAAAGGTAATTAAACTTCCGAAATTAAAAATGAGAAATAAAATGACTGGACTAGTGGAAGCGAAGTAATTTATAGCTATTAAGGCAACTAGTGTTTTATAGACTGTTTAAAAATCGATGTCGTAGTTTAAATCCGAACGACCGTAGGGAGTAATTAATTTAACACGCGTTGTCTTCAATATTTTTTCTAACACTAACAGAAAAATTAGAATTTTAACTTATTTTATATTCTATAAAGTACGTTGTCATTGACAACGTTACATTATAATTCTATAAAGTACGTTGCCATTGACAACATTAGAAAAAAAATATAAGAGTTTTCAATTTTAAGGCAATAGTTAAGTTGACTTAAGTTAAACGGATTATGAAAATAAAAGAAAATGCAACTAAGTTGTTAGTATTTTATATGTTGTTGTACTTGTTTAATAGGATTGACTTAAGTTCTTTATACTAATCGAAAGAGCACAAAATTACGAATACGATGGTGTATATAACTCAAAAACGCAAATTTCTGACTTGAGCTCTTTGTACTAAACCTCAAAGTATTTAAAAACAGTTAGACTTTACCAGAAAGTTGCTTTTAAGAATGATAATAACCTCAGCTTTTGTCAAAATATGCAAATAATTATAATCAAGTGCGTTAGGTATAACTTGACAGTTTTTAAATTACGAAAATCCTGAAATTCGTACAATATTAACGCTGCAAAATCTAGCAAAATTTCATTAATCTAATACTACTAGAACCAACGATTCCGGACCATCGGTTGGAATAAAATCGGCGATGAAAACAGAACAAAGTATAAAATGGCATTTTTCTAAAATGTACATTTTGTAAAATCACTGTTGTTATTTTGTAGAAGAAGATGAAGTTCCACTAGCAAGATATGACTGCGATCTGCAAAAATTATTTTGTTTTTGGCGTTATCAAAATCAGTTATATACACCAGAGCAATTTGAAGCAGCAATACATAAATTGCAAAAATTCTGTTTAATCCATTTGCAAGATTCGTATCGAGTTCACTTAAATCGCTTAAAAGGTCTTACCAATAATGCTAAGTTAACTTATTTAGACGTAACACCAATGAATGACTTTATTTTAGGATTGGAATTATTGGAAGAAATAATGAGGAGGACAAATTTTGATGAAATTATGCCCATGCATATTATGAGTCTCATATGGTGTACACTAAGTTGTATACACCATTTTTATATTCGTCTTCGAGCTAGGAGTAATTTATTCAATTGGTCTCGCAGGTAACCTTTAAAAACAATTATGTTTTTACCCATTTATTTCAATTTTACTTCTATTCTTTTAAAAGAAGAACCTACTTGATTATATAAGTAATTATTATAAACGTTGCCTTCATCAAATGGCAGTAAGAAACATACACAGCTGTATAATCATACCAAATGCAGGAGGTATCGGTTATACAGGATGTACTATTTTAACCCATTAAGTCCCAAATTCAAAAAAATTAAATAAAACGTATTTGTTGGGAAAAAAACATTTGTACACCAAAAAAGTAAGTTTTTTAACATTTTTATTGTCTACACAACATCACTTTCTCAAATGGGAACAGATTATAGATGATATTTTTCAAAAAAAACATTTTTAACGTACACTCTCTTCTAACACAGTAATAGTAACAGTTGAAAATACAAAATGATTAAAAACGGAATTTTAGGAACCAGTCCAAACGAGCAATGCACGTATACGACATATTAATTACGTCAATTTCTTCAGACTTATACCCTAATGTAGTGCATGCTATAATAACATTCTACACCGAGTCAAAAATGTGGAGTACAGAAATTTTGTGTGCCGAATTATTAAAAAAACTACTAACTTACAGTTCCGAGTCGGAAGATGCCGTACATGCAATTTTAGGTAAAACGTATTGCAAACTGCACGATGGACCAAAAAAATTTATTGTCTACAAATTTTTTTAGATGTTGCCGAAAGATGGTCAATAACAAATATTCGTGGTGCTCGTCAAGTAATACGAGTGTTATATCAAGTATTGCATAATTACCCGTGGGACAATATTGATTCAGATCTTGTTATGAGACTCTTGATGATGTTCTACCACAGCATCATGCCAGAATCTAGAACTAATTTTGATTTCATGCCCCTGCGGAAAGGTCTCGAAGTTTGTTTAAGAAATATTATGGAAAATCTTCCCGGTGAAGAATTATTAATTATTGTAATTTATTTATATATTTGTTATTGCAAACCAAAATTTTATTACTTTGTTAGATTCAAAATTTTAGATAAAAACAATGATCGAGTGGACTTTTGATGAGAGAATTACTAACGAAGCTCTATTAGATTTTGGGAACTTACTTGAATATGCAGCCAATTTGCACGAATCATTTTTGTATAGAGACACATTTCAAAAAGACTTATTACCCTTAATCTTGAAATTAATATCATCCGAAAACGGCGTGCATAGTTTATTAGGAAATCGAGTTTTTCAATTCTTGATGGATCGTCATAATAACAAAATTAACTTCGACACTCCCAAGTATTTGTATACCACCAAATAGTCTTTCTAATTTTTAATTTGTATTTTATTTAGAATATATTTTGATAGCATGAATTATAATGTAATAGTAAGTCAATATAACTCGGAAGATAAATCATTTATTAGAAAATATAGAGAAATGATTCACAGTACACTTTTAACATCCATCCAATTACATGGTGTTCACAGGTGGGTCAACTTGAAAACTTTTCATATAATGTCCTGAAAATGTAGCATTTTGTTATAAAGCTTAAAATCTGTTCAAATAAGATTATCGTCTATTTATATTTTCAAAGGAAACTTTTATAAAGTTATAAGGCGGAAGCTAACTGATCTGATGACCATCTTTATCATGTTATAATATATGAATGTACTATGTCAAAATAGAGTCAGTATGTTCTCATTTTTTTTTCTCAAAGAACCCACTATAAGATTTGATGTAATATAGGATAATCTTTATTGAAGTAAAAATTTAAAATTTGTAATTTCGAAATTATTTTAGAATAAACTTGGAGAGTACTTATGCGTCTATGGCAATTATTATTGTGGAAGTACCTTGCGGATACACTGCAGCTGCATTAGTTTGCTTAGCGATGGCTATTCAGGAATATACAATATCTGATGATACATTAGAATTGGAATCTACCCATCGACTTCACGCCACAGTAATGGCAATTATGTCGCTAGTTTGCTGGGTTCATTCGGCCCAGGTGTGTTAAAAATGGTAGCCAAATCAATTTAATATAATGACCCAATTTTCACGATTTCACAATTTTGGCTAGGCAATGCAACTTTGTATTATTAATACCACAACGAAATGATCAGCTTTAACGTGCCAAATCTACAGTTTTTGTTTAATTTATTTTTATAATTTTAGATATTTTATGAATATTTAAACACGATATTAAGTCGTAGAGCACAATTTGCGCCTCATCTCAACCCTCCATTTAAAGCAAATTATCAATATGCACAACACCACATCTTATGGAACAAGCCGGATTTATTTTTTGAAGATTGGGAAGCTAGGTATGGTTTATGGAAGTGCTTTCGAACTAAAAGAGGAAGAACTGAAACTAATGCGACTTTGAAAGGAAGTCAGCACGAAATAGGTTAATTAATTTAAGAATTAAGTGCAGTTGCCATCTTAAAACTTTCCTGGGTTAATAATTTTCTTTCAAAATTAAAATAATTAGTATTTCCTTCGTTGCATCTTACAATTGAAGAAGCTTTTCTTTACCAGCTACGTTGTTGGCGCAATAGCAAGGAACAAATTTAAGAGAATGCGCGACGCCGACCACTAACAAAGTGGCGCGTGAAATTGTGTTTTGGTTATAGAAGCGTGTTTTGTAGCCGTCGCGACGGTCCTGTTCGCTTCGATGTTCAACAGTTACGTTAACGCGATTGTAAACGCGTGAATAATTTGAAATGTATAGCATTTTGTAATGTCTCGACACAATCAAAATTATATTCTGAAAGGTGAGTTATTTATTTGATTTTGTCCAGTAACAATTACAAAATGTTCTTTCTTCTCTGTTAATAAAGTTGACTTTATTTAAGGTCAAGAAATGTAAAAAAATTAAAGTAGGTTTTTAGATTTTATAACGGAACTTTTGTAAATGAATTTGTATGCTTTAAGTAATTTTATATGGTCAAGATTAGATTTGACTGGTGTTTATTACAAATGTTTTTATTTAAGCACTTATTTCTTCTTTATTTTTAATTAAAATTTTCATTTTTCTGTCAAGATACAATGAATTATTCGTTTAATTAATAGAGTGAATTTTAACTATGCAAATATGCAATATTTGTCTTGCATCTTGGGTTATTGTTAAAATTGATGGTAAGTATTGAAGTTACAATTTCTATAGAAAAAATTTAAAAGACGACTATGTCAATATTGAAAAAAGCACAAAAGGATGCAATTTGCATGGCAGTACTACACCCACAAAGATATATTCTTCAATATAAACTTTTACATGAAATTTTTGTTTTGTTTATTTACAGTTTTTACTTGTTGTTTAGTTGAAAATCAAAAAGGTTTTCATAACTTTCCATCATCGAATATTACGTGTCGCAATTTTTATGACAACCACCTGTAGCGTAAACAGTTGAAAAGTTTGCAATTATTCACAGTTTTCCAATTTTAAAAATTCCATGAAAATTTTGCGATTAAGTTTCATAAGGACAACATAAAAATAATCATTTTTAATGCCCGAATGTTTAAGAAAAAGCTAAACCTTTGAATTTAAAATTGTTATCTACAAAATTCTTGCATAATAAGTTTGCAAATGACAGAATTAATCTCGCGAAAAATTGGTTGTCATCAAAACTAAAATAAATTGCTTAAGATGAATCAACTGAAAATATTCATTTATTTACTAAATGAAACAAATTTTTGTGGTTGGTTTAACAATATGAAATTGTTTGTATTAAAACATTCCTTGTTTAAGGAAACAATTTCACCGCTAAAATCGCAGCGGTCAGAATACAGACAGCCAAAATCCCGATAAGACAAAATTTCAACATGCATAAAAGGCATTTCTCAGTTGTAGAGCGTGGAAAACTATAGGATTATCCAATAAGGGCTTTATGATGTTCTTTGTAATAAAACCCAAATTAACTTGGAAAATTTCTTTTTTATTTCCACATAAAGTTTGATGAATTACAATAAATTATATGTGAAATGCAATATCAACCAAATGGCCACCGTGGATGCTTTTGAAGGAAGCTATTTCTTTATCTAATTGTAAGTTGCGGATGCAACAATTTCCAAGGAAAAGATTTTCTTACAAAAATCATCATCGGCTCAAACACCCAAACAAAGAATGGACGAACTTTCGAACGGACTAGAGGATGCAATACTTGTGTAAATCGAATTTTGTACTGTGTGTCCAGCCAAATATTTATTGAAAGTTTGTCATGTGGTGGTCTCGATAAAGTCTAATTGCTGCGAAAATTTTTATTGAACACAAATTTGTATAAAGTTTCAACTATTTTATTGCGTTATTGCACTGTTTTTCAAATGGCAGCTGTGAAATATAACCGCTAAACAGTACATAGATAACCTAAAAGCATCTTCTATTGAATATTATAATTTTGGTGGTTTGACATGTGCAAGCATATTCGACATTTAACAATTTGCCAACTTAAAATATCATTTTTAAAACAAGGAATAATAAAATAAAAATTAAGAGCGTTATAGTTAATTTTCGATTTCTAATTCGCGTTTTTATTTTAATAACATTTTCAAATCTTATTTTGTTTGGTAAGTGTGAGATTATATTAATTTTTAATGTTCTTTCCGGTAATATCTTCTCTTCTCTTCCTTTTTTCAGTCCCGATGATGGTTTAATATTAAATGACCGAAACAGTTGACTAACAAACGTTTAGTTTCATTGCAATTCCAATAACCTGAGATTTTTAACTTAATTAAGAGCGTTATTAGGATCAAACATAATCGATAAAATAAAAATCATTAGAAAATTTTAAAATTAAAAACAAAAGCAATATCCAAGTCTGGAAAGTTGTTTTTATTGGGAAGCAACGTAAAGAGTGAGCTGAAGGCGAAAGAATACACAGTTTTCTGCAATCGTTAAGAAAATAGCAATTTTCTATTATTTGAGAAGCCGGAAAGTATTCGACCACGACCATCTAAAACGATACGTTTTAAACTAATATAAATAATGAAAGATTTGCAATTTTACTGAAGGTTGAAGAAAACAATGTATCGGTACCAATATTTTGCACGAATTTTTAAATTTCAAATATTTTCTTTTTGAATTTAGCGAATTTAACAAGTTAAATTTATCTTAACCTCGTGTTACGCCTTCTTAGAGCTAGGAAGGAACTCGGTCGAAGAAAAATATGGCTGAGTGGGACAATATTGTGACTAATTACCTTTTATTATTCTTACGTGGACTAAAATAAAAATGTGGAACTTTTGGAACCCTCCCACCGCACCGTGGAAAAAATTCTCGGACTCAATCGGAAGCTCTGAACCCAGGTACGGAGGGAGATCTTATTATGATAGATAATGATAATGGTACGAAATTCGATTTAAAAACCTGCAGTAGTTTTGCTGGAACTTAAAAATTCGGGGAGAAATATTTTTGGTTACCTAGGAAGTATTCCGTGGATTTGGATGAAAGCAGTGTCCAAGTCCAGTTTCCAAGTTTAAATTAAATCTTTTGCATTTATAATAAAGTCTATTTTCCAATTCTGAGGATTCATCTTAACTTGCTCTATCTTTTGATTATCCCTATTTTTAACCTGTATTGCTATACGATAAAGATTTGCATTATCTTTCAATTGATATAAAAATCTAAATTTATAATAAAATGATTTTCATCCTTTTCAATAGTCTGTACTTTTCATTTCTTTTATATTATATCATTTTTAATATCCCCAAAATTACATTAGACAAATTCATCAATTGTAATTCTGTTTTGAATAAAAAATTATGCAGTTTGATAGATTAAATTAACGTAAAGAGGTTAATTTGAAAACTTCTACATCTAAGTAAAGTATGTTATTTTCTGAAAATTATTTCCATTTGTGCAATGCAACAAGTAAATTATACATGTGCTCCAAATTTTGTTGGGTGCATTGTTGTACAAACTGTCAGCAATTACATTATTTTATTAAGCAAATATAGTCAACCACATTTACCACATCTAAACCTAAAAATATACTTCCTATAATAAAAAGTTTTATTATTTTTCTTCGTTTATTTATAGGAAAATCTAGTTAAGTAAATAGTTTCAAAAAGCAGGAACAGAGAGCTTTCCAAGTTTGATGTTAAAAGTTTTTTATTTTCATTTATTCTCCCTTTTAAGGTCGGTAACACTATAATATGCAATTAGTATTTAATGTGAATTGTTTTTCTTTTATTTGGACGTAAATTTTTTATCAGTTTGGAATCCGCTTACTTTATCTGATATTCGATCTATAACGGTATTTTATTTACTATTACTTTTCTTTAAAGTATGTTATTTTAAATTAAACTGAATTTCTACGTTTTGGAAGACACATTGTAAATTTTGTGAATTACAAAATAGTGTATTTGTAGATGTGTCGCATAAACCAGTATCATTTTCCACATATTCTAATAACAGGTGTATCAAATAATTATTGATCTAACCACCGTAGTATCAACCAACCTCAATTTCCCTATGAAACACTCGTAAAGTCATTGATATTCTTAATGTTAACAGTCTTGCGTCTCTAGGTAATCACAAACTAAGAACTTGGTATGAAAAACAATTTCCTTGACACATTTTACTTTTTTGAGTATTTATTTTGGAGAAAACTTGTTGATATTGAAACATAATCTTAGTACTACTAGATGGATCAAAACATCAATTACTAAGTTTTAGGGTTAAATAATATATTGTGTATCACAGTTCTCATTGGGAATTTCATTTAATGGCTTTATAATATTTCCAGTATCATATTAGGTTTCCTTAAGAAATCTTACAAATAAAAATTAACTATTTTCTCAAACGTAAAATGAATAATATTTTGTGTTTTTCATTGATTTGAAAATATTTATTTTCTGTTTTGAACTTTTAAACATTTACCTACATATACAATTTTAAAAATCCTATCAAATTAATTATGTTATGTACAGTATTATTTAAAAACAATTAAATTTTTCAAATGAAACTTAACTTTTACTCATGAGTAATGGTAAGCTTCCTCCCTCTTGTGTCGGTATTCACTGTAAAATTCTGAGAAGTGTCGGACTAGACAGTATCAAACTTGACAGGTTCTACTGTATATTTAATTCGAATAAAATTTCAAACCATGCATTTAAATATTGTCGTGATCCACGGCTCAATGACACCCCTACTTATAGTCAGCGGTGAAACCTCGCTTAATGTGGTCCACTTCAACAATATAGGACCAGCTAGCTTTAAGTCAAGTTTGCATATACGAGGCCACAATATCTCAGGTTATGGGTATCGGCGAGATTAAAGCAAATCAATAGGCAACAATAAATCATAAATCAATTTATTCAAATGACCCAAAATAAAAATTGAAGCAATTTTGGATGCCCCTGACACAATCGTCAAGCGATACTCAAATAAGTGTTTAATGTGTAGAAACATTCAATAAATCGTATCATTTATGTACAACACCTCAGCTATACTTTTATTGAATGTTCCATAAATGTGAAATGTGTGACATTAATAAAGAAAATTTGTAACAATGGTGTTTTTATAAATAATGTACAATCTCTTACTCATACCAATTTCGTAGTTGATGCTTATTGTGAAGCACTCTGTACATCGGACCGTACGCCACTGCTCAACATCTACTTCTTAATCGGAGTCCAGTTGATAAAACGGTAGCAAAATAACATCTGCGTCGATCCAGAAAATTCTTCGTTTATCCAAACAAACAGTGAAATGAACGTGTAGAAATCGTCCAGTGTAGTGTTCAAACCTTGAATATCGGTTTAAACAAATCTTTCCAACTTCTTAATTAAATTGGAACTATTAACATCTGTTCGGACAATCGTAACCTCCAATATCCACATGTGATTCTCGTAAACCACCAAAATTAGCGAAACATCTACTTGTTCGGTACGTACAATTAAATTTGATTTGTGTAATCATACAAATCATCAAAATTAAACTTATAAAAGTAATTCCAGATGCGAAATCATCCAAAAGCAATATGGCATCCAATAAAGTCGAATATTGCTTGCGCCCACAAAATGCACGTAAAATGCTGATTTATGAAAATAAAGCGTTTCAAAATTAACTCACGCTTATCTCCTATCACTGGAATAATGTTTTTTGAGACTACAAAAACTCTCCAAATTGGTTTCATGGGTTTAATTTCGAGGTAAAATTCACAAACCCACGAAATGCATCTTCTTCATCGACCGGTCGGCGCAAGACAAAGGCCTCGCCGCAAATTGGCTTCACAGTTCAAATTACCATCCTAATAACAATAAAATTTCAAACAAAATTTTGTGAGTATGCGCCACTTCCGCCGCGATAGATTTAAATTATCACTTATCACATTTTAGATAACACTACAAATACGCAAGAAACATAACAGTCCCCAAGAAAAACCAAGTTTGTATTGTTTTGTGTGTTGGAAGTAACAATACAATCGCTTTCGTCATCTCAAAAATTGCTTCAAAATAAAATGTCTATAAACGACAAAATTTAAATTTAACCAAAACTATTATTTGCCCATTTGATTGACTTTTTCTCACTTCAATATATATCCGATTGCCTGCCTGTTTGTGTTCGGTTGCATTGATTAACATTGGAGATAATTAGCACTTGCAACCAAAACCTAGGTACCTGTTCTCTTTGCGTTCGTACCTTAAAGCATTCACTCTAGTCTAGAGCTATGAATGCAGATTCTTGCGTTCAAATCTTAGCGCTAGCTGCATTACCACATTCCAAATGCTCCTTATTAATCTGCGGTTTAGGAGAAAAGCAAAGGAAAACCATTTCATAAATACCACCAGGGCTTTCCCGAGAGCATCACATAGTCGAAATAGCAATGTGATCACTACGCGTATGTCAAGAGTCGGTGAGACTAGAGGTGAAATATTAATTCTCTTTTGTTTGTCATTGACGCGGTTAATTCATATCAGAATTACGATATTTAGTTATTTTTTACAGTAATAAGAATTAATACAAAAATATTATAATTATCACAATTTGGAACATTTTAAAGCTCAACGAATCATGGCCGGGCGGAGCCAAATTCTTCATTGGGTTAGCTTTAATAGATACGTAGTATTAAGTGATGCAAAAATTAAGTGGCACCCCAGATATGCGCATGAATGGATTCAGTATCGAGTGACAATATTTTAATCTCAAAATAACAGAAAATTTAATTTCTTCTTAACAAATTTGTTATTTTGCTGGCTTGAAGGCTTCGTGGTACTTAAATCTCCACCAAACAAAGCTCGAATTTCATTTTATATATTGTAAAAAATATGTAGCGTTTATTATATCAGGAGTTTAAATTTTACAATTTTTTAACTAAATGTCGATTTGGACCTAAATCGTAGTAGATTATGTCCTGCGTGTACCTAGTTATTTATAGTAATAAGGATTTTTAATCTGTGTGACGTAGTTATTATGAAATTTGATTGCTACATTAAAAATGTGGTGCTTTCATGTGTAAGCTTTATAATATAAAAGCTGCTTAGGAAGTTTATTGTAAAATGTGGGAGAAAATAAAAGAACATAATAATTCAATTTTACTTTTCTGCTAAGGGCAATAAAATTTAATTATAAACTGACACCAGTTATATTATTAAATTTGCGGCATAGTCAACGATTTTTGTATATTGATTGGTCAATTCAATATGTAGGTAAATTACAAGATTGACACAAACTTAACCAAAACTAATTACCATAGTTGGGGAAGAAAATTTCATTAATTATACAAAGGAGTAAAATAGATGGGACACAAATGGTAGCACAAAACTCATCTACTAAGACACCGATTGCAACATCAAACAATCTAATTTCGTTTCTTTGTTAACATAATTAAATTAAATTGTGCAGCTCACGAAGGCAATTTCTAAAAATAGTATCAAATAAAAATTACGGACATTTCTAAACTCAAACCTTTCGTGTTAAAGCTGTAAGAAAACTGTCATTCTTTTGTAGAAAAATTTTTCAAATGTTATATCTATATGTACACAAAAAGGATATATTCTTATTATTTAGGGCCAGTTCTACAAAGCAAGTATAAACTAAGAATAAGCTATACTGAGAATAAGTCTCTATTTTCTCTCTCTAAATTGCGTTCTACGCTTGCGTACAACGAAATCTGTGTGACTTATTCTCAGTATAGCTTATTCCTAATTTATACTTGCTTTGTAGAACTGGCCCTTATTCATGTAAAATGTTATACTGATGGTTTTTTTATTTTATAAAATTTTCTTTTTAAAATCTAAGTAAAAATTCTCTGAGGACCGGTGGTAGAGAATAGTTGTCTTATACGATCGTGATAAAAGAACCAATAATATTACCTACTAATGCCCGTACCTATAGTCGCGGATCAAGCCGAGATCAAGGATTGAACCTCGGTTTTCTCTCTCTATCTAGTTACCCGGTTACGGTTTAACCGAGGGTCAATCCTTGATCTCGGATTGATCCGCGACTATAGGTACGGGCATAAGTAATTGAAAATTAGTATTTAAAAATCTAAAGAACTGTAAACTAAACTTTTGTGGTTTAATTTCCAAAAATGGCCGGATTATTTCGTTCATATCTCGCTATCTCAATCAGTTATATCCTCCTTGCCAAACCTCCGTTATTGGTCGACCTTCAATACTTTTACTGAATAAATTTCCTTGAAAATTTTATATCTTCCAACTCTTCCAACTATTTCACTTATCTTTTATTAAAAAAAAATCAACTTTTATAATAACTTTTATTCAAAATCAAAAATCGACTCTCCTCTCCGACCTCCACCCGGTCTCGCAGAAACCCAGAGGCGCAGCGCAAATTTCAAAAATTTCAGAAATTAGAAATTTTTAAAAGGAACAAAGAAACTACCCAAATCAAAACTTCTTCACCGCAAATGGAATACGACAATATGTATAAATAAAAAGAAGTTTTGGTGACCTTAGAGGCCTTAGTTACTAATAGATTCTCCTCAGTCCATAACCCTTCTGCAGGGTGTGGTAAGCCTTTTAACAAAGGCTTTTCATGGCAGATTACACCCCGGTGGTTTGCCATTGCCTGCCGAGGGGAGACGGCCACAATATGATTCTTGCTTCGCCCGGAGTCGAACCGGGTTCTCTGTGTTAGCAGTCTATGCGTTTAATCGCTATGCTAACGACCGTCTCTACCAAGTGTATAATAGAACGACTAATAGATTAAGAATTAGTAAAATACGCGTAGAAAATGGAGAGATATAGTCGGGTAAAATGGCACCAAAGATGATATTTTGCAAATATTTGAAAGTAAAACAAATTGCATAATTTATGATATAATTACAGTTTTCCTTGACTTTCATTGATCAGAAGGAATTAAATATGTTTCAATTATTTCAAATACAAGTTTACCCTATCAAAAAATGAAATAATAAAATATGCATCCGAAGGTCTGTAATTATTCTTATACACGTAACAGATATGGATTTTATATATTTATAGTTAACTACTTATATCTGAACAAAAACTTTTGTTTACTCGAAAATTTCGAAGCAATTTTAAAATAAAATTATTAAATAGTTTTACAAAAGGAACCTTTCAACTGATGTGGAACAAAGAATGGCAAAGAGAATCTAAGAGCACGATTTACAGTTTAAAGAAATTGTTGGACATCTTCGCAATGTTAAATCAAACTTTAAAAACAATGTATCTATAATAATAATCGAATGAATAAAATTTTCACTTCATGTGATAATCTAGCTAATTATGTAGTTTGTAGTTAATTAATTTTAAATTATCATGACGTAATCTATATTTTCAAAAATTATTTAAAATCTAAGAATTGCAAAAACTCGGTAAAAATAATGTAATTAAATGAAAATTAATACATTTGATGTTAACGGGAGGGGTATTTTTCAACGTTATTTTAACCACAAATGTTTCAAGTTAAATAAAGGTAATACATAATATTATATAGATGGAAAATTAAAGACCATAAAAATAATAACTAAAATTACGATACGTACACAAAATTATTAATTTAAAAATACAATAACAGCTAACCCAGTTATCCTAATTAGTCTAATAGCTAAGTTAATATAAAAATAACTAACTTATGAAGTCCATATTTTAACCTTTAACTAATGTACTTACTAATTTTGTAAAGTTTAACTGATATTAGAGGTCACCTATAAATCCTTAAACCTGTAAGATCGAAACATGTTAATAGTTTTTTATTTACATGAATTTTGTGATATTGCTTTTGGAACTACTGCATAAGTAATAATTTGAACTTATAAATTCGTAGGTTTAACAAATAATATACTTGAATAAAATTTAAATTCTGAACAAGTAAATCAATTACTATGTAAATGCATGTATTAAAATTGGATCACATAAATTTAATATATCGGTGATGCAGTATATCTCTCTGTATTTTAATATAAAATATTTATATAAATTATTATAGAATTTCTTGATTCACATTAAAGATATGCGTATATATATATTACCTATTTTTTGTATTACGTGTTACATTTATTGATGTAATGTATTATTATTACTTTATAGTTTTTATTTATTTATTTATTACTTGACTTACTTGTATATTTATTTAAAACTATGTAAGTAAGTATACATTATTTATTTTTACGATAATGTAAATACAATTGATTATTTTATATTACCCTTTCATATTATCCATCATGTGTTGAAAATAATATAACTTAACGTGGAATCCAAACCAAGGCACAAATAAATTTAGGTTCCGGTGGGTTTCAGAGACGGTCGTTAGCATAGCGATTAAGCGCATAGACTGCTAATACAGAGAACCCGGTTCGATTCCGGTCGAAGTAAAAATCATATTATGGCCGTCTCCCCTCGGCAGGCAATGGCAAACCACCGGGGTGTAATCTGCCATGAGAAGCCTTTGTTAAAAAGCCACACCCTCTTTAGGGTAAAAGGATTGAGAAGGAAGGGTTTCAAACGCTGAAGCCTTCGATCTAAAATCCATCATCCTATCATTACACCAAACTACTATAATATACAATTTTGTGTTTGCTTATTTAAATTTGCATGATTCTTCTATCAATGTGGAACATTTGTGAAGTTATCGTAAGCAAAAATCAGCTACAATGATGATGTTGTCTAAATCCCTAAATAACTAAAATAGTTTTGTTCCCCCATGTAAAAATTATAACCATTTCATATATCAGCAAATATTCGTATTGGATAGTTGCCTAATACGACTGTGTGCATAATAAGTATTTCAAAAATGCACCATTAATCATAAAGTTAGCCATCCTGGTTTAGAGAAAACGTTAGTGTGATAATTTCTCCCATCTGAATCAAATAAATTTTTTCTTTTATCAATTATCCAACAAAAGTTTGGATGTTTCTATTTCATCGATAATAATTGATGATGCAATATCCATTGGCGACAGATATAAGTTCATCTGCCTATCACAATTAGGGTGACATATTCAGGTTATAGTTTTAAGTGGATTTTAATACATGCGAGTAAATGTTTCTAAAAGTTTAAATAATGAATAAAAATTGATGGGTAGTTTATTTTTAGTTTCCGAATGATCAATATCATACTTTCAACGTTCTTAAGCTAATGCTTTGTGCTATATTATTGACAGAAAACAATTTGGCAAGTAATATAATTAGGTATTTTGCCAAATATTTCTTGTTTGTCATAATAATTACTTTTAGCACACTAAAATTTCGATTTGTTGGGCGTTTGGCGAGAAAATTGGGCAAAAGAATTTTGGAAATATAGACAATTAGGCCAATATTAGGTAAGCATTAGAGATGAATCATTGACAAATGATTCAAAAACAAAATGCTAAATTCTGTAAATGTCTTATACAGGGTGTTTTTTAATGTTGCCACAAACTATAGTCATAAGGTATTATTCGACATCTAATTAAAAATGTTTTTGTATCTTCTACCTGGCTGCCATGCTCACCACCAGACAAAATACATTAAAATTCTTCCTTTGAGATGCTTTGGAGCTATTTGTAAAGTCTTGTGTACACTACTCCTGTTAATACTGTTGAGGAATTACAGCGACATTTTTGTAGCAAAGATGCTGTCAAATTAGTCAAAATGTCAAAATGATTAGAAATCTGTTTGGAGAGGTCCCACCTCAACATTATAAATAGCTCTCCTTATAAATTAATTGAAATTTAATTATAGGAGCTGGTGAATTTATATGCATTGGTCTGCGTGTGTAGAATATTTTACTTCAAAATTTAGCGAAACATTTGAATGTTTCTATTACGAGGAGTAGTTTTGAATAACCTCTGAAGAGTTCCTAATTGCTTCAGTACAAATAATATTTAAATACGGCAAAATTAATTTGTAATATCTTAAATTTATTTTTTAATAAGTCAAAATTACATAAACAAAAGTGGGCAAGTCAACGAACCGGATGAGGGACTTTTCCCACAAAAAGATGTACCCTGGTCAGTGTAGTTTATGAGTGCAGTCGTCAATGTAATTTTTTGTTTATCTTTAACGAATATAATTATTATTGAAATAATGGTATTTCAATGTGGATATAAAAGATTTATAGCCAGGATTACCATTTATAACGACTAGATAATTCCATTTTGAACTATTTTCAACTAACCATGGATTAAGTGTAAATTAAGTTCCAAGTTGGGGATTTCATACAAACCCAACTACATTCATTAAAATTGATTAAAATACTGTTCATACCTCTTTGTTGCATTACCTTTTGGTAAAATTAAATACTTCGACGAAAGTAATATGATAGATGTAATAATAATCTTTGTTTTTGTATCTTTAAGGTTATTTCAATATATTGTAGAGATATTTCCTACGACCCTTAACTTGAATATTATTTTCACCAGGACAATATCTCCACACTAGAGTACCGTCGGCAGCTATGTAGCGGTTCACATACAATTTCTGTACGGAGACAAATAACAGGGCTGGGTTCGCCTGCTCTCCTTTTCGGGTCGCTAAATAAAATAAAATTGTACGGCTTTGGTACCGCACTAATATTGCTCAATCGAATTTTCCCTCTCAGGGACAAAATTGCATGAATTGCCTTAATCGAATTTATTGTCGTTATTGACAAAACTAGAAAATTTAATCTGGGTAAGATTCGTTGCATAAAAGTAAAATTAAACGCAGCTTTGTGAAAAATTACTAATTTAATTTTCATAAAATAAATTTTAATTTTAAAATAAGCATAAACTGTTTACGAACAAGTTCGTTTTGGTCGCAGAGTGTAAAAATGTAGTATAGAAAACCCTTCATATTTGCATTTATTTGCAAATCGAACTCAAAATACTCCAGGTTTCTATTTATGTGTAATCGTGTGACACAAATAATTTACAATAAAAATAAATGGTGTAATAAAATTCAAAGTTCATTTATTTACCAGTGGTGTAAGCCGCAGTGGTGGCTTGATGTGATCGCTGGTTGAGTTCAGAGCGGAAATTCTGGGTTCGAATCGCGGACAGGCGGTCCCGGTCACCGTGTCGTACCACCTTGCAGGGTCGATGCAACCGGGGCGGCGGGGGACCTGGGTAGACCTACACCTTCGGGTGGCGGGGAACGTAGGTGGACCTACACCTTCGGGCTCGTGTCCGAACCGAGAGATGGGCGACATTGAACGGGAAGCAACGCGAACCAAACCGAACAGAATTTCTTAAAGCTCGGCCTTCCAGAGGACATCCACACTGTTGGTGACCGAGGTAGTCATCGAGATCTGTCTGATAGGTATCCACCTCACAATCCATCTAAGATCTCAGCATGGAGCGGGATACAATAAGCTAATTTGCTTCAGTGCAGGTGAATAAATGAGCCACACTCGTTGAGACAATACGAATACAATACGAATACCAGTGGTGTGGCACTTGTTGTCGACGTTTTAGGACTGCTGTTTTCTTACTTCGTGAAATCATCAGTTTGACACCTGTTGCATCCTCGTACAGCTGTGTTCTTTATAAAATTTGAATTGTGACTCCAAATCTTCACAATTATTCCAAAACATCGAAGATAAAACGATCGGCAATCGTATACAAAAGTTTGTTGGCAAATTTCCCCCAATTTGAACCAATTCAAGAAAATCGTGTGACTAACCTCAAAATGCAGGCAAGTAAAGTTATTTAATTCAAATTTCAACCAATTTGAATTCTTTCTTCTAAACATTTAATTTGTAGGCACGTAATTGTAGTAATTACAAAAATCATTCGATCATTTGTCAATGGCTGACCAAAAAATACGCATATGTGTGATATCAAATTTTTTAAATGTGTTTTTCCAAAAACACCGTAATTTGAAGATTCTACTTCCAAATTTATCTAAAAACACTCGTCCACTTCAGACGACACTTCGCACTACTATTATGCTTGAAAATCACCTTGGTTTTCCAAGAAAATTGGTCACTTATGGTGGATCTCACCGAAAAAACGCCTGGCCTCCTTCACACGTCACCGCCAAGTCCTTACGCCAACATCTTCTACCTTCTATGTTTAAAAACTTCAAAATACCAACTGAAAATCGAAATTTTGAGCCATTTCGCACGTCTACTTGAGGCAAAATCTCGCGCCCAAAATTCAAATGTAAATAATTAAATTGTTTCTTTTTAGGTATAAATCGTCATAAACTTTATAAATCACAGGATTTCACTAACGTTCAATAAGTGTGTGTTTGTGTCAGCGGTAACATAAATTGACCTTCATTCAACAAAACCGTGCTCGACCATGTTGTTATGGATAAAATCATCCCTTAATTTGACAAAATTACTAAACACGAAGTTGAATCAATTTCTGTTTCACCACAATATGTAATAAATTTTACGTCCTAATATTTAGTGCAACCAAGTGTGACAAATTCAGCTTCACCTGGCACTATTGATCATACGAGCATATTATTTTACATTCAAAGTTGACTTCCTAAGGCTAGCCTCAAGCTGCTCTGAAAGGATCTCAGGAATAGAAGAGATACTACAACATGCTATTCGTGCAAGAAATAAATTTGGTGCTTTAAACTTCCATTTCGCACTCTAAATAAATAGATAAATAAGAACGCGCAATGGTCCTCACTCGATTTCCTAAGGCAGTAATTTTGTAAATAAAAAGAATTGGTTCTGTTTGTTAATAATGAATATTTAGACGTTTAACCCTTATGTTACCGAATAGGGGTACCCGGGTACTTTTTTGATTTTGCAGGTGTATATCTCAGTTTGTATTTTTCACAGCGTATTGGGACTTTGTGACATCTTATAAAATATAGTTCTAAATAAATTAAAGCAATTTTAAAAGTTTTTCGATTTTTACAAATGCAATTTTTTCGCGATTATAACAGACTATGCCTATAATCCCGAATGGGGTACCCGGGTACCCCTAATTGAAAATCGCATATTATTGACTTAAAAACAGATGATTTTATTGAAAACAAGTGATTTATTTTTTATAATGCAAGTGACAATACCTACAAAACACTAACAATCTCGAAAAAAGCACTAAAAAACATAAATTCGCTAAAAATTATGTCGGGGTACCCCTTATTGAAAATCGCATATTATTGACCTAAAAACGAATCATTTTATTGAAAACAAGTGATTTATTTTTTATAATGCAAGTGATATTACCTACAAAACACTAACAATTTCGAAAAAAGCACTAAAAAACATAAATTCGCAAAAATTATGTGGGGCATACCCGGGTACCCCATCCGGGTGATATATGTTATTTTTTTATTCGGTAACATAAGGGTTAAATGTTTTTCCATTACGTCTCCAATATAATATCGGTTAAGTGGTCACTGTCATTTAAATGCATTTTCATGACATTTCTCAAAATTTCTATTAAAATATTCTCCACTTCTTGTCAGATCTTCTCTTTTAGGGCCGCCAAGGTCTGTGGCTTGTTTGGACAGACCCGTGACTCCAAAAACCATTTGCCTAGTTGGTACCACATGACCAAGGAATCAAGATGACGTAAAAATCCATTTGCAAAAATTACAGCATCTTCCGATTGGGTGATGACTTTTGCGCTAATTGGTATTAATTAATCAAGACCTGAGACAAAAAAAAATAACTCGAGATATGGAGCAAACTTTTCCACAGTTTTAAGTAAACTCAAAAGAAGTTTAACATACCAAATCCAGGCAAATAAATGCCTTGGAGGGCAAGTAAAGCAAAAATTGAACTTTTTTGCTGTTGTAGAAAAAGAAAAGACATCCGAAGAAAACAATAACCTATTAAATAAAAAAGTTGATAAGTAATTTATCACATCCACATTTCAATGTACACTCACCGTCAGTTTTCAAATGATTCCTAATTGTTGTAATATTTGTTCATTGTTACAGTGCCGGAGGTATAAAGTTAATTTGTTTTCTACATAGCACGAACAAATAATAATGTTTCCATTTGATGCAAAATCTAATTCTGGCGGCAAAATTCAACTAGCGCCTTTGTCGTTTTTAGTTTTTTGTTTTACTCTGAACATGGCAGTTCTACGTTTATATGTTTGCCTAAGCTTTTTTGGGTCATTTTTTAAACCAAAATGGCCACATCATAGAAAACTGTACTTTGCTTTGGTACGAAGTAGTTTCTACTGTTTATAATTTTTATTAAATACATTCACTCCTTTGTATACCATGTATAATTTGAAACATTATTATCAATGACTTATAAACTGCACAAAAATTTATATCGAGCTGCAGAAACCTTAAGAAATAGGAAAAATTATTTTTAGCAATTTTGTAAGGAATTCAACTCAATAAGATAATAAAAATAATGGTATTTGAATTTCTAATTTCTTTAAGAAAAGTTTATTTTATACCTACAATTTATAGCCACTATCTGTAATTGTTGTTTAAAAATAAAATTATGCAACAAATAAAATACTAACTAAATAAGAAAACAACTTTCTATTAAATTTAGAAACCCTTTTATTCTGTTAAAATAAGAAAAATACTTTTATACATACACATAGCATTGCTTTTAAAGCTTTCAAAGAAATTGATAGTTTTACAAGGAATACTTACAGTCAAACTAGCTGCAACCTAACTATGTTTACTGGAAATTCAATAATAATAATTGCATTTAAATTTTGTTAACATCAAATCAACGATTGCTTAAAAATTTGTTTGAAAAGAATTCAATCACTCCTTGTATTTAAGTTCTATTATCAAATATTCTACACTCTTTAACAAAATTCCTGAACTTTGTTAATCTATTGTAATAATTTAATATTAGTTAAGCGAACAAATTTTCAAAGTTCTGAGTTCTCTATAGAAATTGAAGTACACAACTTCTAAAAACTTGTAGTTCCCAACGTAACGATTTTTTAAATTCATTTAAAAAAGTTGCCCAAAACCAAAACCTAGTAATTTGGCTGTTTAAAAAAGTAATCCATAATATTAATGAGTGTTACATCTGTCGAATTTATTTCGCTGCCTGAATATATTGATGTGAATAATTTATGAAAAATAAATTAGTAAATATTGCCCTATAGTTTTCAATTGTTTTACTTGCAATGTAATTAGATCTTTTTTATGCTCTACTTAAGTAATCATTTTTCAATTAAATTTCTTCGTAGATTTAATTTATTAAGTTCGTACAAACATGAAGCCACATGCATGCTATTTTTCTTTATTTTTAGAAAATAAAATATGATTAGAAAATTTTTTCAAATGGCAAGCTAAATTTTTTATTATACAAATCAATAATATTTTCATTTTTCAAATGTTACCTCTTTGTAATTACTTCATTTTTAATCGTTTAATATCAATCACATGTTTGTTACACACTTTGTAATAATTTATATGATCGTTAAAGAAAATGTGTCTATTTAAAAACATAAATGAATTATTAATTCATTTATCGAAGTAAGCCATTATTTGTCGATATTCTTAATTTGTCTCTGTAGTCGCGTGAGCATTGTGAATACTAAGTTTGAGTTAATGCGGTAATTGCATAATTGATTATGTAGCAATTTAAAGTAAATTATTAAGTAGTATTAACAAGATTATAAAGACGAAAATTAAAAGAAAAAGAAGACAATGAAAAATAAATAATTTATATTGCTTTCTTTCTAGATTATCATTTGTGCAGGAAAATTAAGAAATATTTCAGGTCACTGACTTTAACTCTAAATTTTAATAAGTGAAGTGTTGTATCATATAATCATAACAAAACGCTATAAAACTTGAACACAACTAAAACTATTGGTAAAGTAAGTTTAATACTAAATTGTATCCGGAAGTATTTTCTTATATTTGGAAAATATAATTCGATCTTAAAGCTTACAAACTTTCACTCATTTTAATGTCGAATTTGAATTTTTTATAGTAGCTGATTAAAACGTAGCTTGTTACAAAGATGAGCAAAACCCTCAAAGTTAATCTCTTAAGTTTTCCCGACTTTTAAACTCCTTTGCTGATATACTCGTCTATTATTTATAAACCTTTTGATTAGTTTTTATTAATTTTAGTTTATTTTAACATAATTCTGAATTTATAATAAGATAGAAAATCTAAAGAAAAACTCAAGGTAAAAACTTACTTATTATATTTTATTTTTCAGGAGCTTTACAAAAAGAGCAAAAAAATGTTCAACTTGTTTGAAGCGGTTACTTTAAAAAAAATTTGCTGATATGAGTGTAGCTTCAGTTTGTGAAACACATTGCTTACACTTGTTGGAAGTTATTTTTCAACTTTTAGTTTGTCATTTTATGTCAGTCAATTGAGATAAAAATAATCAAATTTTATTTAGAAAATCTTAAACTAAGATGTAAAATTAAAATAAAATTTCTACTTAGTCGGGGAGCTACCAGTTAATTGAATGTCACAATAATTTACTCACACGGATTTGAAACTCTATTGTTGTTGATAAAAATTTAAATAATGGTAATCAAATTGTATGTACGCGTAAATAGTACCATGCATAATGTATAGCTTTAAATTAATTAAGTCCTTTACGAATAATTCCTTCTTTACTTTTACGAGGAAGTTCTGTATTTAATGTTCCTTTTACATTTGTATTCTGTTGAAGTTTGTTGCCTTTTTAATCATTCAGAAATGCCCTGTCACAAAAGCTAATTTATACTATTCAATCCATTAATAATAATTTAATTGAAATAGCAGAGATATGCGATATTTTAAATGGTAAATTAAAAATACTATCTATTTAGAAATATCTACCCTTTATTATACTATTTATTATGTAATACTAAATGATATTTCTCTTTCACATGCAATTCAATTTACGTACATGAATAAATTTTGCTAAATTAATGACTATTACTATATAACCGAGTCATTTAATTATAAGGATTTTTAAATTTTACCGAAACAAGAAGATAATTTTCTTAACATTTTTAAGAAGATAATTTATGTAAACTTACTTGAAGTTTTTTATACCATATTCGAACTATTGTAAAACACCTGCAATACCTCATCCAAGAAAGCTTTCAATATTTACATTAGTTTTTAAAATTTCATATAGAATTTTTTGTCCAAAATTGTGATAGAAATTTGATCTTCTTTATTTTTTGAATAGTTTTCTGGACATAATTGATCACACTCAACATTACAAGATCATTACTCAGCTGGAACCTATGATGAATAATTACATATTTCGTAAAAAAAAGTTGACTTTAAAGTGATAAACATTGATTTTCTAATCTACTACGATACCTTTGGTTTAACATGAAACGAATTTTCATTTGAAAGATAAAGAAGAAAATTGTAACTGCAAGAATAATAACTAATTTATTTAGATTATATAGGTTAAAATTTTGCATAATATAATAATATGACGAGAATACATAGTAGGTACATCTAAAATAAATAATATAATAAATTAAAGTGTGCATAAGTTAATTAGGTATTTAAAATCATAAATGAAAGTCAAATAGTAAAGCAACGCAATTATGGAGCTTTATTTTGATATAATTTTGGTGCAGATATGAATAATTTGCTCATACTATTTTATATGTACCTAATAAATTAGTGTTTGTGTATACCTACCTATACATAATAAATGTACATATTCTGAATCAAAATGAGATTCCTGAATTTAATTATCTTCATTACTTGCAGGCTCTTTGATTATGACATACATATTACATATTTGAAATTTTAAATACTACCTTAGTATTTTAAATAACGAATTACATTCAAACTGTGCTTCGGAATGTTCAAAGGTACTTCCAGTTTATATAGTCCTTGAATCTCTCTGTGTAGAAGATTCCGTTTCCCTGTCGTCGTAAAAAAAAATTCTAAAACTAATGACAACTTTTCTGAGATTTATTGCTTCAGTTTTTGGCTGATTTAGTATTCTTACAAACAAATAGTTTTTAGAATCAAATTCCACTTCAACAATCGAAATTCATTGTTCAGATTATTAAATTTACGGATTAGTTTTAATTAAAAAAGAAATACGTGGCTTATCGTGGGTTCGGATTATCGAGGGTGCATTATAAATGCATTATGGCAAACACGATGTTAAAATGAAAACACACGATATTATGTTTTGTATTATTAAAACAAAACAAATGTTGATCGATTTCATATGAATAAAAAAATTCCATTAATGTTTATGTAAAAGTGTATTATAATAAAAATAGTACCTACTCCTACTTTTTATGGCTTCCAATATTTCATCAAATTAAATTTGGAATTTTCAATTTCTGTATAAATCGATATTCCACCCAATTAAAATTAAATGGATTAATACTGTTATGACCAACCCTTAACTAGCTCAATCAGGGCCGCAATGAAATCTTTTTCTCAAAGTCGGAGTTTACGTTTACTTTGGAACAACTTACCTTGCTTATAAAGGTTAGGTGGAATCATATTAGAAATAAAACCAATTGCTTCAAATTTAACATTATAATATGAAATAATTAAAATAATTAGATAGCATGAATAATGACGGAAATCAATACAGAATTAATCCTTTACTTTTAAAGTAAATAAATTGTAATAATAAACTGGACATAAAAAATACTTAAACTAACACAATATAACATTGGTAAGCTTAGATTACTTTTGTAATTAATTATTATAACCAGAAATCTATGCTTACGACAGTAGAAGACAATTAAATTAGTTTAATAATGGTACGTACCAAGGCTAATTTACGCAAAATCACTTAACGCACTTCGAAGTAAATTGATGTAAACGCTTCCTCGATGAATCCATTTGTTGTACCATGATGACGGAATTTCCATAACCATAAGTTCTCATTAACACTTATTATTAAATCTTGATCACCAAATTATTATAGTTAAACTTTAAAATTATTTAACAACACTATTTATAAATTGTTTTACAAATAATTACACTTTAAATGTCGGTAGAATTCAATTACTAGACAATGTAGATGATAACGGCATTTACCTTTAAATTGGTAATATTTTTGATTAACTGAAGACATTTTTGAACTTAGTAAAAATTATTGAAAATAAAATTATTTTATCACGACAAAAAGACTTCTTACTTAGGTGAAACCTAATGTACGAGTGAGTTCACATTGTAGAAATGTACCCTTCCTTTGAATTATTCTTTTGAATGACTCTTTCTAA
The DNA here is from genome assembly GCA_958510855.1 of Rhagonycha lutea. Classification (NCBI taxonomy): domain Eukaryota; kingdom Metazoa; phylum Arthropoda; class Insecta; order Coleoptera; family Cantharidae; genus Rhagonycha; species Rhagonycha lutea. The sequence continues at coordinate 45,761,938 of OY294039.1, forward strand.
TTGGTTGTCCAGAATGACCTGTTCGACGTGTCCCAATAAGATTAAGTTTTACAAGGATGCAAGTGAACAAAGAATTTCTAAGAAAAAATATTAAACCAACCTGTAGGCTCGAGCATTTAGATTTAAAGTTGCAAAATTGACTAATTTAAACATAAAGAATTTTATGGTTATTTTTATACAATAACAAATTCCCAGACGTTCTTTATTTAAACATATTTAGTAATTTACCAACGAATCGAATAAGTAATATTTAAGTTTTATTTATTTTATAAAATTGAATAAGTAAAATTATATTATTTTTTAAAGGCGCAATTTTAGAAGCGTGTTAATCGTAACAATTCCCTTTGAAGTTATAAAAAACAAAAAAAAAAATGCGTAAGTGTCGTAGTCATATTTGATGATATTTTAATATACCAAAAATGGTTGTTTAATTATAATGTTGATGAAATAGAGCTTAAGAAATAATTTCCCACAAAATAACTCGAAAATAAGAGAGTTTATTAAAAGAGACCCCTGAATTTAAAAAGAATTCCCAACCCCAGAGAAAATTGATATACCCATTATTGCATCATTTAGCTAGGGTATTTTGGTTGAAGATACTGCACATGAATTAAAACCTCCCCCTATGCGCAGGACACGTTTATCTGACGAAAACTTGCGTCGAGTTGAAACACTTGCATTGCAGCAGTGGGCTTTTCATTTTCTGGTGACGCCAGAAAGAAAAGAAACATAACAAGGATAGTGAAGCTTTTTCTTCCTTGTATGGGCACCTTTCCCGTATGGAGTTCCAAAAACAGTAATAAGTAAATAAGTTGATTATTAAAATAATCGTTTGAGAATTTAATTCTCTAATATATAATTAAATGGAACGAACACCACTGAGTTCAATGAAGGTGGACTGAATCGGTAGCCTGTCTTCCAGTCTCAGCAACATGATACTCCATTTTCACATATTCATACGTAAAATTCTCGGGAACGAATCCAGGAGAAATTTTACCAGGCACTCAACTCATGAAAATATAAAAGTAATAAGCGAAAGAATCGTAGAAGAATAAAGTAGAAATGAAAATAAAAGAAGTAGATAAAACAATTTGAAATAAATACATTACTTATAACATAATTGTATAGTTTGAACAAAACGTATTTAAGAATATATTTCATATTATAATATTACACGGAGAGGGCTAGCTCGAGATGACATGGTGTTAAAAATGTCCTTCTAAACCATAATAGAGTTCAGGAAAAATTGTTGTTAGGCGCCACTTGATTTGGGGTATTCTGACCTTAAAACCAAGAAATGAAGCCAGAAAAAATATTTGTGCAATCATATTTACAGCACGTAAAAGAAAGTTTATAAAAAACTTGAAAAGTGTAATCAAATTTACAACACTGCAAGGGGAAATCATGCCATCATATCTACAGGCGTAAAAGTTAAATTTGCCTTTTTTATGATTGAAATTTATCCATGCGAATTATTAACAATAATTAGAGGGCGGCGATCAACTGCACGAGATTCGTTGACTTCCGTAATCCCACAGATGAATGTAAACAATCACATAGATGTCTCATCAAAAATCAGCAAAGGTTATCAAATTTACAAACCCTTATTAACCTTTAAATTATTAAATTAAAATTAAAAAATTGATTAAATTAACTTCACAAAAAATTTATGAAAATCATTGAAATCTTAAAAGAAGATCAACGGGATCAAATTTGCTATTCGCCCTACCTAATCTAGCAATTAATTATTAAAATTCATTTCGCAAATAAATTAGAAGTGTATTATTCAATAAATATTGAATAATCCAATACCCAAAATTTTCTAAGTTCGGACCTGTATGTTGTTTACAAAATAAATGGCAACGTCGCAAACCACGTCCGGGTCGGTGATCCGCTGTAATCGTAACTATTTTCTTAAGTAACATAATACCTACAAGTTTTTACTTGTCCAACTAGGGTTGTTAAAAATCAAATTTACAGGGTTGTTTCTTTTGTATATAATTAACAGGTGTAACACATAATAGTATAATTTCCTTTGAAATTTAAATAAGGAGATTAATTTTTATTTATTCAGCCTACCTAATTTGGCTGTAAATCGACCAGACGTCGTAATATAAAATAAATGCTTTGCATTTTTTAGATTATCTTTTATAATCCTTTTCCACGTACTTGTAATTAGTCGTATGGTATATAATTATTTTAAGGGACATATAATTTTAGTAACAAGGGATTAATTTTCTGTTTTTCAGATATTTATTGAATTCAATCGTTATTATTAATTTAGTTATCATTTTTATTAGTTATTATTTCAAGAGTTATTATTTTATTTTTTATTGGTTATAACCTTTTCATACACAACATAAAGAAAAGACACACAATATTATTTCAAATAATTTTCAGGGACTTAAAATTTTCTAACAGGGAATAAATTTATAGCAAAAACACCAAATATAGTAGCAAACTCCTCATTATTTTTTAGGATAAGTAATAATTCATTTTAGAATTCACACCAAAAAATTCAATAGTAATTTAGAAACCCAAAATCTTCATATAATTAAATTATAATTTTTATTCTTCGTTGTATTTTTAAACATAATATGTTATTAAAAGTTCAAACAAATTTTAATTTTTTTTTATTACCACTAACGATTGATCAAGTCGATAGAGTAATTTTTAAGGAGTGCTCATTATTAATTTTATTATTATTTTTATTAAATATTTGATACCAAACTGGAATACGACGACATTTATCTTTTTTATATATAAAAAACGAGTACGGGAATAAATAGTTCCTTGTTAATATTCAGTTATTAATACTTAAAGGAAAAGTTATTTTAAGTAAAAGGAAAGAAAGATGCTTAATTGAAGATACATAATTTCCTAGTCGTCACTAGTTATAAAGAGAAAATAATTTTATCGCAATTAAATTATTTAATCGATAAAGAGATAATGCATCAACGATAAAGAAGAAAATCGAAAGATAGTTAACAATACGAAGCCATAAAAGATAAATTTTTTATTTATCCAAATAAACAATAGATTTTGCTAATCGATATCGCAAAACTATTTAAACGAATTGTTAACGAAATAACCTCGAGACTTCGAGTAACAGTAATTATATGATAACACAAGATGACTTGTTGTCTCAAGGACAAAAGTAGTAGGTCGTAACACTAGATTACATAACTGTTTTATGCCTTATTTTCTTTTACTAAAATAGGTCTTACAAAAATTATGATTTGACTGGAATAAAGTAAAAAAAATTTTATGATATCCAAAAATTTTAAAATATAGGACATAAATGGGAAATTCCCTTCAAACGCCGCACATTTCACGGTGGGATCTGTTAAATGTTTTAGTTTGCGAAGAATTGTAATACTCCATTGATATTAAGCTGAAGATGCTAAAAGCTGTATAAATTTATACAAATTTAGATAACTAAAACAAAATATTATTGTTTGTATGTTATACAAATTTATAAATTTGCCAAACCAATTTCGAAATAATTTAAGCAAAATTTAGAAGATTCTACAATTTCCATAAAAAGTAAAATAAACAAACCAAGCCATAAAATAGTTTTTAAAAGATTTTTCTATAAAAGTCCAAAATAAAGACCAAAAGCAATTTATTCAATAATTTTTCATAAAAGAGTGAAAGCCAAAAGCAATGTATTCAATAATTTTTCATAAAAGAGTGAAAGCCAAAAGCAATGTATTCAATAATTTTTCATAAAAGAGTGAAAGCCAAAAGCAATGTATTCAATAATTTTTCATAAAAGAGTGAAAGCCATCAGTATCGAAAAATAATTTCGAAATAAAGACTTTAAAAGCCGAAATTAAAGAAATTTTTATACCTGCTAAAGAAATACAGTTAAAGCTTATAAAATTTTGTTAAGAAATATTTCTTAGTTAAGGTTCGAGTTGCCCTGTCTTTTCAACATTAACGTGTCGACCCGCCAACATCAAAAATCCAGAGGCGTCCCTTTACTCAAAATAAGAAAGTAAATAAATTAAAAAACACAACAAAGTTTTACTAAACCCAAAAAATTTTAAATAGCACAACAAAAATATGAGAGCAAAAGCATAGTTATTTAAGCAATACACAGTTATATATATCAAGGACTGTTATCATATAATAATAAAGTTTTTAAATTAAATAGTTACTAAATTATAAAAATTCTCCGTACAGATCCGGTTTTATTATACTTATTTGGAGTTACCAAAAAATATAAGATTTTTACAATTTAGATAAACCATACCAAAAAGTACTTAATCGGAAGAATCGTGATAAGATTTTAGGTCTTTTATATGCCATCTCCCTATCTTTTTGCCTTCCTCTGATTCCAACTCATAAGTTAATTTTCCAATCTTGTTTATTACTCGACAAGGTAAATATCGTGGTGCGAGTTTGGAAGTGTAATTGTTAGCTAAATTTGACAATTTAAAGTTCTTTTTCCATACTCGGTCTCCCACTTGAAATTCAACATGCCTTTTTCGAAGATCATAATATTGTTTACTTTTGAGATATGCTTTTTGTAAATTTTCACGGACTTTAGAGAATAAAATAGGGAGTTGTTGTTGAGTTTTATCCCAACGAATTCTTTCATCGATTTCTAAAACATCTGTTTTGGTAGGCACAGGACCGTAATACGAACCATCAATGGGTATATAACGCCCAAAGACAAGAAAAGCAGGTGAAAAGTTTGTCACCTCATGTTTAGCTGTATTTATGGCTAAAGCAATCTGATTGATATTTTCATCCCATCTAGTATGTTCTTTTTTGACATAAGAGGAAATAGCCGTTACAAGAACACGGTTCACCCTCTCTGTTGGGTTAAATTGGGGATGGTAGTGACAATTGTAATAGATCTTTTGTACGTCATATTTATTAATTAAATCTTTAAATAAGTGAGAGGTAAATTGGACACCATTGTCACACACAATAATTTGTGGAATACCATATACCAAGAATACTTGTTGCTCTACAAAACGAACGATCTGTGCTGCTGTAGCTTTAGTTAAAGGTTTAACAATAACATATTTGGTAAACCAATCGGTTATAACTAAAAGATGTTGATTTCCCTTTTTTGATCGAGGTAATGGTCCTAAAAGATCCATTGAAATTAATTGAAAAGGATATGATATTTTCCTAGATGAGCCCATTTTTCCTGCCCTTGGTAACGATGTGCTTTTTAAAGAGGAGCATATTTTACAATTTGAGACATAATTTTTGATATCTGCCTTCATCTTTGGCCAATAATATAATTCGGTTATTCTTTCAGTTGTTTTTGAAATACCAAAATGTCCTGAAGTAGGATCATCGTGACACTGTTTTAACACTTCTTTGCGATTAGCAGTAGGAATTACCATTTTATATTCGGGGATGTTAGAAACTTCAGGAGTTAAAGATGGAACAAATTTATAAATGTGATCATCTTCAATTTTAAATTGAGAGAAATTTTCCGGATTTTCAATAATATTAGTTTCTAAAGCGTGGTACCAATTATCTTTTACTAAATTTTGTGCTTTAATTAAACACACATCACGGGATAAAATGTCTGGAACTATGTTTAATTTTCCTGGTCGATGTCGTACATCAAAAGAATATTGGGCCAGTTTAAGCGTCCAACGAGCAAGACGACCTTTCACCTTGTCCCCGAGAGAGTGTAAATATTTAATTGCCGAGCAGTCCGTAATAACTGTGAAATGAGTCCCCTCAATATAACCTCTAAATTTATCGATTGCAAAAAGTACTGCTAAAAGTTCCCTTTCAGTAGCATGATAATTTTGTTCAGCAGATGTTAAAGCTCTACTAGCATAGGCTATTGGATGTTCAAGTCCATCCTTTTCTTGAAAAAGTACAACACCCATCCCTACGGCACTGGAGTCTGTTTGTAAGAAGAAGGGTTTCGAAAAATCAGGTGAAATTAAAATTGGTGCTGTAGTAATTAAAATTTTTATTTTTTCAAAAGCCTGTTCAGCTTCTTGAGTCCAAATAATAGTTTGACCCTTTTTTTTATTTTTTATTAAGGCCGTTATTGGAGAAGAAATGGTTGATAAATCGGGAAGAAAGATTCGATAGTAACTAACCATACCAATAAGTCGTTTAACCTCTGTCGTTGTCGAAGGTGTTTTAAAACGTTTAATGCAGTCGACCTTTCCTGGATCAGTAGCTATACCTTTTTCATTTACAATGAAACCTAAAAATTTTAAGGTTTTCATACAGAAATGGCATTTTTCTGAATTTATTCTGAAACCAGCTTTTTGTAGACACTCGTAAACTTTAGTTAATGTTTCCAGATGTTCTTGAAAAGTTTCGGATATGATCATAATGTCATCCAAGAAAACAAATACTTTGCCCGTATGAATTAATGATCCTAAAATACCTTCCATTACCCTTTGTAAAGTTTGAGGTGAATTTGATAAACCAAAAGGCATTACTAAAAATTCGAATAAACCTCGACCAGGTACGCAAAAAGCAGTTTTTTGTCGTGAACTTTTACTCAATTTAATTTGCCAAAATGCTTTACGTAAATCGATTGAAGAAAAGAATTTTGTATCTCGTAAACGATTTAAAATAGAGTCAACTCTAGGTAAAGGATAAGAATCCTTTTCGGTGACGGCATTTAGACAGCGTCCGTCAAAACAAAATCTAAATTCGCCATTTTTCTTTTTTACTAACAGGAATGGACTTGTATAAGGGGAATTTGAAGGTTGTATTACATTATCCCTAAGCATGTCATCGATTTCTTTATATAAATGCACCTGCATAGCCGGTGAAATTGGATATTGTCGCTTTTTAAAAGGAAGAGAAGATCCCGTGTTAATATGGTGTTCGGCAAGGTTAACACAACCCGAAGCCGGTGTACTAAGCGTAGCAAATTTTTTTATAACTTCATCGAGCTGTTCTTGTTGAGTAGGCGTCAATACGGCCTTTTCTTCGCTTGTTTGTTGAGTTATTTCTTCCGGGCTTTCTAAGGGCCGATTCTACAAAGCAGGTATAAAGTACGAATAAGCTATACTGAGAATAAATCACACAGATTGCGTTCTACAATTGCCGTATAACGTTCTTGTTGGTATAAATTGTGGTTATACCTGGTTTAACTTATCCCTTTGAAAATGGTTGAATACCTGCTCGGATAAGTTATTCTTGTTTTCTATTGGTCAAATCTAATATAAACTATCATTTATTTTAAGGTTGGATTTTAGAGTTTGACAGTTGAATACAATTTTATTTATTTCAAATGTGAAATTCAATTTATTGTTGTATTATTTCAAGTGCTTCTATTAAGTTATTTTATTAAATCGTTACTTTGATTATTTATAATTAATTAATTGAGGTTTGTGAGTGAATTTAAAATTTTTGTAAAAATTCTTGTTATTGCTTATTGTTATTTATTAAGGTTTTTTTGTCATTTTTATTGTTTTTGGATATTTCATTCTCGACCCATGCTTTTAAAAGTTTAATTCTAATAAGTTACATTTTTATGTAATTTATAAAGTAATTTGTAAAATTTTATAAAATAAAAATTATTACAAAAAATTTTAACTCTTTTTAATATTGAAATATCTAATAGCAATAACCATTGCTAAAAATAATTTAAAAAAAAAGAGAATTTGTTTAATTTTCTGTTTAAACATCTTTTACAACAAAAACTATAACCAATAAATCAAATGAACGCTTCACAACGATGTCAAATAGTTATCCTATGGTCAAATATGCTGCGCAAATGACCTATAATTGGTGCGGAGGAACTAATTCCAGGTATAGTTATACCGACCGTGTACGAGCATTGTAGAACGGAAAAGCTTTTATACCTGGAATAAGGAATAAGTTATACTTCGAATAAGTTATACGGCGAATAACTAATCGGGACTTTATACCTGCTTTGTAGAATCCGCCCTAAATCAGTCACGGATAATTTTGGTTTTAAAGAATTTTTAGAAATTAACGACGCACTAAAAATATCAGTTTCAATAATTTGTTTGTTAACTTGTTGATCTTTTAAATCTGTGGGAATATTCCATGACAAGGTTCTAAAATTCAATGTTATATCATAAATATGTAAAAAGTCAGCTCCCATTATAAATGAGTGTGGTATTTCAGGGACTAATAAAAATGTAACGGAACGTTCAATGTTTTGTAAATTTAAGGGTAAAGAAATTTGTCCAATAACCTTGGTAACTACACCGTTAGCAATGCTTATACCTGATATTTCCGTACTTTTGATGTTTAATAAATTTTTTGAACATAAATATTCGATTCCAGATTTTCCTATTAGATTATTAGTCGCGCCAGAATCCAGTAATGCTGAAAAATCGCTTCCATTTATTTCAAAATTAATATAGGGGCGATTATCATAGTGATGTACAAATGAATGAATGGGTTTTTCCATTGGTAAGGGTCGTAATTTTAAATTTCCAAAATGCAGACATAAATTAAATTTCTGACAAAAGTCTGAACCTAGAATAAACATTTCTTTTACTTCGGGTGCAATTAAAAATGACACCGGTTTAATTTCGTTATCTATTTTACATTGAAAGGTGGTAGAACCAATAACAGGCGAGCTTGTCCCATTTGCTATAGAAATATCTGTAATTTTCGATTTTTTAATGAATTGAGTTCTAATTGTAGTAATTAATTCTAATCCTTTGGATCCAATAACGCAATTTGTAGAACCTGTATCGACTAGCGCTGTAATTTTATTTTTATTTATTTCTAATTCTATATAAATTCTATTATCATTTTGATTTGTTGAAAAAACCGGTTCAAGAAAACTTTTGTACGTAGAATTAAAGAAATTTTTAACCTTAAGTAACCAATCGGTCCATTGTTCTTGATTAATTTCAAATTTTAAGGAATTATTTTTGTTTGTAATTTTATTATTGTTAATTGATTTAATTATTCGGGTTTTTTCAAGTAGTCTTTTGTCAAGAGATTTGAGTGAAACATTCTTTTTCCACGACCTCGACCTCGTAAGGTTTGATTTCGATAATGTGTTGGTAAAACAGAGGGTTGGTCGTTGAGGAAAGGATTTGTGGAATCGACTTCGACCCTTCTCGATCCACTTATTTCGTTTCCCGAATTTTCTGGATTACATTTAGGACATTGTGTTTTATAAGTATCAATTAAACCACAACCATAACAAAAAATATTACGTTTTTCAGTACAAGTAACATAAGTGTGATTATCTTGATGGCAATTCCAACAAGTTAATTTTCTTATGTTGTTTTTAGGTAAATTAGAATACATATTGGAGGAATTTACAGGGGTTGTTACTTTAAGTTTTGCAAATGGTTTTGTAAATGAATATGAATTTTTAGGATTTACGATTTTTACTTTAGCTTCTCGGTCTTTAATTTCTTGAATATGTTTACATTTATTTCTTAATTCCGACAATGAGTGATATTCGTTAGCCACTAGGATATTTGCAAAGTAAACCTGTACCCCCCTTTGAATTATTTGTATTAATTCACTTTCATTTACCTTTCTGTCTAATTTTCTACTTAAAGCTTCGACTTCATTAATGTATTCTAATACATTTTTACCTGCGGATTGATTTAAATTTTGTAATTGGATTTCCAATTGACTTTGATAGTCGGATGGTAAATATTCTCTTTTAATTACCCTTACAAAATCTTCCCAATTAAACACTTTACTTTTAATATTCTTACAAAAGACCTTAGCCTCATCGCTAAAAAGTTCGAGTATGTTTAAAAATAAATGATCGTTATTTATTCCCCTAGCAATTTTTAATTCTTCGATTTCTTCAAGAAACGTATCTATACCTCTTTTATCTTTTATACCTGAAAAGGGTGTAAATTTCCATTTGTAAATAGGAACTTGTTTAATATTTTTATCTTCGATTTTTTCTATTTTTGGATGAAAAAATGAATTATTTTCATTGTCAGTTAGTGCTTTTTCCGCGATTTTCAATTGCGCATTTAAACTTTCTAAAATTATACTTTTATTCGCGTCATTTTCGTTACTTGTATTACTTATTCGTTTCGATATATGGTCTATTTTTGATTCAAGTTGTTCAATTAGTTCATTAGTCAATTCTCTTTCTAACGTGATATTTAATTCCGCAAGAGATTTTTTAATTCCGGCAATATTTTCCGCCCAACTGTATGGATTTGTAATAAAAGGCTCGTTATCAATCAAAGCTGTCCGTAATTGAATTCTCCTTGAAGTTAAAGTTACTCGGGGTTCGATATCCCTTATCTGTAATTCGTAATTGATTTCTTCGGAGGTTAGATACTCAACCTCCATTATAATTGATTTTATTTCACACCAAGTTATTCCTAAGTAAACGCACCGCGGTTGGGGCGACAAAAATGTTATGACCAACCCTTAACTAGCTCAATCAGGGCCGCAATGAAATCTTTTTCTCAAAGTCGGAGTTTACGTTTACTTTGGAACAACTTACCTTGCTTATAAAGGTTAGGTGGAATCATATTAGAAATAAAACCAATTGCTTCAAATTTAACATTATAATATGAAATAATTAAAATAATTAGATAGCATGAATAATGACGGAAATCAATACAGAATTAATCCTTTACTTTTAAAGTAAATAAATTGTAATAATAAACTGGACATAAAAAATACTTAAACTAACACAATATAACATTGGTAAGCTTAGATTACTTTTGTAATTAATTATTATAACCAGAAATCTATGCTTACGACAGTAGAAGACAATTAAATTAGTTTAATAATGGTACGTACCAAGGCTAATTTACGCAAAATCACTTAACGCACTTCGAAGTAAATTGATGTAAACGCTTCCTCGATGAATCCATTTGTTGTACCATGATGACGGAATTTCCATAACCATAAGTTCTCATTAACACTTATTATTAAATCTTGATCACCAAATTATTATAGTTAAACTTTAAAATTATTTAACAACACTATTTATAAATTGTTTTACAAATAATTACACTTTAAATGTCGGTAGAATTCAATTACTAGACAATGTAGATGATAACGGCATTTACCTTTAAATTGGTAATATTTTTGATTAACTGAAGACATTTTTGAACTTAGTAAAAATTATTGAAAATAAAATTATTTTATCACGACAAAAAGACTTCTTACTTAGGTGAAACCTAATGTACGAGTGAGTTCACATTGTAGAAATGTACCCTTCCTTTGAATTATTCTTTTGAATGACTCTTTCTAATTGGTTGTCCAGAATGACCTGTTCGACGTGTCCCAATAAGATTAAGTTTTACAAGGATGCAAGTGAACAAAGAATTTCTAAGAAAAAATATTAAACCAACCTGTAGGCTCGAGCATTTAGATTTAAAGTTGCAAAATTGACTAATTTAAACATAAAGAATTTTATGGTTATTTTTATACAATAACAAATTCCCAGACGTTCTTTATTTAAACATATTTAGTAATTTACCAACGAATCGAATAAGTAATATTTAAGTTTTATTTATTTTATAAAATTGAATAAGTAAAATTATATTATTTTTTAAAGGCGCAATTTTAGAAGCGTGTTAATCGTAACAATACTTATCAAAAAGCTCGACGTCATGTAATATGAAATTTATAAATATTATGTATGAACAAGCACACAATTTAACTAGAGAATGTTATTAAAATGTCAAAACGTCAACAAAACCTGTATTATTACGTTGTTGAGTCAATAACATTGGAGGCGTGTGTGTACCATTCTAATAATGTCACTTTTTATCAAACTAATAATTCTTAAAAGTCAATTATTAAGTCAAATGCATACGGAAAAGTTTAAAAGTGGAGACTGTAAAATTAATCAAGTTTGACTAAATTTTATAGAAAAATGAAGGAAATAAATTAATATAAACCCCCAATTTAAATTTAATTTAAGTGGAACCAATCAGCAACGTGCATCGTGGCGTTGCATCGCATTACGGCGTTTACATCAACTAAGCTTAACGGGTGACACATAGCACCAATAAAATGGCAATAAGGTGATGCATACATTTTTAATTCCATATTAATGCAAGCAATATAAATTTTCATTAGTTTCCAAGTGTCAATCCCTTAATTAATGGATATTGTTTGAAGATATTCAGAGCACACTTCCTTTTAGTTTGTCCCACTTTTGTTATTTCTATAATAACGAATTAATTTAGGTGTGCACACATAGATTTTGGATAGAACATTAAATACGTAATTAGTTAGGTGTCAACCTAATGTGCAAGACAAATTGAATTCACATTTAAGTTTATTTTCTTCTAAATTAAATTAGTGCGAACACGGTGCTTAATCGATTATGTCATATAACTTCGTTGTTAATACCAAAGTTCCTAGATTTTACTAAATTAACAAAGTTATGTGGAATTATTTAATAAATTAAACGTCGCTCATAAAATATACTCACAATCAGATTAAAGAATTAGTAAGTATTTTAAGGAAAAATTTAATCAGTTACTGTAGCATATTTCCAATTAAGACTATCTCATCAAATAATCTAAATTTCTTGAAACTCAAGAAAAACTTATTTTACATACGCTCCCATGCACAAACGACGAATGTGCAACATTGTAGTTTTGAGCTAAAGCGATTTGATTATTCCTATCTTGGATGCCTCATATATGCATTCGTGAAATTTAAATACACTTCCTTGAAGAATTCTATTGATTGATCACATTTTAAACAATCTTGTTTAAATAATAATTTTTTGTAATGACTTAAACAAATATATAAAAGTTATATTTTGTAAGTTTGCTTCAAGCTCATATTTATCCCTATGGCAAATTTTTACTTATTTTGCGTCGATAGAGGGATAATATCAAACTTTTGTTTACATTTTAAAAATAATATCAAATTCAATGGATTCGTGATCTTATTATAACAGATTCTTCACTATGATATTGAAATTTACAGTCCCAGTAAGTGCTACTTCAGGCTATGATAAGGTAGATCAACAGAGGAGCATCGCGAAGGCAATTAATCATACAAAAAGAATTAACCGCTTCCTGTTGCTATAACCGCGATAAGTGGCTAACAAATTAATAACTGAAGGATAATGCTAAAATGCAGCTTGTAGAAGAAATAAAATATTCTTTACTCGCAATAACCGACTGCAATTTATCTTCCTCCCTGTTTTCGTCCAAAACGAGCATTGGGAATTCTGTACCTGGCACAGATTGTAATAATTTTTGAAAACCAATAAGAAAAAGAAAATTTTGTTATTTACCTCATTGTATTGGGTGCAAACATTTCAAAAGTATTATAACTCGTAGGTACTATATCTTATATGTATGTAGAAAAGTTATTTTAAAATGTTGAGCAGCTTAGAAATCATACAGACTGTAAAATTTGTAATGCAGACTGCACGATAGCTACTTATTTATTTGTTTACATAACTGCTAACTTTACTGGTATGGATTTTAATATGAAATATAAAATTTGCTAGAGAAGATAATACAAAAGTCACTAAAAATTTTAATTCTGTTTGACATCGAAGTCGTTAAATGATCAAGCAATTGCTCAACATTATTTTTAAAGTAAATTTTTATTAAAAATTAACTTGAAGCGGAGGCCAATTTATTAAATTAATTAAAGTCGCCCTTGTTGTATATTTTTTAAGTCACTTCACGTTTTAAATTGCATTACGCATCGTTAATGGGAAATATTGAATTACTTTTAGATTATAATCTTGTTACAATAATTTATCGAGTAAACATTATTAGTTTTACCAAACAAATTTGGTGAAAATCAAATTTTGCATACTAAGTGCTGTGGTTGCAAATTCTAAAATAAATATTGCTTATATCAATGTATCAGAATAAAAGCTTCTAATGATAGTTTTATGGATGTGTGAGTATTTAATAATTTAAGTAAATTAATTATTGATAAGTAATACATAACAAAGAAATGGCAGGTAATCTAAAACGTTTCCGTTATTATTATGATCGCCCACATCCCCACATACGTAGTTTCCAATTTGAATTTGTCGCCATTTTTACTGCGGTGGTTTTTGGAAGGTAGGTGGCAAATTTGACAACTGTCAAGTAGAAAATTACTCGATTCAAAAATGCATGCATGTTGTTGAAGAATTCAAGGGCTTTTCCATTCCTGTCGGAATATTACCACTTCTATTGAAGTCTTTACAATCCATTTCACGAGGTGGATTAATCCTCTTTTTCTACTCTTTTTACTACAACTTTTCACCACAGCATGTGGATGTCCACCGGAAGGCTTAGCTAAGAAATTCTGCGAAGTCCGCGACTTGAACTCAGAATTTCCGCTCCGTAACTCAACCAGCGATCACATCACTCCACACCGTGATCTAACTTTGTTGAAGAATATTAAGAAAATAATCAATCGAATTACTGAAACAAAATTGTGTATAATTTTCGAACAGTAATTCGGTTAATTGTTCACCTCCATGTGGTATACCACCATATTATTCGGCTACCTAGTCCTACGGTTGCACCTTTAACAGCATCGTCTTTCCATTCTTTTTTGTTGTTTTTTACTTTTCGGGTCTTTTTTCTTCCTAGTCGTTTGTCATTCTTCCATCAATCTGATGCTTCTGCCCGACCGTTAATTCATCTTGCAACTCACACAAAGTATTTTTAATTCAGCAAATTGTTTCTGCTGTCCTTTCCTTTCTTCATTTTCTCGTTCAGCGATAGTTACATTGTGATATCTCCAATCGTTTTCCAATCTTTTTCATTTTTCAGTATGGTTTCCATCATGTTTTAGGGAGACAGATTTTTAAGACTTTTTTTCCCAAATTTGTTCTTTCGGTTATGAATTTGTTGCAATACATTTCGTTACGGAAACGTTCGGTACGAATTGTACGCTTGAGTATTTTAATGTTGTAGGCATTCACAACATGGCAAGGTATGCTTATATCAAAAGTTAGACTCGAATTTCATTATGTGTTTCTCAACAAGGTACATCTTTATGCTATAATATTTGAAGTAGTTCGATATAATATCTCTCATTTTGGAGCAAAATATGAAATTTCAATATTCGTAGATATGAATGTAATTATGCGTGTAATGGAAAATGCCTTTGATGTTTAAAAGAAAGTAGGTACTTATTTATCTTGCTTGTCAGTGTTTAACTTATAACAAATCACTTGCTGTGATTGTGCCTATTTAGCTTAGTGAAGCTATAAAGAGCTTCGCTTCCAATAGAATCAGGATAATTTTGAAAATTATATTTATTAAACATAAATAAGAATTCTCTGATGGGAGGAGGGAATTAAAAAAATTAAAAAAGATTCTTACTCTGGAGGTTTCCTTAGTAAATTTAACTTAAGACTTCCTCCTTAGAGCTAAATGTAAGTCTTACAACTATGGATATACTAGAATATTATTATGGTTTGTTTGAACGACCTCAATAAACAATCATGTCTCCTTCAACACGGTTTTAAAAAATAGCAAAACAATTTTTCACAAATAAAAATTCTAACAATTTAATATTTAGTTTTGTATAATTTTGAAATTGTCAATGTTTTTTTTTGAAGACAGATTTTATCGTCAGCTCCTCTAATCGCTGCTACATAGTTTTCCTTTTATTTTTGTGACACTTGTCTTATCGGTAGAGCGTCGTTACAGCATTTAATAGCCTTGTCCTTTTTTTTTTTAATTATTCTGTCACTGAAGTTGGCTGTTTAATTTAAATAAAGGTTTTCAACGTTACTAAAGTAGAATTTATTCAAATTTATATGCTACGATTTTATTTATTGGTGTAAAATTATAAATTATAGGTAATTACCTATTAGAACTTTAGTTGAACATACATTTTTTATATAATTTTCTTTAAATATGTCTCGCACTCATTTTAGTTCCTGAGATAGGTACATTATAATATTTGTATTTACAATTTTTTCAAAAAATTCATCAATTATGTTCCAAATAATTTTATAATTTGATCTTCATATGTTTGTATTTTAAACTTGTAATTCATTTAAAATAATTCATAATAATATAATTTTCACAAGTTAAAAACTCAAAATATTTTATAATATTATTCTAATTCAAAATAAAATAAATCGATATTAATAATTATTTTAAAACTTTGGATTGTAAATGTATTTTTAAAATATTATGTCCGCCTACATTATAAAACTACGCCTTCTTAGGTAAAATGAAATAAGAATTGGAAATTTAATTATTAATTTTAAATGTCAATACCTACACAGATTTGTAAAAAAAAAAAAGAAAAAAAACAAATCACCTAAATGATTTAAAAGATTTAACTGTTTAGTTATTGGATTGTTTCTTAAAATTGTTATTTTTATTCAAATTTTGCGTTGAATTGAAATAAGAATTTTTAAATTACTTTAAGAATTTTAGTTTAGTAGTAAAAACCTACTGCTTTTTATGATTAATCTTTGAAATTTGCGTATTATTAATTTAAAACTAATTAATTTTTACTGGCATGACACAGAAACAAGAATTTTAAATTCGAATATAAATTCAAACTTAATTTAAATAACTGAAACATATTCCTTGGTCTACATTCTTGCATTCTGGATATGTCGATTTGTTTTTCATTGCTTACGTATGTTGATTTATTTGTTTAAATTCCAATGCTTGGTTTAAATTCTATATTTATTGCATACTTAGGAGTGAGTACATACAAATCTCTGATCTCTGTAAACCACTTCTCATTTGTTCATCCAAATTACAGAACAGTGGTGAAACAGGATTTTTTATAGCTGAACTGCAGTCGACATTAATTTAATTTGCTACTGGAAAGTTGATAATTATTAGTACATTATAAATTGTACCAGAGATTAGGTCGCATTTGAAAATCTAATAAGAGAGTCGATCCGGCTATTCAAGTTTGTGCCTCCATAGATTTCTGTTGAAACCGCGTGAAAGCAACCAGAGAAAAATAAAGACTTTGTAAAAAAACATTTTTTAAATCATAATACAGAAAAATTGTACAAAGATATCGTTTAATCCCGATGGATTGAAAATGTTAAAATTCTATTGGTACCCATTTTAATCACCAATTTAAATATTTTACTTTATATAGCGAATAAGGAAACCAAGAATATTGTTGATGAAATATCTGTCATTTGATATTTTCCTGTAAGTGATATTTAAATTCAAAAAAATTTAAATAAAAATAAACTATTAATATTCCAATATTTTGGTAATATGGACGGATGAAGCTGTTGACTTGATCAAAAATTATTGGAAAAATTTGTATACTATGTAAATTGAAATGTGTTATTGATATAGCATAGCCATAGAAATGTTAAAATTTTCACATCTGTTAGAAATTATAACGAAAATACAAAAATATCTCTATTTAGTTTGTTTATAAACAAACATACAAAATAACTTATTAATAAACATCATAATATCGATACTACGTATACTACGGTTGGTTTATTTATTTGTTCAATTTACAAATTTTATTGAATTATGTTTAGATTTATTTTTTTAAAGATTTTTGATAGTTCATTGTTTATCTATCAGAATCCATTTTTCAATCATTGAACAAGGTTAATCTGGAAGATATTAAACGAAAAATAAATATGTTAAAGCTCTAGTATTGGCATAAACATTTACATAGTCATCATAAGCAAGAATCTCTTATTTTAAAATTCATCTTGGAAAATTTCATTCACTTTGTTAAGGATAAAGGAAGAGAAAATGAGATTGTCGGGAAGTGATGATTCCTCAAATTGTTAAAAAAATATTTGAATTCAAAAATTATCAAGTGTAAATACTACCAACCTATCAATTTCAAGTGATTCTAATTTTAAGAAACTTCATTGATTTCGATATAAGTAAAACAAACTTACCACTTCAAAATAAATTATTCTGAAAATTCAATTTAAAACAAAATTTAAATTAAAACTCTCAGAAGAAATTGAGTTTTAATATTTTAAAGTCTGTGTAATCTATAATTCGAACGAAACCCAACAGAAAGAAACTTCCCTATAACTTCCTGCTGTTTTTCAGCAACATTCAATCTGTTTAATTTCCTACAAGCTTTTAAAAAGGATACCATTAACGCAACGTATAAAAAATGTATAGCTTGACTTGCTACTCATTTTTAATTCATTTCAAATAGGTTTGGTCTAGTACCTATCTACTTCACGTTTAGTTAAATGAATTTTTAAAATATTGGTCAGTAGTTAGGTATCTACCCTTGAGTGCGTATTGATTGATATATTTTTCGCAAAATTCTGTATGATACAGTCACTTGCATGTATCTTTCAAATGCGATTGCTAGGTTTATTTGCACATTATTATCCATTTGAAAAATCTAATTTGTATGGTCGAGTTATTTTCAAAAATATTTTCACTTATAATTAATCCAAATTCTGTCACTTTGAACGGTCTTTTTGGCAAAGTACTTCTGTTTAAAGTTCAGATTAGGTCAAGATAATTCTGTTTATCTAATACTGATTGCTGTTTTGGAATTTTAAACCGTTATAAAAATTAAATTTTGATTGCCGAAAATGAATCCTAAAAGTGCAGTCTGCAATTCAACCACCCTATATTTTAATTAAACAAAAGTTAGATTTGTTTTATTTAGATTTTCTTATTTCCACTTCATTTGATAATAAATTCTTCAAAATCGATAGGGTAAGCTAATCAACAAAAGTAACTCGAGCATTGTTAAACGTAATTTTCCAAATAATGTGCGCACTAAATATCGAGGAAAAATAAAGTGTCAGGATTTCTTTTTAAAAATTGCAAGAGCATCAAATATCGTGAACATAAATATAAAATTATCAAGAAATGCAAAGAAGTCGATTTTTAACAATTTAAAAATTAAAAATTGTATAATTTAATTTCCAATTAAAATATACAGAAAACTGCAGGTCTAAATAATTATTATGTTAAATAATGAAGACAAATGAAAGTACCTAATTTGTTTTTAATTTATTTTTCAAAACAAAAAATTATAACTTTCTATTTGTAAGATAACTTTGCATAATGAAAATTTTGTAGGGAGTGGAATAACCAGAAGTTTATTAAATTTACCAAGCCGCTCATTTGAATTATTGTTATTTGAATTTCATTAACTTTTCTTTTATAATAAAATGAAATAGAATTTGATTGTATTTTGGTTCAAAAACGCAAAGAATTTTTAAATTTAAAATCTTAAAATAGTTTAAAATGAATATTACGAAAAATGTAATGATCGAATAAGCGCACAATTTCTAAAGGATTATGGAATAATAAAATCTCGAAAGGTGCAAGATTCAATTAACGCTGATTTTGTATTTTCTTAGGAAATATTCGATTTCTAAACGGAAACTGTACGAGGTCACTTCAAATAAATAAAAAAGAACTGTGGGCAAGGAATCGCAATTTTTTGTGATGCAATAAAACCGAAATGCTTACAAATCCAAATTACATAGAAGTTTTTCTTATTTTAACCCCAATAATAAAAATAGGTATTGGCTTAATCAATTTGAACTCAAATAAATCACCCTTTGTAGATTTAAGTCACGTTAAATTGTAATTTGTTACAATTAGCAACTGTTTCCATTGGTTTACAACCGAAATAGAATCTGATGCAATTTTGCCTGTGAAGTAAAAAAATTAGGAACATAAAATAAACCAATTATTTCACTAGGATTAAATAATTAAAAGTGTAATATTAAAACTTTTATTAATTTAACAACTTAACAATTGATGAAATTAATTATTCAATAAGCTTATACAGTCTGTAGATTTTAGAGCATGTTCAAAAGCCGATGCGATATTTTGTTCCAAAACAGGCAATCCTTGCTTTCTTAGTACTCCTATAATCCAAGATTCAACCTTTCCAGCTAACCAACTCAAAGAACCAAGTCCAGAAACGGCAACTTCGATATTCCTGCAATAAAATATTGTTGTATAAACAGAATATAAAGTAGAAAATGAATCCCATCTGCATTTAACAAACTTGCTTTTTACAATTTTTTATCTACGTGTACCGCATTAAATAAACATGACAAAAAAATTAGAAAACTCGAGACAACATGTGATGCACGTTGTAAAACGCTATCTAAAAATGAATTTTATATCACCACAGAATCATAAATCTTTAAAATTATTTCTATTGACTTTTCTTTAAGGAAAACGGATGTCAAAGTACAATATTACGTACCAACCTATCTTATCTCTCAAAAAAATGGATAGGTACTTATTTTTGTCTTCAAAACTACATCAAAATAAAATAAAAAAATGTAACTTTTCTAACTTCTGAAACGCAGTGGTTCTAAACCTTTTTCTATTTTACCCTCTTTTATTATTAAGTACAAATAAATATACCAGAAATGATTAAAGATTGAACTAAATTTATAAAAATTGTTGATGGAACGTCATATTTTTACCACAAAAAAACACTCAGAAAGTTTTGCAAGGTAATTCAGTAAACAAAAATTTAACATCACTTCATCATTTTCAATTTTGTAAAAAGTGTTTTATTGTCAAAAATTGTATCTTTTTATTGCTTAAATTTTGGAAGTGACGTTATATTGAATCACGGATTTGATAGATGATGTTACCGTAATATACTTTTTCTGGCCGGATACGCCTGTGTGTAAAGATTGGAAAGTTTCAAGTTTATTAGGAGTTTTTGAAACGATCGCCTATAAAATCTTAGAAACCGTCATCGCCACTAATTTAGCGGCTGACAAGGGACTTTAATACTGAAATCTTTAAATTTTCCTAAATTTCAGTAATATGAAACTATAAACTATAACTTGTCGATAAACTTTGGACAATTTTAGCAATTATGTAAATTGGTAGACAAATAATATCTTCCTTTGTATTCAATTTTACTTTAATTAAATCATATCAAACCGCTTCATTAATTACTTATTAGTCTACTGGTCCTATACCTTTTTTGAAGTTTCTAAATTTTTTGTAAAATAAAAATTAATTACTTTTTAAAAACAACACAATATTAATGAAGTAATTTTTTTTTAATTTACTAATTTGAATTTGAAACAACATTGTTTATCCTGAATAAATTACTATCAGAATTATTTTGGAAATACTTTTCCGTAATTATATTTAAACTTTTATACGATTTTACCCTAAAATATTTTATAGGGATGATAATAATATATCGAAGGAATTAGACCCTTTTTGATTTTTGTTTTTCATAGAACTTTTTGTTAAAAACTAGTCAGTGTGGTTGTTCGCACTACGGCCTCACTAAAGAGGAATGCGACTGTATTCCACCTTGTGTAAACTCAATCTACTATTTATTAACATTTATAAATAATTACTTTGACTTAGATATTCGCAGCAGAAGGTCTTGTCAAAATTTTATACGATAAAGCATTCCATTGGAGAATTTCGTAAGACTAATATTGGGATGTGGCGTTTGACTTAGGAAAAGCACAATGAGTTTTCATCCCCTAAAAGCTTTTTTTAAATTGTTATTTTGTTTGCAAAGTTTTTTGCAATTTTTGTTTCCAATTTTGGTTTCTGTTGTGAAGAGATTTCATCAATAAGGCAGCTACACTGAGGCGTATTGTATGTAATAATTAAATTTGAATAACCAACAATCTTGCTCAGAGAGCGGAATTTTCATATTACGTTTGTTCATAAGTTAGGAATTTTCAATTATATACGCTGGTACCTGAAAATATAAGTGTCAATTAATTTGAAATTTTGCATGGTTGGATGTTTTCAGTCTTCCGCTAGTGGCAGGAAACATCCTGGAGAGAGGAGAACAGTGTGAGACTTCATGGGGGATAGACGTTGAAGTCGAGTATTCTTGATTTTGAATGTTTAAGTTAAACAAATTACTGAAGTTTTTCGATTGAGTTATTTTTTCGAGAGTATCTTAAAGCGTTGGAAGAGTTTTATTTTCTGGAATACTGGGAAAAAATGTATTCACTTTGATGGGAAGAGTGTGGTTGATTTCTGAAAATCAAACAGGTGCAAAATTTTGGACATCATGTTAAATATTGGAAATCCAATGGTGCATGGAATGAATCATATCATTTTTCATTATTGCAATCCTATTTCGCCAGTCTCATTTATAGATTACAGCGGATGATTAACATTTTTAAAATTTCAAGCGAAAAGTGTTTGGAAATTTAGAAGTTAGAATTTTCGATAGTAAAATTATTTACTTTGATAGACAGCTATAGGCGGTTGTGACGGGGTAAAACGAAGTTATAAAAAGTACCGACAAATTTTTATATAAAAGAGGTGGACGTACAAGTTGTAGTATTAGAAACCTGCACAGAGGAAAATCTGAAAACGACGCACTACGAGAGGAAAATTTGGAGGACAACCAGGGGTAGAAGATGAGATGCGAGAACTTATATGCGAAAAACGAGTACTTTATATTATACATATTTACTTTTTACACATAAAATTTATTTCTTCTGGATTACGCAATATTTATATCGTTCCTAAACTTGTAGGTTTTCCGTTTGTTAAAATTTTAAAGATAAGCGAGTGAAAATGTATCAAGCAATAGAATTTGTTGGAAAAAGTTCTTTATAAATTTTTTTTTAATATTATTAAGATTTTCCACAAGAAAATTTTTCACAAGGTTTCATACATTTTTTAAAATATACTAAAATGTAAACGAAAAGTTTCGAATTTTTTTTTTTTTTTGATGTACTAAAAGGATAATTCTCTCTCTTTACATATTTTTTAATATGAATATCGTAATAAATGGAGCATAATGGCAAAGTTTACTAATTTTAAAAGTTGTGGATTTTGTTGATTATTATCAATCACAGTTTGTTTTCATTAAAATATGAATGGATTATTGGATCGCAATGTTTGAAAGTTAGAATCCATATAGTAATGGATATTGTAATAATTTTAATACATGCTTCATTAAAATATCAACAAAATTTTCAGCAATTTGGAAAAGCAATTCGAAAATTATGCAAATTAATAATATCTGCTCAAATTTTGAATTGCAAGAAATTTAATAGAAAAATTTAATATTTTTTGTATACTTATTATCGTATTTTAATATTATTATGTCTCTATTATTTCTGAGGCCCCTAAAATTAAAAATTATAGGGAAGATAATGTAAAATTTGTGTTTTTGTTTCTGAATGTTTTGTTTTATTGACAATAATAATAATTATATTTCGATAAGTGATAAAATGTGTAAACAAACTTAAATTATTTGAAATGCATTTGATAAGTTCATTTACCATTTAACAAATCAAATAAAGACATACGTCCTATAATTAAGTTGAAATTGGTATTTCCACTGATATTATTATTAAATGTAATTTTTTATTTTTATGTAATTTTACTTATATTGACGTTGTTTACCTCATTAATCCATTCATGCTCGTTATATTCACTAACATAAATAATCGATATAAATAACATTAAATTCGATTTTTCCGAAAATAGATCACATTAGATCAAACGCCGAAGCGCATATTTACTCATTTTCACTTTACTTTAATTTAAAAATACATCGCCGAAAATGGCAGATGATCTGTTATAAGGTCAGTTACAATATCGCACAACGATTCTTCCAACAAAGAGTTATTCTGACATACCAATTAGTGGTCACAATCAGATAAGATGACCAATTACTTTAAGAAAATCAATTTACAATTTCTGACCTTTGCTATTGCGTGAATCCATTTATGTTCTAAAGCTGACGTCAAATTAGGGATTCTTAGATTCTGTGTAACCCATAGGGAATTTATGTCGGATATTTATCGATGGACGTAGAAGTGAAAATACACTAACCGTATCAAATTGCTTTAGAAATTTATCGCTATGTCTGCATGAAAGGTATTTTAATTTTAATAAGGTAAATCAGACTATAAATCGGAAGTTACACAAGAAGATATAAATAGAGTTCATTTCTATTTTTATTATAACCTCACCTAATAGTAACTTCATATGTGATGTCATACAATAAAAAATAACACGGAGGGATTCAAAAACTACAGAAATAAAACACAAAAAGTATAACGATGCTGAAACTTACTCAACTGTGCGAACTTGAATCTTTTCTAGTTGGGCCAAACATTGCTCCTGATTTTTGGATACACTCACTTTAAGAAACACTTTATTTTGATGAATTATTGCCCTGATATTTCCTTCCACCACTGCTTTTAAGTATTCGCTTGTATATTTCTCGTATCCAAACTAAAAATAAAAACAAGGAAGTTTATAGCGTTTGCAAAAATATTCCATACATTTATTAAAATTTATTTTTATGAACAAAATAAAACTTTTTATTATCCAGCAACCATTTAATAACAAACTGATATATTTCATAACATAATACTGTACGGTTAATAAAAAAATATGACAAGAAAGAAAACAACTTTATTCACCTTAAATTCTCTCAAATGAATGCTTCCATAGATAATTACTTCACTTTCATTTTCATACAAGCTTATATCTTTAATTCTAGATAGCGTTGATAAGTCTTGCATATAACCCAGTCGAGCTTCTATACTACCACGCTGTTTACCAGCTTGCCTTCCGTGAAAAAATACTTCTAATTCTGGGATGATTAAGAACTGAGTAGCATCAGAAACTATTTTATTTTTTGCAGAAAACAGTAGAGAATCCAGCAGACGATTTGCTTTCACTGCTTGTTGACGAGAAAATTCTCTAAATTTGGTGATATAAATAAACTGTTCCAAAAAATATGCTTACCTTAATTCGGCATCCTCATCGCCTAACAGTTCTGTTACAGAATCTTCAACAATTACGGCTCCTAGCTGTAAGTGTAACAAAAATGTAAGGGTGTTTTCCAATTCTGCCCAAAACGTATTTGCCAATGTTTCTTCTAAAAATAAAACTTCTTAGGAATCGTTTCTGACTTAAAAATAAAATGTATTATGAATTATTTAATGGCGTGGTTGTTAATTGTGTTGAGTACATGCTGGTTTTGAGTACCCGGTTCGAATCTAGGCGAAGTAAGTATATTAGGTACTGTTTAATTCTAATCATCTTTCCTGGGAAAGCAATCCACCGCTTGTAACCACCAATATGTAATATTATAAGTTAAACTTTCTCAAATTGAATTGTACTACACTTCCCGTGGTTCGGATTCCACGTTAAGAGGGGCCCTTTTTGGTATCTCGCCTTCAGATGGTGCGACAATGGATAAACAAAAAAAACACAAAGAGGTGACTTTTTGTGGATGACAAGCTATCATTAATTAATGCAAAGAGGTTATTTGGACTAGCAATTTTGAATATTTTTTCCATTTACAACAAAAACATAAAAGGATTTTAACGAGGCATATTATGACATTCACTATGTGCGTTACTAAACTCAAATTCAAGTTCAGGATTCTATCAACAATATTTTGATTTATTTGTATCCAAATCTTTTCTTAATTTGAAGAATTATTTTAATTAAATAAACCAAAATATTCTTGCTACCATCCTGAAATTCCGAACTTGAGTTTTGTGTTTCGTGACGCATATAGTAGATAATATATTAGTCATTAAAATCTATTCATGTGCTATGTCATAAATAGTGTTTATTTATACGGCCGTATTTTAGAAAAAAAATTCAAAATTGAGACCTCAAACGATCTCATATCATAAATTAATTATAGCATTTTATATGACTTCTGTGAATTTAAGAATATTTTCATCTACAAAAGTTTTCTTTTGGATTTTTTTGTTTTTCTATTGTCGCGTCACCTTGACAAGGCTAATGGAGAACCCTTCGTAATCGAACTTCGAATGCACACCATAGACATAATATGAGAGAAGAACGTACCCAGTTTTTTTGCAATTATTTCGTTAACTACTGGCACTTGAGAATTATCTTTGAAATAAATAATCTGGAATAAACGTAATTAAGTGCTATAACATAAATTTAAAAAAAGTTCTTATTATTACAGCAACGGAAACACCTTCAGGTCGATATTCTATATCATAATTTTCCACTGTAAAGGAATCTTCTTTTATTAATAAACCAACTCTTCCTGATGCAATTACATTTTCCAGCGTAAAACTGTAACAAAATTTAGGTAACTTTGAAATAAAACAACTAAGAAATTGATACTAACTCAATTTTACCTGAATGTGTTATTGGTAAAAATGGATACAAGCTTTTATTATTAGCGACGTAGTCTCCGGAAACTCTTATATTTCCTAAGTTTAAGGTCATACTTAATGTCAGCATACTCAAGTCTACCGAAAATTGATTAACTCTAAAGTCAGGTTTGCTTGGAAGCTTCAAATTTTGTAATTCTCTAAACAATAATAAAACTAATTAAGTTCTCGTAGGTCGAAAATAATGTAACAGAAACTACAATGTAACTTAACACATTTACAGCTTTTATGGCGAAGCATTGTGCAAGTCATCCAATAAGGAAGAGATTAAAAATATTACGTGGAGTTTTTTGCTATATTGTATTCTTTCAAAAATGTATAAACTTGTCTATCGGGCAAGTTTAAAATATTACCACCATAAAATAAGGTGAGCAAGCATATTATCAACAGAAAACTGTCACATTACTTTTTAATACACAGATCTCTTAAACAAAAATGGACTGCTATTGATAATATAAAAAAGTATCTTCATACTGGAGGCCGCCAAATTGGAGACCGTCATATTGGACTCAACTTTGCGGGCAATTGAATTTTAATACTTTCGATTGGTGGAAATTTAATATTCTTCAATAATTAATTCAGAAAAATACACTTCAGCAGTCCATTTTGATTTAAGAGGTAGGTACGTGATCACAAGGTTAGGGGATATTATGGTTGGTTGTGGCGGTTGTGACGGGATAAAATTTAAAATTTAATAAATATAATTGGTTTTTAATTTTTAAACTTCTCTTTCGTTTCTAAATAGTCGGGGTTTGTTTTTAATTTTTTTCTTAATAGTTATTGAGACTGGCTACTTTTGAAATAAACATACTACTGTATAATTATGAAAAATTTAGAAATGTTTGAAAATATTAATTTGTAACAAAAATGTTTACAGGGTTTTATGTGACTTTTAAGTTATAAAGTTTTTGTAGGTATTCATGTGGGTGTATCGAGTTTTCAATGTTGAAAGAAATTCATTATTAGTTTGTTAAACAAAAAGTGGACGTGCGATAAGAGAGTTTCACATTTTACAAAATAAAAACAAAGCAAAAAAAATAATTTTTATATTCCGATAAAAATACTGTTCGTGTTTTAACTGTATTGTTCAAACCTAGCTTGTAAATTTTTTAATTTTAATTTAATATTCATATTTATCTACTTAGACCTGAATTCGTTTGATCCGATTAAATATCTATTAATTTTCTATTAATAAAATCGGATAATTGTGTAACTAATTCACTTTTTATGATTGTTATTTTTATACTACCAGCGGTCTCAAACTCACCGCTACTTGCGATTATTGTTAAAATAACCATAAAACTTTTTATAACTTTAATTTTTATAATAAACTTAATTAAATGTCAAAATTATAACTTGCATGTTAATTATTTTATGTTTTTTTTAAATAATTTTGTTTTATTTTATTACTAATAAAACCTTCTAAATTAAAAAAAAAAAACATTTAAAATCGATCATGCGAGTAGCTCAATTTATAAAAAAAATAACCAGTCGTCAAAATTTATTTTTGGATCACGGTGAAAATTTATTGATTTTATCTTGTTTTTAAAAGGTATAATTTTTTATCTAATGACAGTTTTGTCATTTGTTCTTTTTCACATACTAATATGTCAAATTAATAGTAGGTCTACCATTTATTATAATGTTTTTAATTTCAATCGAAAATCGTATAAGGGTATCGATTTTCATACAAATCGCAAAACTTTTGGATATTATCGGTTCCTTCTGAAACCGTTCTTAAAAATTTAATGGTTAAATTTGAGTCTAGTGGTTCGGTACATGACATACCAACAACAACACGTGTTCGTCCTGGTCGTTCAGTTAAAGAAGATCCAAATTTATCAATTCCACGACGTTCTCAGCAATTTTAAAATATTTTTTTGGCCTATTATTGATAATATGGAAGTGAGTGATATGTGGTTTTAGCAGGACGGATCCACATGCCACACAGCTACTGAAACAATTAGTTTATTTTGAATGAAATTTCCTAATTGAATAATTTCGTGTAATGCTGCAGCATTAATTTGGAATGCGGAAGATATGAGATTATGCGTTGTATAAAGCCGAATGCCGCATAGCTATGGCCTTTATATTTGCAGGTAAAATGAATGGCAATAATTAAAATGAAATGTTCTATCTTGTTAATCAGTTATAATCGTATACAGATATTTGAACCAAAATAAACCCCTTCCAAATTTTGGCTCTTTGTATTTTTATACTGTAGCTATACTTACACTATATTATTATCTATTGTAACAAGAACATCATCCAACTTAATTTCTTCTCTGTGTCCCATTATACCTTGCCTATGAATTCCTTCATTTTGGAATGCCTAAATAAAACAATTCTATAAATGTAAATTAAAAAAAAAACTCCAAGCCTCACTCGGGCATGCGTTACTGGAAAAATTGGACATACCCGAATGAGACTGGGGGCAGATGTAATATTTGCGCTACTTTTTAATACACCAACAAGCAGTGCTTGGGAAACGCTACAAATATTTTATGAGAAAGAAACTATTCATTATCGGCAGTAAAAAAAAAAGAAAAACTATTTTTCCCTTTTACCGAAAAAAAGCACGTTAAAGGGTTAAATACCAAGGTACGGCATTTTGTTCGACGTGAATAAATGTAAATCAGGTGATTTTATTACTTTAATAGAGAGGATTTTCATTTTCATTAATTTTCTACCTCATGATAACAATATGACTTTAATTATTTATATTGGAAATTATAAAGCTTGGCTATGAAATTTCATACATTTAAACGATTTTCGTTTAGTACTTTTTTGACAATATTGATTAATAACATTTTATCGTGACATAATTTTGTGGGAGAAGCTATACTGTAATTTACATAAGTTGAATTTTTATAGTAATAATGTCTGGCACTATTTTTGATGTAAAATTGCTTCTATTAAATTGCGCGAACATTTCGGTGACATTCTTAACAAAAACAAGACAATTTCTAAACTATAGATGCTCCCTATAAAATTACTATACAGATTTCTCTCTTCATCCAATAATAGATTTGAAATATGGAATGGAAGAAATTCCCAAACGTCACATTTAAAATAATCTAATTTAGCGATAGAAGCGAATGAAAATCGTCAAAAATTGTTGTTTAAAATTTCTTTTTGCATTGAATTTGGTATCTATAGTTTGAGTATTTGGATTTAAAGTATTACATAATCTCATAAAAATCACTCTGAAAGTGCAATAATATTTTATTTTCACTTCCTGTATTCTAAAAAACTGCATCGTCAAGTCTTGTGAATCGCAACTCCAGGTTATAACAAAAAGCTTTTCTCTATTTTTTCTTAACACTAACTGTTAAAAGAATAAAATATAAATAATGGGCAACATAACGAAGGTTCAACCTTTTATTTCAAATCTAAAGAAAACAGCAGAAGATCAATCAAAATATAAGGCTCGTCGGGAATTTACTCAATGCAATGCTTGCAATATTCCTTTACTTTGAAGTAACAACGCTGCGATTTTAAAAACTGTTTCAAATGTCTTTCCTGGCGCAAAATTTAATAATTTATTCTTATAATGAAAACGGGAAAAGTTTTCAAGCTATGGGATAAAATTTATTTTAAATACGATTTTTCATATGGTATAGTCTAATCCAACTATAGTGAACTTTCTTGTAATAGAAACTAATGTTTAGCCTGAAGAAAAAATTAAAACTTAATACTAGTTATAAATTAAATTGGAGAATTAACAATAAAAATTATTATAGTTATTAAAACTACCATGATAATAAAACCTACTTTTAGTGAGCTATATATAATTAAACTACACAAATAAAATTATTTATTATTAGAGATACAGCAAGACAAAGTGAAATTATTTAATCACAGGTTTACCTATAATATCAGATACAATAATTGTAAATTTTACTTTATAATAATATTTAAAAATAAATACGAGCATTGAAGTTTAATGGCATTTCGAACAATAAGCCATTATTATTACAATTAAGAAACCCCCACTATGTTAAATAGAATATTTTGATAGCCTTTATTTTATCAGACGGGAGCTATATACAAAAAATCTTTTAAAAAAAGCTGATCTAAATAAACATGATGGTAAATGCAATGTCTAATAATTTATCTCTAGGTACACATCATATTTATTATTTTAGGAAAAAATGTAAATAAGTTTTTATAGAGAAAAAAATAATATTATGCTGTTGTTAATGAAAGTATAAAATCAATGAATCTAGAAATGATATTTTTTATTATAATTTTGCTTTAAATATTAAAAATATTTAGTATACGGGCTATTTTCTAAGTAAATGCAACAATTTCAGGGGGTGATTCCTTGGTTTATTTCATGAAGAAATTTCACGTAAACGTACACCCGAAAATGCTTCATAAGAGAACTGCAGCCTTTTAAAGGGGTAAGTAAAAAAGCATAACTTTTATAATTTGCTGCTATTGCTAATGCTAATAGAAATTACATTTTCCTTGCGCAGAAAATGACTAATTTAATAAAAAGTTGTAAAACTTGATATAAATAAGATAAATAAATTGTTTCGTTAAAAAAATATTTGAATTTTATGAAGTGTTTATAAAAAAATTTTCAAATTATTTGAGCAAGACGTTTGTTGTGAAAAGTTCATAAAGCTAACAATTGTTGAGAAAACCGGGTAAAATTATTAATGTGTAATATAAAAGTTATATCTACTACGAGTACCATTATCAAGTAAGATTACTACGATTCTTCTTTTAGGCCTACATAAGAACATAAACTTTTTCACGAAATAACACCAGCAATTATCTCTTGGAAGTTCTTTCAGACATTTTTAATAAAAGAAATTATTACGATTAATCTCGTTATACAAGTAATTTGTTCTTAGAATTTCTAAAGTAAGTAATTACGTACATCTTGATTGTACTATATTTTTTAGAAATGGCTCTCTTTAGAGGCTGATAAATGTACCTTTTCTGTGGAAAGGATCAAATCGGACAAAAACAGAAGGAAAAAATTACTTAAAATTAAATTTACCCAAAAAAAATATTTGATAGATGATTTGGATTGATTCAGAAGATAGTTTTTGGTAAAAATTTAAACTGCTTTTCATTCATTTTCCAGGCCAAAATTTCTATTATGAAATTCCTTTATGGAATAATAAGATCCGATATTATCCTTAAAATGTTTATAATTTTGTAGGAAACACTCTGTATAATGAACGGAACTATTTTATCACATTTGTTTTTTTATTGCTTATAAATCCGGTCTCTCTACATCACACTAAACAAATAATAAATAGTACGTACTTATACTATAATGTATACAAATATTTAAATAAAGTACATTCTTACTCTTTTAAGATGTTCTTCATATTCCGGAGTTATTTGGCGAAGATGATCCTTTAGCTCACTCGATAATTCTGAAGAAAACATTATGTATTCACAGTGTATTCAAAATTTTATTGGTTAAATGAAAATACAGTTCACGTGTATTCACGTAACGCTTTACAAATTTAAATTACAAATGACACATCGCATTATTATTATTTAGGTAATAAACAACTCCACCTTAAATTATGATAAGATTATGCCTACGTTTATTTCCCTATCTTTAAAACTAATTTATTATTTGTATTTTAAATATGTTTTGAAAGGAAGTGAATGTAAATTTTAAAAATTGTGTTGTCAAAAACGGCGATAAGTATACTCGTAATGTAAATATAATGCAAGGTACCAATTTAAGTGTTGTAGGTTATGGTATGCTATTGGTAGAATATGTAATAAAAAAAAACACAATACGATTAGTTTGATTATGCTATTTGTTTTATGGCGATCATGAATTTTAATATTGAAATTGATGATTATAAGAGATAAAAAATTTAAAAAATTTGGAAGCATGAATTTGTTTGCATTAGGCACACAAACTGTAACTGTACAAACACTTTATTAAGCTATTACTATTTTAGGAATTATTGGAAATTGGAAAATAAACTTTTAAATAATACGCAGGAATAAATTGGACTGAACGCACCGCCGCGAATCATCGCGGCGATTCGTCCGCTAAATAATGTGAATAGGCCCTAAACAATCGGAAAGAATTAAAATTATTTATAAATTAAGGTTAACATGAGCGAAATAGATTTACCTGCCGAACACATGCAGAGAAGTGCAAGCACTGTCGCACTGATATGAATTATTAAAAACCAATTCATTTGTGAATTTAAATGTTAAAGTGTTGAATTATTTAGAATTATATCTGAAAATAATATGAACGTAGGAATTAATTTGAAATCTTAAATAATTTACCAGATTGTGTCTTTCACCGATAACGTTATCATAATTTATTTTAAATAATTACAAAATTGAACCCGTGACCTGTAATGCTAAACTTTCATTATTTTAAGAACCTGTTTTAATAAATAATATGTTATTTTCATGGAATAACGTGAAAATTAAATTTTATTGAAATAAATTTCAAAGTAAAATAAAATTCGATGCTGTGATGTACAATTCATTTTTTATCGTCAAACAAGACAAGAGGTATAAGAGGAATCTCACCAACATACTAAAAAGTACTCAGACTATGGCCATAAAAGCATAATAAGAGATAAAGAGCATCAAAGTTTAATAAAATAATTTTTATTATTTAGGTAATAATTCTTTATATGTAAGTACAACCAATAACAAAATCATTTGAAAATTATTTTCAAGTTCCTTCAGTGTATAATAGTCTCATTCTCTAAGTTTTCTATTTCATCCAGTAAACTGCGACTTTCCAAGCTTGGTGCGTAATGTTCGAGAGCAGTATATAAGTGCCCGTGTTAACAACCGATAGCGCCACTGTCGCAAAATTTACATACTTTTACCATTTGAACACAATTTGAATTCAAAAGTTACAATTTGAACCTGCTCTAAAGAAGTCAAAAACGGTTTTATCGATCGAAAAGGTCATGGCCACCGTCTTTTGTGATACTAGGTATCATCTTTACAGACTATTCGGAGAAGGAAGAATCATCGGGCAGTAGTATGCTGATATATTGGGATAATTCGATGACTGACGCTGATGAATTGATGAAGGATGACCCAATTTGGCGAAGATAAACTTTAAAAAGTGAATAACTCAAAAGTACTGCTTCTTACAGTTTTGCACTAATACGACGATATTATAAGCCTGTATCAGCAATCTGCTTGCATTCAAATTGGTACAATAACACGTGTACTTATCACACACCCCACAAATATGAATCCTCAATAAAATATTATTATTATTGTTTCCAAAAAAACAAAATTTCCTTCGAATTACAGTAATTTAAAGAATGAAAGCTTTTAAATAATTCTTATGGAATATGAAAGATTTAAAATACTATAATCTAAAAGCATTTAAATGTTCGCCCTATTTAATTCCATTTCTTTTAATAAAATGTAGATTAAATATTTGCTACTAAAGTAAATAATAACGAGGATTCTTTAGCAAGACTGAATCTGAAATAGAATGTGCCACCCTATTTACCTATGAACTGATAATATAAATAAAATATTAATTGCGTCATAACATTTAAATTTTGCTATTAAGTAGTATCAGAAACCACTCCATTACCATCAGCGAAAAGTAGTCCTCTGTGGGTTCTTAAAATATTTTGAATTATTTGTTGTTATCCTGGCTTTTATACCGCTGAGCAGTTTACCAGTTCGCAAACGCTAGCCGATGCTGGCGTTTGCATTTTAGCATTTTAAATATGTTTTTACCTATGCCGAGTCGCTAGCCCGACGAAGAACCCACACTTCGTGGGGAGAGACGGCCAGAATACTTCACCCGGAATCGAACCGGGCATTCAGAGTTCATAGTCAACTTGCTTGACCACTATGCTCTGACCGCCTCTTTAATGAGGCTTTAATTTCTTTAATTTCCTAACAATAAAAAATTGTTTATAGCAAATCATTTAAAATAAACAATTATTAGTCAATATATTTACTAAATTTACATTTTAATTAAAAGATAATTATAATTATCTCTAATGCAAAATAATTTTTAGCATGAAAAGATATTGTATAGGTAGTATCTAAATACTAATAACCCTCGTAACAAGGTAGATACTTAAATTCTTACAAAATCTTGTGGATGAAACCGTGTAAACCAAGTAAACAGCAGAGATTGGAGATTGCAGTCCTGTGTCAAATTACACTTAGGATTTTGTTTACCTAATCCAGTTCGAATGTGGATTGTAAAATTGATTTGGTATACAAATTAAAGGAAAAATGTCGATTTAAATACAAGAATTAGTATGAAAATGCGAACTTATGTATGTAAGTATGAAGTATTTCTTAAAAAGTGCAATTTCCAATGGCATAAGACTTTTTACTTTATATAATTTACGAGTTAATTTTAAATATACATATTATTATTATCGTTGATAAAAAGTTACTTTGTAAAGTAACAAAGTAATATAAATAAGTAATTACGTATAATATGGTTGATGTTTCAAGCGGGCATCTGTTTTTCATATTTATTGTGTAAATAATTTAAATGTTGGTTTGGTAGGTCTGTTGGGGTTAATCTGTTAATTCTAACCAGAGTTTATGTATATAAGGTAGGAGTTTATGTAATGGGATGTGGTATATAATTAATGAATATTTCTGGCCTACAGTTTAAATTCAATTTAAATTGGTTAGTTTTTAATTCGTGAAAATAAATTAGTAAGGATTTTTTAATATGAAATCAACGATTTAATTAGTGTAAGCAATTATTTTGCCGAATCATTTTATTTAAATTGTATTTTTTAATAATTTACGAAATAAGGTAATAAAATTATGTAATTTCTGATGAAGCATGCATTACGCATTTGAAAGCTTAAAAAATACAATATTAATTTTATTACCTTAATTCGTAAATTACTAAAAAATCCTTACTAATAAATTACCAATCGACATATTTAAAAATGAATTATATTCTCATTAATAACAAGTAAATAAAAGTCGTTGGAAGATGTTTTTTTAATATACGCAATTAGTTGATATAAACTTGAGAATCTTCGTGCTTGTACAAAATAAATGGCAAACTGTAGATTTGTTTCATTTATTAAGGGTAAATGATTAGGCCACTAGTCCTTAACAGGAGTTGTATGGTCCCTAAGGGAGGCATAGTATATTTCTTAGAGGGCACTCGTAAAAGACAGAATAATGGGAGGATAGGAAACTTCTGAGTAGACACTAAAATTTGACTTCTTGGTTGAAATCTTATTAAAATTTTAAAAAGAAAATTCAAAAAATGGATAAAATGTAGGTTATTAAGAATTTACCCATAGAAATATGACGTGAACTGAAGATAGACAAAGTCTAATTTTGATTAGTAATTTTTCTATCACTAATATTGCCACAGGAGGCCATTTTTATAATATATCCATTCAATATTGATAAGTGATAACCAATATTGCCTGCTGATCTTCAGCTAATATTGGTGCAATATTGTTTTCCAATGCAGGTAGAGAAAACCAAATAATACCTAACTTAAAACATCAAAAATAATTAAAGGGTCAAATTAATGCTAATGATCGAGGATCCCTAAAAGTTTCCCACAGTTTCCCTACTGAATCATTTATTATTGCCACATATTTTGTGTGTATTACATATTCTTTGTTTAAAAATAATTTTACTTAATTAAAATTATTTTTAAAATATACTTCCTTGAAATTTTCTTTCTAAGACAGTGGTTGGAAATAACTTCTAATTGTTTAAAATTTACGTAAATTTAATCTGATTCTTGAAATGCTTAATGAAATTTTAAGGAGTAGAATATTGAAGGAATTCAATTACCGCTATTAAGTAATTCTCGTAAGAAACCTAGGTATTACTACAACACAAATTTTCTCAAGCGATTTTTGAAGACCTTGATAATGACATACGTTTTAAAAATAAAATAACACAATTATATTATTTTAAAATAAATGTAACAAACTGTATAAATCAGTCAACACCTTGGCAATTATCAAATGAAAACTTGCATTAAAAATAGCCAAATTTCCTCAACGCATGTAAATGTTACTTTTCAATGCATATTTTAATTTTTTTTCTGTTTTTAAATTTAAAAATGTAGTATCTTTTTATACGTGTATGTATTTAGTGCAAGATTTGAATAAAGATATACATAATAATAATTAAATAAATAATATTATACGTAGCTGTGCAAATTTATAAAATAAGGTTTTCTGTTTGCTTTTCCAACCTACAGCAGTATTTAAATTAGCTTAGATAACTTAGAAAATTTACTTTTGTTTCCGAAAATTCTTGTTGTTTTTACATAGTATTTATACAAAGTTATCTGTATTTAGTTTCTCGATTCTGAATTAAATTTGTCACCCCAATGACTGTAATACCAATTTATTTCAAGTTTAATTTTAAATATGGCCTACTTGGAATGCCCAATAAACTATAATATACACAGAGATAAATTCTCAAAATAGTACAAATTTTTTATCATTTATAAATTATAACATTATTATTGAATTTGACGACAACATTTACGTAATTATTGTTTAAATTGTTATCTATTAACTTTTTGAAAAATATTTAATTTCTAACTTGATTATATCGAAAAATGTCAATGTCATACTTTGACAAAATGTGTGGTGAATAAAAGTTGGAAATAAATTGTTTAATAACTTCATGGCCACATTAATTTTGAATTTTCTGTCATAAAATAATCAACTTTCCTTTCAATCTTAAATTTGGTTTTCTTTGATAAATCTGGTATACCTGCATAATTAATAGAAAAATATATTTTTAATAAAAATAATTTTTCTTTCATAAATGTAATGTCTTTGCTTAATTAGAGGAAAAAATATTTTTAGATGCGTAGTCAGTGTCTTTATCTTACTTATTTTAACATAATTTTTTTTAATAATTAGTTATACATAAGGTGAAAAGAATTCAGCCAATTTGGAGAAAATCGATTTGAAAGAACGAATTCGTATGATTACTATATAAATTGCACTTGCAATATTCCAAGATTAACAATGTATTTCTTAGGGAAAAATTATGAGAACCGATGGGTTGCATACTCATAGTGCATTATGTTACGTTATAAAATATTATTAATGCGTAATGCAATGTAAAATTACCTGCAATTTTCGTTCTTGAAAATCGATTTTCTCCAAATTGGCTGAATTAAGGAAGCTTAAATTTTCACCTTATGTATAATAACTAATTATGGCCAAAAGGTTTGTTAAAAATAGTACAAATCGGTGATGACCAGTGTTGACCCCCTTGTTAGTCATGAATAGAAAACCGAAAACCTAATTATATTTTTAAATCTTTTTACTAAAATTTTTATTACACTGGTTTATAGCCAAATTTATAGATCACCAAATGGTAATAAATACCAACCTAGTAGTTTTTCATATAATTTTTTGACCGCCTTTTAGGTACTTACAAAGTTCCTTTAGGAATGTCACATGTAAATGTTGCTTTTTGTCTGAATTTTCCTCCTATCCCTCGCAAAAATTAAATGAGGTCATAAACTTAAAATGGCTTGTTGTGACATATTGGGTATATGGAATAAACCGCCTTCATCGATATCATCTAGCAATAGCATTAGTAAATTTGGAACTAGATCTAAGTTTTGGAACTACTATCGGAGTTACAGCTTAACATGAAATCCGAATCACGACATCATGTCTCGGAATAATCAAAACGAAATCTATTTTCTTATAATGATATAACGACACTATTTGAAGGTAGGGCAAATTTTTTTCTGGAAGAACAAGAGATCACAAAATTGTATCAAAACAACCTAGTTTTTGATCCAATGAGGATTTACACTTGTATTTTAATTTAGAAGCAGAATAAGCTGCCACGTGGAGTGTGTATCCTTGGAGCAACAGTAGGAACTACAATAAATACTACGTTGTATTATTGTGTAGTATATTTGCTACATTAACTTCATCACCACCTGTTACGTTGAATGTCCAAATCATATGAACGCTAATTAATACTTTTTTTTTTTTAAATTTAAAAATGACAAAAGTTTATAATTCGTAAATTTTATTTTACGATTATTTCCGAAAAAATAATAAAATCAAATTGATGGTCTGTACACATTTTTACCTGGCTGACCTGTGAATTTGGAGGTTAACCTTATTTAAATAAAAAATTAAACATGAAAAAATAATAAGCCTTAAGAGCGAATAATAATTTATTATTATTAGTAATCGGTTTTAATTTTATGTAGGTACTTCTAAAACTAATTTTATTTTGACATAGTACTAGTACCTACATAATATTTTCATTATTGAAAAAAAATGAAAATAATAAATGTCAATAAAAACAATATCTTTAATGAAATAACTTGCCTGTAGGTATAAATTTTTCAAATTTATAATTTCTCGATTTTGTAATAACATAAAATTTTATTGGTTATAAAATGTTAATAGCTACCAATTTACAATAAAGTAACAAAATTTTAGCTGGAATACATTTCAAAGCATCCCTTTGTAATTTTCAGTAAACTTGGTGATACTTAAAAATAATTTTTCAAATAAGCATGAAAAGAGTGATACTATCGTTTACTCTTACCCTGATGCTACTATCCATCTACAAATTTTAATGATGTCATTAAGTTTTATTATCTGTTTTGTGTATTAAATGATTTAGGGTTTAATTGCAATATGAATTAACTACATTAACAATATTATTTGCGCTATTAAAATTTATTATTTCAATCAGGCTAGTCGTGCTTGAGAAAACCGAGTTTCCACCTCGTCAGCTTTTCAATCGGCAGTGCCGAATGTTGTATCAGTCGATTTAATCGATATTCCTGATATGTCCAGCCAGATCAATTATAAATCTGGTAGATTTAAATTTTCAATTAAGAACTATTTTATTATTTGTTTACGTAAGAGTCATTATTGCTCGGCCTTTATCCTCACGGGGAAGATCATTCTCTAACGAAGTTACTAGATGGCGAAGTCAATCATTGATTCAGATATTTGTGACCTCTGCCAAGAGACCAAGAGATATCAGTTTAGATTAAAATATATATTTTTATTTTCTATGAACCATCCCCAAACATTTCAGCGCAAAAATCGCTGACATTGAAAACGAATTGACATTTGTGCACAGCAGGATTTCTGCTTAAGAGTAAAAACTTTCCTTTATTATTCAAAAATACCAATGCACCAATCAAAAGGCATTCTATATTCTTATTTGATTCTTCCTACATACACATTTATCAAATACGCCTTAGGTGATTATAATTCGTTTGTTATTCGACGTTGATTCTCTAATGAGTGGTCAACCAATTTTAGAATCGAATGAAGTGCTTTATGGAAATGTAATTAAGATGAATTTCAAACAATTGGATGATAATTACTCTTTAGTTTGAATTAAACTTAATGGTCTATTCACTTCCGTTCTTCTCTATTAGCAATGGAATACGAGTCCTGGAATACTGGAATACCAAAAGTATTTTAATGGTTTATTAGTTAAACTAAATATTATAGACAGGTCAAGGTAAACGAAATCAAAATAAGTGGATTCATCGTAATAGTGAGGTTACGGGGTGCATAATTTATATAATAACCGCTTGGCAATAAAATCAATAGAAATAAATTTCAAAATTAGATGATACGAGCTTCAATTCATATTTTATTTTATATCAAAACAAATTTAATCAAATTATTGTAAAACATGTCAAAGGTATAAAAAGGAAGTGTGTCATTTTATCGTATTTTGGTCTTCTACTTCAATTTTAATGTAACAAGACACAGCACTTATCTTAAAAGTTTCAGCGTACTTACTTACCACATGTTGAACAAAATAAGTAAATACGTTAAAATTCCTTTTAATCCTGATTGTTATTATCATGTTTATTAAAAACGAGCATTATAAATTAATCCGATATTATAACGATTCTCGATTAATTTTCGACCTTTATGTAAATTTTAAAAGTTATTTACTTAGTACTGTGGTGTATAATCTAGTAGTAGGTACAATTTACATATATATTAAAAGTTAACTTCTTTATTTGGCCTATTTGGAAATTTAACATGATATTATATCTTAGTGAAGGTACATAAGTAAAAAACGCTACTTTGAACATATTGATGTCCTAGAAGCCTTGTATCTCCATTTATCATACCAGTAGCTTGTTTCTGCAGTTTGAGAATATCCTGCATAATTGATATTGTTTGTACTAATTGTAAATAAAAAAGTTCGTTTTAATTACCTTCGAAATGTACCAATTGAGTTATGAGGTATTACTTAGGCAATCAATATAAGAACTTTAATGGTAAATTACTTTTCAACTGAACAGAATATCAAGAAGTATATTTTTTATTTGTGTCTGTATTATTAAATTAATCATAGTATTGCTTATCAGTTGAAGACCTCCTCGGAAAAACGTTGCAAGCGACAAATTTAAGAAAATAGTTGTTTTTTTATGGAATAACGTTCCTTATCCTATACTTGACTGTTTTAGGGCTGGTTCCACCATCTCTGATTAAATTGTTGGTTAACTAATCACGGTTAGAAATATTTAATCACGGTTAGGAATATTTAACCGTGATTAATTTCAAAAGCGTTCCACCGGGTAATTTCTTTCTATGATTAGTTAACCGTTTGAAGTTCGGATATCTTCGCTAAAAACTTCTAAAAGCTGTTCTGGTTGGCTGATTGATAGTCACGTGAAAGTTGTAGTAGGGGTGCTGCTATCCTACTACTTTAAAATTAAACGACACATATTTTCATAATATTTTTTTTTAATGTTTATTTAGACCCTTTTTGCTTTTTGAAATGATTTAGGATTAGGATTTAGGATGTATGATATGACTGAAGCTGGTTTTATGACTATAAAAATGAAAGTGACTTTTTAAAAGGAATTTAAATTTAACAATTTTATTAGGTTACTGTAAACTAGCATCCGGAAACTGGGTTTTATTTTATAAGATCATTAATGAAAAATTAACAACCGAATTACTCAATAAACAATTATTATCATAAATATGCATTTTATTACTATTTTAAATTATTATATAAAATTTTGTTTCTTTTATAACGTTCCGAAGTAGTTAATTAAGTTTCTTTGGGTGGCATTGTTGTCATTTTCTTCTTGGTCATTTTCAACTTCACCTACATTTTCAACATTACCTACATTTTATATTTTGATTATATTATGATTTATGGCTTACCATTATACAAAGGATTTAATTACCAACTTACCCGTAAAAGAAATAATCTTTATTTTTTTAGTTGTTAACATTTTTGTTGTAAGTTGAAAGAATGAGAAAGTTGCTCGATTGAAATCAAAGCGCATGCCCCTATCAGTTAACCGTGATTAGTTCGACCCAAATGGTCAACATCGACCGGTTAGTTTGAGGGTTGATTAAGCTCCTTTAATCATGGTTAAAAAGTTGGTGGAACAGCCTCTTCTATTTAACCGCGATTAACTCGAACTAACCGTGATTAACTCCAACTAACCGTGATTAAACTATTTAACCAGAGATGGTGGAACCGGCCCAGACACCTCTGTTTAAATTAACCTACTACAATCCAAGTTAAACACTTCAATTTAAATTGTACTTAGCGGAAAAACGTTACTTATCTGCGGAAAATGGCCGACCAGTGTGGAAGTTCCTCGCTTGTGCATGTTATAAAACATGCTAATAAAGGAAAACAACGGAAAATAAATGTTGAAAACTGGTGTAAAGATAAACGTAAACATCTTAGGAATAGTGGAGAAGCATACACAAACTACAAAAATGAGAATGTTCCAAATAAATCGCCTCCAAATGCTGTAAGTGGAAAAACGTTACATAAACGTTACTTTGCTGCCTGAGGCCTATAGGGCATTTTATAATGAATTGACCGTGACTAAATAAATAAAATTAATATTACTATTATTACCATGAAATTTCATTATTTCTTTTCAATTTCTTTCATATTTTAGTTTTTCTATACTTATTATTAAGTATTGTTCCTGTTCGTTTTTATTCTTTGAATAAAATATTTTTACTTTGTATTAATTTTTGTTTTAAATTATCATAACAAAATATCCTTACGTAAAGATCGTTACAAGTACAATAAATTAAATGGCATGCTTCTAATGGAAAAACGTTTCATATGCCACTTATGCGTTATGCGATGATAAACAACGTTTTTCCATGAATAAAATTTAGAGGTGGTTCTAGTACTCTCAAAAATAAGTTTAACCATGATATTTTTTATAGAAATTGTTATATGCATCCAAAGTATCGCAAGAAATCGATATAAAATGATTTTTGTTGTACAACATAATATAATTAATTCGTTTTTTGTTGTTTCTCAACAATTTAGGTTTTGTTGCTTGCAACGTTTTTCCGGGGAAGTCTTGAGTTATCAAAATAGAAATGAGTCCAACTCGGCCTGTAAATCCATTATATTAGTTCTGTAAAAGTCTGTGTATATTTTAGTATTTTTTTAAATAATTGATAATATTCTGCTGATTATTTGTCTAAATTGCTTGAAATTATGAAATACCCCTTTTTATGTAGCAAAATGATTGGGCATCATTAATTTATACTATGAGAAACAATGAAAGAATGAAGTATTTGTCATAAAACTTGACAGACTTGCGTGTATCTACCCTTAAAGTACTGTTGCCCTTACGGTCATATGACACTATCCAAACACGATAGTTCCAACAAGAACAATATTTGACAAATAGAGAAAAGTATTATTAGTAAATGCG
This sequence comes from Rhagonycha lutea, assembly GCA_958510855.1. Taxonomy (NCBI): domain Eukaryota; kingdom Metazoa; phylum Arthropoda; class Insecta; order Coleoptera; family Cantharidae; genus Rhagonycha; species Rhagonycha lutea. Next base: position 45,804,654 of record OY294039.1, read on the forward strand.
TTAAATATTTTAGGTTAGGTATACATAATAAGTTATAATAATTATTATACAGTAGAAATGTTATCTTCAGGGTATCTAAATAAAATGTCCCCAAAAACAAACAAAGTGCAATTTATTAGATTTCTAACAAACATTTCAATTATTTCAGAAAAGGCGTTGTTTAATACACCAAAATTATAATGGAAGAAGTTACATAATCTCAAATGGTCACCCCGGAATGACCTCTTTGGGATTAACTATCCCACTAACCATCGTATCTCTATTAGGACTCGTTGTGAATGGATACATAATTATCGTCGTTGTTCTCACAAGACAAGTAAGTACCAAATTTGATATAATAATAATTATTTCAAAATGTATTTCTTGTCCAATTTTCATTTTACTTCAGTTAAGATTATTATCGCGCTGTATCTTTTACGATGCACTAAAATGCAAATAAGTTTCAAATCTTATTTTGATTTAAAATTCATGGTTATCAGTTTCTCGAAAAATTTAGAATAAATTTGAAAATTTAATAAGTTACATAAACGCTTTTTAAATCACTTGAAAAATATAGCGATCATATTTTTGCATACATTCCAAATGCTGATGAAAGAAAAATTTGGATACATTAATGCATAAAAAGCAGTCGGTGCTGTATAACAAAAATGGATTTGTTTAAAAAATTGTTGGAGTATTTCTAGTTTAGATTTAATTAATTATAATAAATACAAGAAATCCGTGCTTCGGAAGGCACGTTAAGCCAGTGGTACACTGGGTTAACGAATTGTCACCATTAATATAAAAATCAAGATACAAGGCACATCTGAAGGCAAGTCTAGCAAGCTACCTGATGATGTAAAAATATTTATTTGCTCAACGTTTCTAACACTGTCGAGGAAACGACGCAGTTGTTGGTAAAATAACAGGCTTTGGCCTACTAGAAGAGGATTCTCTTAGAATTGCTTCTAGAAAGTGGAAGAAGAAGAAGAAGAGATATAAAAATGAAATACAAATCAACTGTACATAAAATATGAAACAAACTTAAATCATGTAAAACATTAGTTAGCACAACTGCAGTTTAGTGACAGCACGATGATGTCTCAAATTTTGTTAACTAACGATTTTTGATAGTATTACTAGGTGAATCGCCAACTGCAGAGAGGAGACATGTTCATTATTTTTCCCCAAGTGATATTTTGAATTTTTTAAATTAGAGGTTTAAACGTATCTTTACCTCAGAAATGGGACATGTAAGGTTATCGTTTTTGACGTAGTGCATCAATTAAATTGTCATATACTTGAAATGATGCGAATATACCATGGGGAGATTCTACTTCTAATGAGAGAGTGGATATCAGCCGCAGAACTCCCAAATCAATCTGGAGTGCCGTAACGTATAAGCCAACTCTTGATATTGTGTGGCGGCAGGCTATAGGTCCCATCAACTACTAAGTAGTGAGGGCAGCAGTTTCGAACCTAACTCCAAAATCAATTAATCACTTAAAATATAACAACGGATCTTTAATAAAAGTAATTATGAATGAGCGATACAAATTGAGTACACGCAATTATTGACAGTCTTTTAATGCCGAAATCGCGAATCAGTTTAATAATAAATACAGAAACGTTATTCTGCGCCAGCCATGAACTTCCAAAAATTACACAATTGCAAAAATTATTAACAATTACAGCCCAAAAAATAAAAAAAGATTTACTTAAAGAATTCTCTTGGTATAACAAGAAATGTTGGCCCACTTTTTCTGATGAATTAGTTATTAGAATTTAATTTACAAGCGCCCACTTCGACACCTGTCGCATAAAATCTCTGATGATGAACACATTGCACTGGATATTGAAGGCAGTGCTCGAAGAATTCCTAACCCAATGGATGTTGAGTTCGAAAATTGAAGTTAAAGGCTCGACTGCTAATGCTTTAACATAATTGGAAGTGGTTTCCAAAGAAAACTTTGACCAAACGTCAACCAAGCTTTGACCAAACAGCAATAAAAGTGGCTCAGAACTAATCAGCGAATGGCTCATGTGCAGTGAACGTCACACATCTAGATACGTAGGTTGCCTTTTATATTTCGGGATTTGAGAACAACAATAAATATTTTTCATCCAAAATGACTTTATTAGTTTTGAAAATACTCTTCATGAAGATCAATATACTTTTGCATGCGTTAAAACCAATTCTTGAAGCTCTTTTTCTACTCTGATTGAGGTACCTCCAAAACTTGCATTTTGAACGCACCAGCCGCTCCTTCAGGTGTCAAAAAACGTTGACCTGCTCGCTATTTATTTTTGACGTGCGGAAATAAAATGAAGTCATTGGGTGCTAAATTAGGACTATACGGCGGATGGTCCATTAAATCGACGTTTTAAGTGCTCAAAACTTCACTTATTCGAGCCGATGTGTGAGAGCTCACATTGTCATAGTTGAGAATGATCCGTTTTGGCGGTTGGTTTTCCTTATTTCTCCGAAGACTTCTGGCAAATAAATGGTTATGTACCATTCAAAATTTACCGTTCTACGTTGTACCAATGGTACGGATGCACCATGTCCTGTTTTTCCGAAAAAAAAACAGGCGACCACTTGATTCGAAGTGTTTCGTGCGCGAACAGCTTTTGTTGGATGGCTCATTTTGAAAAACGCTCACAGTCGACTGCTTTTTATTTTTGGGCTCATATGCGTAGATCCATGATTCGTCATTCAAGCAGGTTTAGTTTTTCCTGTAACTACCAAATTAATCAAATTAAATCCACAACGAAACTATCAATACAATTTATTACTTATATTAATTATTTAAAAATGTTTCGACACTAATTACCTAAGCAAAGAGAGTTACGCGCAGGCAGGGTCTCTCAACTTCTCGCTCATTGTTAAATTTTAACTTTTATTGTTATAAATTTTTAAAATAATTTTATTGTAATGTTAATACTAAATATAATTGTGTTATCTCTCTCTCTCATGATTCGTCACCTGTCGCGATGTCATAGACTCATTTTGAAGCACCGCATTCGTATATTTTGAGCAGTTCTTTCGACCAATTGACAAGAGCCTTTTTTAAGCAATTGTGAAATTATGCGGGATCTAACGCAAAGAAATCTTTTTGACAACCAAATGTTTATTCAATATTGAATGTCAGCTGGTCCTATTGCTATGTACATTGCTATGTACGAGGGTAGTTCAAAAGGGAGACGCACGACTACAAGAGAAAAGTTGCATTTATTGCAATAAAATTAATGCCAAACGTGAAAAAAAAAAAAAAAAAGGAAAGTTGAGGAACAAATAAATAAAACGTCGTTCCATACTGCAATAACGGGACATATCGGGAGATGTCTCTTTTTTGCGGTAAATACAGTCAGAGTGATTACATGCGATGACGAATAAATGAAAGCATGTGCTAAAGAATTATCTATTGTCCCAGAAAATTACTTGATTCGTAAAAATAAATATATTTGATAGTGGTCATTAATCGACAAGTAATTGTATAATAATTGGCACATTAAGCTTTTACCTCACACACAAATTATTGAACACTGGCCGCTGCCGCCGACCTGCTAGCCCGGTGCTGGACTTCCCTTTGATGTGGGAATTATAAAAGCGGTTAAGATAATATTTTTAAAACATTTTTATTGTAAACCAAATAACATTTTTCTAATTGATTATCACAATTTCAAAATAAATAAATATCATATTACAAAGTGTTCACACCAATTTAGTTTTAAATTGATGGAATTTAGATTATGAAACTTTATTTATATCAAACGTCGTCTAGAATTAAACGTGAAATTGATTTAGCTAATATATTTGTTTAGGTTTGAAATTGAAATTGAATAATGTATAGGTATATCTTAAAAGGAAACTGGAAAGGATGTCTAAACCTAGTACTGTCGAATCGATTCAATACCATTTCTCTTTTATAAAGTTAAATAAAAGTACCACACTTCTTAATATTATCTCATCTAAACAGTTTTCAAAAAAATATTTGTAGAATAAGCAGTTTTCTAAAGAGGATTACAAAATTTACAAACAATTGCTTAACAAAAGAATAAAAATAATTAGAGCGTGAATGAAATTTAAAATGAATGTTTATTTACTTCTGAAATGCTTATCCAATTAACAAGATAAACATGTTAATCGATTAATTCGTGGTTTTTGCGTTTGAATGTAACACAAAATAACAACTTTTCTTTCATTCTATCAGTTCTAGAGTGGATGAACCTAGTAAATCCAAGTGTGATCAGATTTTTTCTCATAAAGGAAAACAAAAATTTATTCTTTCCAATGGAAAATTTTTAACAAACAGCGGCTCTTTAGACATCTCTGCTTCAAACTAGTGTGTGAAAAATGAAAACATACAATTTTACACGATCACAATGTTTTTCTTTATTATATACAGCGTGACCCACAAGACTCCGGTCAAAAATGTTTTCCTCTTTTCGCGAAAATCACTGAATTTTACTGAAAAATAATCTAGTAATCCGATTCTAAGAACTATGGAGATCAGAAAAACAAAAGAGCAAACAAATCAAACAATAAGTTTGTGAGTGACAAGATGTCAAAAAGTCGCGCCGCAATTTTATCGTTATTTGAAGCTGGAAATCGTCAATGTGAAATAGTTCGAATTCTTAAAATTCCTCAACAAACCGTTTCCGACGCCATCAAACGATTCAATGAACTTGGTAATATGGAAGACCGACCCGGAAGAGGAAAGAAATGTTCTGCCAACACTCGCCGGAATCGCAATATCATCAAACTTCGGATTCAAAGAAATCCGAGACTGTCGATGCGAAAAGTGGCTCGTGAAACTGGAATCGCGCGGGAGTCGGTTCGACGAATAGCTAAAAATGAACTTAAGAAGAAGCCTTATAAACTGCGAAAAGCCCAAATGCTAACTGATGAAAACAAACGAGTACGACTTCAACGATGCCGTGCTCTTTTACATCGCACCTCTGCTCAACAATGGGAAAATTTCGTTTTTACTAATGTAAAAATTTTTACTATTGAACAATTTCACAATCGTCAAAATGATAGGTGTTGGTCAGAAAAAGCACCTGGACCTTTGGCCATCGTTGCTCATCGCCAATTCCCCAAGTCTGTCATGGTTTGGGGCGGTATTTATGCTACCGGTAAAACACCTTTAAATTTTGTGGAAGAAGGAGTACAAATTAATAAGGAAATCTACCACCGGAATATTTTAGAGGCTGTAGTTCTTCCGTGGGCCCAACAGCACTTTGGTGACCAACATTGGACCTTTCAACAAGACTCTGCACCTGCCCATAAGGAGAAAACTACACAATAGTGGTGCCGAATCAATTTTCCAGATTTGATCAGTTCCGCTGAATGGCCTCCATACTCACCAGATCTCAACCCCATGGATTACGCCATATGGTCAATTTTAGAGGCCAGGGCCTGTGCAAAACCCCACAAAAGTTTGGAATCGCTAAAACAATCTTTGCGTCAGGAATGGGACAAAATTTCCCTAGAAGAGGTACGAAAAACGGCCGAAAATTTCATTCGACGTTTAAAGCTCTGTATCCACGCAGAAGGAAGCCACTTTGAAATTTTATAATTTATGATGTACATAAGGATGTTGTCAATTGTTATCCATTTTTAAATTTTTGAATTGTTGCGTTTAAATAAGTTTTTTTTTAAACGTTTGTCCGAGTTCTTGTGGGTCACGCTGTATAGATAGAAAAGTAAAATAAATTTCCTTGTTATTATTTAGAATTATACAATTTTATTGCATTTATTTGCGGTACATCGGTTACTACTTTATTTATATCATTATTGTTTTAACTGAATCTCTCTGGAGAAATTAACCCTCAAGTCATCTGCTATTTTTTATTTTAGTCAAACAACATCGATAAAATATTCGTATTGCATCAATGTCTTCTTTCTTTGGATTCCCTTTTATAAATATATTCAATAAGTCCTCAAGTTCCGGTTTCATTATACATTAATATGTATAATGTTTATAATTATGAGTTCATCTTCTGATCTTCTTGTTAAATTTTTATTGAAAAACTGTGTATGAATTAATAGAACTTTTGTTTATTTAATTCAAATTGCGTGGAAATTCAAAATGTGTAAATTAATAATTAATTTGGTTTGTGTTATACAAAATACTTAAAATTAATTAAGTTTCACAAAAACCTTATATCCGCGCGTTTTTCTTTCACCCTTTTTAAATTACACTGCTATTAACAATAAATTCTGTTAGTCTTCTGTAGCTACTTCTTTCATTTTTAATTATTTGATAAAAAGTATCTCACCTAACCATATTAATTAACTGGTAACAAATTGATTGAACCAAAGAACAACTACAATAATTATTTTCTAATGATAATTTTGATAAATAATATTTTATCCAATCCATTTAACACGCGACAAATTTTCCCGGTTAATTTTCAAAATACAATTTTTGAAATTTATCAATTATTCAATTCAAATTATGTTTAAAATCAACAAAACACGTGGCGCCCCGAAATTACACGCTTCTTTTTCTGTTCTACATTATTTATTAAATGTATTATTAAGTTTGTTGATATTTTTAAATATCAGCATTCCACAATTTTTTTGTCTCTGATCTAGTCGAAGCTGCCAAAAAAACATAAAGCAACATAGCATGCATTCATTATTTTCCAAATAGCCAAATATGTTTGTGTTATTCAATAAAATATAAATGCTTTTTAGTCAATTAATCAAGTTTATTCTTCCGTTTATGTATATAAAAATGCGAAACTCACTTTTGAACATTTAGCACCCCGATCACGTAAAATTTGAACGGAAATACTAATATTACATAATAGCTACACTCGAGTAACCGTTGTAACAAATCCTCTTCATTGGTAGGCTTATTAAAGTTATAATATTTTGATTTTTATCTTCATTCCTGTTAATTGCAAACGCACGATTTGTAACATTTATTTTCATTAAGTGACCTGTGGGAATCGATAAGCTGCGCCAATTAATATTTACATACTCAGACGTGCAAATAAATTATAAGTTCATTTCTATACCGTACCTACCGTATTCACACAACCTTAACAAATAATCTAATATTCATTTAATTGGTGAGCCTGTACCCATAATTCACTGCATAATTAAATAATCGGATATTAAAATACACCAATATTTAGTTAAAACTGATACTATATCTTGGTTGTTCATATTTTAGTAGAAATAAAATAATTAAGCTGCCTACACACGGACGGAAATGACTATAATGCATTGCGTACAGACGCATAAAGTTGATCCACAGTTTTGACTGGTTTTGACCGATTTTGACCTAGCTGTCGTGGTGTTTACAAGTTATTTTTAAATGACGATAAATTGTGCATAGTGGCATTATATTAGCGGTTAAAATAAAATCAAAGAAAAAAGTATTTCTTGTCTCCACTTTGATGTCTGTTGATGCCTATAAATGCCAGTTTGAATTACGTTTGGACAAAATTTCCTGCGGAAACTAGGTATAGTTTCTTAGCCGCAGTCGCGACATGCCGCTGCGACCGATTGCAGCAAACAGCAAATGGAGGACAAAATACATCCGTGCGTAGGCGTCCTTTAAAAAGTAACCCTTTTATTCCAATACTAATTTTAAATTTATCTGCTATAGTCTATTTATTCATCGCATGCAGTGGAGAATAACAAATACATGCAGTTTGCACGTGATTTATGGGGAGGAGTTTGTCATTGAGCAGGGACGCATCTATTTTGACCTTGCAAACACCCAATCGCAATTACATGTGCAATAAACATAATGCAATCACGTGCATGTCACGCGTTGATCACTGTTTACATCCACTGCATGCGATAAATAAATAGACTATAATACTTTTGGACTTTTCAGCACAGAAACTTACTTTTCAAATATTTTGCATGAGCTGTTTCATTATCCCGTTTTTACTTCTGTCGTTGATTACCGTGAGGTTAGGACTACTAATGTTTGTTACGTTAATTTGAAGTTCATTTGAAGGATTATTATCATGTTGCAGTACCTACTTGTTATAAACGGCTTTTACAACGTTCAGAAGGATAAAGCAAACCTTTAATGTCAGGTTGTTTTATTTGTATTCTACTACAACATCAAATTTATTAATTTGCGGTTACCTTTTTTTTATATGAAGAACAGTTTGTAGAAGAAGAATATAAAAGGTTTTTTGTAATTGTTGAAGTTTTATTGTTAAACATAAAACTTAATTTAAATTAAAGAAAATAGATTAAATTAGAGCTAAACCAAAAGTATGTTAAAGGCTAACTTGAGAATTTAAACCAAAATCTGTACACAATTTTACTTTGGCTTACCTGTTAATTGGAAGATTAGATTTAAATAATTATAAATCTTATGCTCCTTCGCACCACTTAATTTGTTAACCTTTCCATAAATCGATAGGTGTCGCTTATACTATTTATTGTATCAAAAAAAATGTGTTCTCATGATAGATTTATATTTAAGCCTAAGAAATTATCGCTTAAAGTGTCACTTAAAATTAAATGACAAATGGGTTAATAATATTATGATTTTATTACTACATTGTTATTATAAAATTAATTACATTATATATTGTGGTTTCCAGTATAACACCAATGTCTGGACAATACTTTTGACAGTTGAGTTGGGTAGACAAATTTGTCATCAACATCCTCATAATTATTACCTTTGTAATATGATTTTCCCTACCCAATTTTTTTAGGTACGGAATCTATTCTGTCCTTACAGTAGTCTTGGTCTTCTTTATTTAAAGCCGTCGAAATAATCTTGAAGGAAATCAGTGTGTGTGTGTGTGTGTGAATTTTGGTAATGGTCTCGTAAAGTGAGATTTTCGTGTCGTAATTTTTGTGAGCCTTATATATACCTTGAACCTTGGCCGGAATAGTGACACAGGTCAAAATAGAGATTTTGAGTAAACAGCGCAAATTTAGGTGTTATTTTTAAAAGCAATAATATAGACATATTTTCATTTTGGAGTTGCGCCACTATTTTAGTTCAATTAAGCGCCCAAAAATCTACTTAAATCAATAAAACATGAACACAAAATTTTTCCACTTGTGTCACTATTCCGGCAAAGGTGCAATATACGGAATTCCAGAAGGGAAAATGATTAGAGAAGAAGATTTTAATTTATAACTCTGGTATGTAACGTAAGAAACTGGCATCGATTTTAATGAGGTGAAGAAAGTAGTTTTTCGTGAAAGACAATTTTCCAAAGTTTCTTGAGGTTGTGAGTCAGAACTTAATGTAAAATCCAAACCATGGAAAAGTTCTAGAATCTATACCAATAAAGCATTTAGGCTTCATATAATATTCTAATGCTAGCAGATAAGATAAACATTTGATGAGTAAGAAATCCTCTTGAGGATGGTACCCCACAATCCTGGTACGAAAAATTAAGACACGTTAACTGTTCATTCCGAGGTTCATCCGCTCATTCACAATTTTTAAGTTACCCAATCTAAAAAATAATACTAATAGGAAAATATAGAAAGTTTTGAGTAAGAAATCAAACATTTTGGAAGTTAAGATAAAGAGATAAATTAAATGAACTAAACGTACAAAAATATACGAAAAGGTTTAGATTATGAAAAGTTAATGTAAATTAACGAATAAAAAGGAAATTGAAATGAAAACTTAGTAGATACTCGTAATTGAATAATAATTTAAAAAATACTTTGTTTTCCTCATTGATTTTAACCATCGCATAGTTTTTTTTGTAACATAAACTTTTCGGAAGTTAAACAAAATTTAATAAAGTTTTTTGTTCAATACTACACGAACCGTTACTTTTATAGTTGTTCTCATTTTTAAATAAAATTGAAGCAAAGTAAACGAATATTAACCGTTTTCCCCAAAAAATATCTTAAAACGAAAATATATTATTTATTAACTTCTTTATATTCAGAAAATTACATTTTTACGTGGAATTAACTTTAAATTAAAATTTTCATATAACAGTGCTTTAGGCTCCGCAGACATTTAAACTTTTATATCAACATTTATTACACTAAAAATTAAATTAATAATTTTACAAGCCTTTAACTTCTAATGTACATAAGAGTAAAAATCTGTGTCGTTTAATGATTAATAAAATTTAATTTAATTTTCTTTCCGTAGACTGGAACAGCAAACAATCTCTTGCTATTGCATCTTGGCGCACTCAATGCATTACTGGGTGTGCTTTTTCTAATCTTTACATCTCCGGGATTATCAAAAAATGGTTGGTTATCACAGGGAGCACCATGTGTTATACATGGATTTTTATTTACTTTACTTCATCCCTTAATATTGTGGACAATTTGTGGACTTAATTGCGATCGTTATTACGCAATTGCCGCTCCCCTTCATTATGGACATCTTGTTAATCCCAAAAAGGTATAATGCACGCAACGCTTTTCTTAATTTAATTAAAAATTTATCTCCGTTAAGTTTAAATAAATGACGCTTGTCTCAGCTTTATTACATGACTTAATATACGTACAAGATAATTTAAATTTACTGTGTATACACGCAATTTAGTAAAAAGTGAGATGATAAAAGCACGTCAATATAATAGGCTTAGGCATCTAATGTAGTATTTCAAACTAGAAAATCTAAAATGGGTTTTGGCCTACATTTTGTACTGTCATCAATTATGTGCTTATACATTATTAATTTTTATTGAATTTCTAGGTAATCGTAGGTTTAGGAGCAGGTTGGGCAGTAGCTCTGGTTCTATGCTTTCCACCGTTGTTTGCAGTTGCACCTTACACGTACAGTGCCGGATTAGGATCATGCATACCTGATTTTTCTCTTGGTCCTGGATCATTGTGGTATTCCGCTGTATACACAGCATTTACTCTTTTACTGCCTGCAACTCTTATAATTTGTTGTAATATTAAGGTAAGAAATCTTTTGCAACACGCAAAATGACACCAAACTAATATCTTTTCATATTTTAGATTTTGATGATTGCTCGTTATCATCGTCACCGCATAGCATCAGCAATTTACGAAGTAACTTTATCAGCCCAAGTTACCATAACCCATCAAAGAAATCCATTTTTTGTTCCAATTGTAACTGCGCCATCAGCTGGGGGTCCAAAATTTAAAGGAAAGAGCGCAATATCTACAGTTCTTCAATTAGTAATTTCGTTTCTTATACTTTACGTTCCATATTATTCCGTAATATTATGGGATGCTTCATTAAGTACGCTTAATCTTCGTAATACAACAACATTGACAGAAATAGATCACCACATTTTTACTCTAGTATCAGTTTTATTAACTTGTTCGGCACCAATTAACGGATTTTTATATGGTTTGAAAAATAAAACTCTTCGCAAAACATTCCAAAACTATTGGAGAAAGAAGATTTCCAAAAATGAAGTAAATCAAGAAATTCAAGCTAGAACACCATCAACGTGTGGATCTCGGAGACCTTCGTTGACACCGTTAGGATTTTTTTCCAAACCAGTATTATCTAGACGACTTTCAGAAGCACTTTTAGATGTGCATAGGGCCATTGGAAGTCCACATAAGCAAAATGGTAGACGCCACCCCTCGGAATTAACTTGGAGGCCAAACTCAACCCCTGGTTTAAATTTATCTCCTACTGAAAAATTATATAAGCGAGATTTGCCTCACACGGCTAGTTGTAACACCTTGCAAGTTCCTAAAAGCGATTTCGACGAAGTGTGCGCTGCTGATGATGAGTTAATAGATGATATTATAAAAAGACAATCAAATGAAAAATTACGAAAATCTAGTCTTAGTTCAGCTAACGTATTTTTACAGAAAGTCTTTGGAATTGAACTATCGGATCATCTTAATAAGAAGGCCATTACCATGCACACAGTGCTAAATTCTTCTCCCAAAAAGTCACCCAGAATTTTAATCACGCGAGCATTTTCAGAGGAAAGTGAAAAAACAAATTCCATACCTGAATCACCAGCAAGAGATATTATCACCAAGAAATTATCGTCTTCTACAACAATTTTAGAAAACAAGTGGAGAAATATTACATATAAAGATGAAGATAGCGATTCTGAAAGTCCTAACACCGCGACAACGAAACCATTACTTTCTTCGGCTGATAGAGATAGTTCTACCAGTAATAGAAGTAGCGAATCTTCCGATACATCGGAGGTATATCCCGAAAGGATATATACCGCTTTGGATTCAAACCAAGTTTTCAACCAACTAGGAGAAAGTAGTTCGGAATGTTCTGCCACTGAAGATCAGCTATTGCTTTCTTGGCCTGACCATAAAGTATATAAAAATGGAAAGAATTCTGTAAACAATAATAAATCTAATTTATTTAAACAATCTTTAATAAATGTGCAGCCAGAAGAAATAGTGCTTTAACTACAATTTCCTAAATAAATAAATTTAATGTAATGCCCTCGATGTGATATTACAAAATAATTAGGTTAAGTTTCCTTTAATTATAAATAAATTACAGAGATCGATAATGCACGAATGTAAAAGAAAAAGTTGTTTACATTTTAGATTTAGTAAGTAAAAACTTTATGTGTAGGTGTCGTTCTTTGGATCTACAGATTACTGTAGCTAACAAAATTCAATATATTTTACCAGCAATAGATTTAAATTAAATTAAATTTCAAAATTTATTACGTTTTAGTAATTTGTTTTAATCTAAAATTTAAGCAATTTTTGGTTATTTAAATATCTGTTGCGTACAATTTCGTATATTTAATTTATAGGTAGTAGATATTACAAACTACAGTATAAATGCAATTAATGCAACAATCAATCACCCAAGTAGATATTAAAAGAGATTTTTATTTTCGTATAATACATACAATACACATAGTAATATAATAATTTATTTGCAGTTGTACGTAAAACAATAATAATTTAATAATATGTAATTCAATATATAATTTTATATTTTTTATAGTTTACAAATATTTATTACAAAGAATACGCTTCTTATACAATATACAAAGATGTGCACCTGTTAAAAAGCAAATGAACAATTTAAGTGTTTACAAAATAGATGTAGTCAAATAATACGATAAGGAATACATCAAATGAAAACAGCAAACACTTGTTTTTTAGTTAAAACAATTTTAGTTAAAAATTTTCTAACCAAAATAATCCTGCTCTAGATGCATAAGAACGTTTTTCCTCATCGCTGCTTGAAATAAGTTGCAATAATTGTTATTAGAATATCAAGTATCAATTTTCCTCATAAATGGATGCTTTGGACACAGATATATTATAATGAAAAAGATTTCAGATGATAATATACTACTGTGTGTATTTAATTCGAAAATTTAATTTTCAAGTTTCAAATGGGCCGAAATGAGGTAATAAAAATGCTAACCGATTTACAATGGTTTTGATTGGCCTAATACATACATTAATCTCTTCTCAATTATTTGGGCATATTTTTCTTCACATTCTTCTTTGCGTGCCAAACAGTCTGCTGGGAGTAGGTGATCAATTTAGTCGAAGCCAAAATGAGTTACTAATGAAGTCTTATGAGTGGATTTTCCTTCGCCTGCCACAAAAGACCAATAACAGAACCAGCCATTTTCCACTCTATAGTTTGTCAGAAAGTGAATTTTTAACAAATTTTCAGATCTGAAATATTTTAATAATATCTATGTTTCTTACTGTTTTCATTTGATACCGCCTTTTAAATGTGTTTCTCAAGAACTTGAAAATTTCTAAATTCATCCTTCAAGTTTAAAATAATTAAGTGTAACAATACCCTTCGTTGGTGCTCATGGTTGGAATTAAAATAAGTCGAATAATAGTAAATTCACTCAGCATTTTTTCATACATATACAATCACACCAAAGAAACAGATAAGACGTGGATTTAATTTTATTCGAATTATATAATATGATACAGTCGATGCACCAAATAAATAAATTAAAAGTTAAATTTGTACAGGGTATTAAATATACAATCAACTTTTACTACAGTCATTAATAATTTACATATCTTCAATCAATATTTAAACTAATCGGCACTTAAGTTGTTTTGTCAAAATGCATGTAATTGTGAAACTTGAGTGACTATTAAAAATGTAAAAGCATTTTTAACTGTAGACAAAAAATAAGGTTTTGAACAAAATTTAATTGTCAAAATTGAATAAATTTATTTAAACTTACTTTTGTTTTTCTAAGTTGGATGAGATCGAAACTGTGATGAGTACTGCATTGTAGATTTATTTCCAATTCTAGATAACCTGCGCACAAGATGTAAACTGGCTCTGGAAATCGGTGAGTCAGCAGTTATAAGCTCCCCTTGTTAGTGTGGGAAGATTTATCTAAAATTGATGGTTATTAACAAATTGAGACTAGATTTTAAATATGCAAATTTTTAATATGTAGCCCTAAATCACAAAGTTGCAATGAAAAAGTTCAATTAAGTTACCACTTAGACTACACATTATTATTATTATTATAGAAGCAGCAAAGGATCAACCTAGAAGCTAACGAATGTAACGCAAATTGCTCTAATTTGGGCCACTTGCCCCGCTGATCTACGAATGGAATGGTAGACAGGCCAGCTAAGGGATTACACCCCCTTCCAGTGCCAGAGCATGGGTCGCGCGGACGCGGTTCGTAGGTTCTTCCGTTGGCTCAGGCGATCAATTGGCAACTAACTAAGAAAAAAAAACCTTTCGGGCGCCAGTCCTCTAAATAAAATACGGAAGTAAATAAGAGTTGATTTTATTTAAAAAACAAAGTTTAGATAAAGATGGGGTTGACAATATCTGATTCCAAAACTCCAATAGGAGACACAAAACATATAACATAGCAAGTAAAATCCAGGATACCCTAAAGGGATACCCTGGGACAATCAAATAAAAAAATAAAAAACAGATGAGTTGCCATATGAAGACAACTCACAAAAATAATCCGCGCATCCAGGAGATTGCCCAACGCAGACATAAAACGGTGGTAAAATTGATTGCAAATAACACATTCGCAAGAGATATCATCAAGTAAAATTAAATACAGCAATTGCTTTCTAACTTACCCTTCCACCTCAATCCGTCCAATTCAACATCTCAATTCTTTTGGAACCTCTGGAATATTAATGGTTCATCGTTTAAACTGAGTTTCAGGTGTAAAGCTAAAAATAACAAAAACTGCACAATTAAACAAGAATCAATTCACCTGCGAACGGTATAGCATCTTAATGACGATGTAAATAATTAAGACAAGCAAATCTCTTAAATGCGCTTCCAAAAAAAACTAATTAATGGTTTTCCAGCCATCCTACGTCGTTGGTGCTGTCCTAACCACTAGAGATGGAATAGTGGTATAGGCTCACGCTACCGCTGCGACAAAAATCCCACAATGTTGGAATGGAGCTCGCACGTCTTCCCAAAAAGTATGGATAAATAGTCAAAGGAGACGGCCAAAGTGACAAACTTATCACACCACTTCTTAATCAAAAATGCAAAACTGCGGTGAAGCTGGGGATAAACGAATGTTGATCAGTCTTGCCCTCTCCATTGATCTCATACAGGAATGGTGAACCCAAAAACGAAATCCCAACATCGTTAAAAATGGCTGACACAGATGGTTCGACGCAGGAATCAAGGTTATCACAGGTGGAAACAAGATAACCAAACTGCTGGCCCATATCCATACAAATAACCATATGGTCGGTGGATAAAAACAGCCAGATGGACAATCGGGCTACTGATCACCATGTACACCCGCTCAGAAAACCATAATTAAAATTGGAAACCAAAAATTGACGTCACAGAAAATTGACGTGGTAGTACGAAAAAGCTAAAATTTATCAAAAGTCAAACTTCCGCTCAAGATAGAAAATAATGCAATCTTACCCACAAATGTAGCACAGAAGGTAAAATAAAAAAAGATCACTTCAATAAACTAACAATTTGTGGCTTTCAAAACATAAAATTGCACACAACGAAAAATGAAACTTCTACTTTTCATAAAGATAAGCGAAGAATGAACATTTGATAAATTTTCGAAATTCAAAACGCGTGCGCGTGTTTGAAACGCACACAGGGTGATGCATAGATTTCCGCCAAAATATAAATAATAGCATTTGAAATGCTACACGAAGCTTGAGGTTTAAGCTCCCGATTTGACAAGGTTCTTTAGTGGAAATTATACGAGTATTACAATTAACACTAGAAAAATGCATTTTTATTAACAATGTAACAAATCAATTAAGATTAATTATTGTTTTACTCAAACCTATGATTATAGTTCCATAAAATCCAATTGTGAAGAAATATATGTGTAAGTTACCAATGCCAGTTAGATAATGGTTCACTTGATGTGTAAATAATGTATGTGATGATCACTCAAAGTTACTATGATATTGCGTAACAAGTTACTTTGATTCTTAAGTGCATTATTTATCAAGTTGAAAGAGTCTTCAAGTTAAGTACATAAATAAATTTAATAAGGTAAGATTGGAAACAATAAATTTTTAACTTTACCATAATACGAACGCATAGATAAATTATTTAGTAGAAAATGCATAATATAGTATGTAATGTATGCATGTATTATATTATGCAATTTTAGCCCAAAGTAATACACCAAAGCTAATCATTTTTGCTATGCATACTATCATTAATCATGGAATACTTTTATGAAGTAGATAATAACATTTCAAAATTTTTAAAAATAAATAAACCATTTAATTTTATTTAAATAAATTAGTCCTAACCACGAGTCCTAACCAAAATAAATTATTTAAATTCTCATTCCAAATAATCCAAGTCGGAATCTTTTGTAATAAATTATAATATTTTATGATACAACCGGAAAAACTGTAAGGCGCCGTTTATACCATGGTAATTACTACTTCTATAATGTAATTGAATATTCCAATTTTTTCTGTTTTTAGTAGAAAAAACATTTTAAAGACAAAATTAGGTGTAATGTAGAAAACAAACATTATTGTAGACAAAACAATAAATTAATATCTTAGTCTTCTTCTTCTTCTTTCTAGAAGTAATTATTCTCTAGAGAATTCTCTTCTAGTAGGCCAAGGCCTGTTATTTTCCAACACATGCGTCGTTTCCTTGGCAGTGTTAGAAACTTTGAGCATATAAATATTTTACATCCATCGGGTAGCTTGCTAGACTTGCCTTCAGATGTGCCTGTATCCTGGTTTTATGTTAATGGTAGCAATTCACTAACCCAGGGGACCACCGGCTTAACGTGCCTTCCGAAGGACGGAGACTATAGTCATAAGAAAGTTTGACTCTCCCCAGGTTTGAACCCGGTGCCCCATATTTGCATCCAACTGCGTTAGCTGCAAGGCAATGACCGTCTCAATATCTTAGTGAAGATAATTATATTTTACAAAAAAATATGAATATTTTGGAAAATATAATAGATATATTTTATGGGATATTAACTTGATACATAAAGAGTTTACTTATTATAGGAAAGCATTGGGCATTTATAATAATATATTATAGAAACAATAATATTATTATGGTATACAAACGGTGCTATGTAATTTTTCCGCCAATTACCCACAAACGGAATTTATTATGTTAAAAATGTGTATTCGATAATAGCATATTTTTTATTACTAATATTTTTATGCAAGCTATGCACTTTCTTATATTTTAAACTTACTCAAACATTATAATAATATATTATCATAAACTACCCCATTAATATTAATTACTTTAACGTCTTTTGAAACCTGATCGATGCATGAATACTACTTTCAGTCTTGCAACTTTATAATCGTAGGTTTGGTTGATTGATTTCAAAATTGAATTTATTTGCAATATCAATCAAGAGAATAGTACTCAAGGTAAAGTTATTGTAATTGATAATAAAAAGGTAATAAATAGCTTTCGAAAAATAGTATGTGTAAAAATGGAATAAAACAACATTATTTAATATGAATTTTGTGACTAAATCCAACTTTTTAAATATAAATCTACTTGTTGGTTAATCAATATTTGCAAAAAAGTTTGAATTTTTTTAACTATATTGTCATACTAGCATTTTAAAATTGATGACCAAAAAAAAGCAGACAATTTAGCTCAGAGACAGAATAAATGATAAAATTGTTAATTTGGTAACATTATAGTTTTGTAAATAATATATTTTGATAGAGGTAAACAGATAATAATAATTTATTATTAGATAAATTTTTATTTTGATTCAAAAATTTAAATAGTTCCTTGATAAGGATTTGGACACGTTCAGGTTAAAATATAGGTTAAAATATATAAAATATATAAAAATTGAATGTGATCTGAACCAAAAGTCGCGTTGCTGTGTTTATTCTTGTAAAACTTGTATAAAAAATCAAAAGTTCTCTTTAAACCTAAAAATGAAAATTAATTAATTGTGTAACAATTTTATAAAAAAACTGATGAAGAAACAAACCAAAATATGTGGTGTTCTGAACAAATAATCGGCTCTATAATGATTTATATTATTTATAATGAAGTTGTTTTACGTCCAGTTCTTGATGGGATATAATATGTTTTTACACCTATTTACAGTGGCGGATTTCCGATAACAGGCGCAAGAGGCGCGCCTAGGGCCTCAAAATAAGACAAATTTAATTAATATTAATTAAATTCCTGTTGTAATAAACACAAGAAAAGTAACGAAAAAATTCTAAGCCCTAAGATGCATTAGATTTGCAGTTATTTTGATTTCAGTGCAATTTTTGATTTAAATTTTGTGATAAAAATTAAATTTTCTTCAAATATTTTGAAACTTGATGAAAATATTAACTATGTTGTAATAAACACAGGAAAAATAACGAAAAAATTCTAAGCCCTAAAATGCCTTAGCTTTGCAATTATTTTGATTTCAGTGCAATTTTTTATTTAAATTTTTTGATAAAAATTAAATTTTCTTCAAATATTTTGAAACTTGATGAAAATATTAACTATGTTGTAATAAACACAGGAAAAATAACGAAAAAATTCTAAGCCCTAAAATGCCTTAGCTTTGCAATTATTTTGATTTCAGTGCAATTTTTTATTTAAATTTTTTGATAAAAATTAAATTTTCTTCAAATATTTTGAAACTTGATGAAAATATTAACTATGTTATAATAAATACAGGAAAAATAACTAAAAAATTCTAAGCCCTATTATGCCTTAGATTTGCAGTTATTTTGAATTCAGTGCAATTTTTGATTTAAATTTTCTGATAAAACTTAAATTTTCTTCAAATATTTTGAAACTTGATGAAAATATTAACTATGTTATAATAAACATAGGAAAAATAACTAAAAAATTCTAAGCCCAATTATGCCTTAGATTTGTAGTTATTTTGATTTCAGTGCAATTTTTTATTTAAATTTTCTGATAAAAATTAAATTTTGTTCAAATATTTTGAAACTTGATGAAAATATTAACTATGTTATAATAAACACAGGAAAAATAACTAAAAAATTCTAAGCCCTTAGATGCCTTGGATTTGCAGTTATTTTGATTTTAGTGCAATTTTTAGTAAAAAAAAGTATTAAAAAAAGAAATCGTCTGCGGTGCTGGTTCTGGTGAGAACCAGGGGTTCAAATCAATTGCTATATGGAGTGTAGGATTAGTGAAAATACTTAGAGGAGGGCCTCAAAATTGAATTGCGCCTGGGGCCTCATAAAGTTCTAAAACCGCCACTGCCTATTTAAATGTCCTTCTGCGATTTTATTCACAGACGAGAGGGCTTAAAAAGTTATTTTTGTATACAAATTTATTGGTTAAACAGATCAGGAAGCTGTCCACGCAAAATTGTAAGTGAATTACTGCAGTTTTGAGTTATTTTACGACTTTCGAGATTAAAAAAGTTACACACCATATAAGTTTTATTTTCACTTGTGAATGGAAATTATAAGTCATCCTAAGCTGAAATTAAATTTAATTACGTTTGCTGATTAAATGGAATCATTAAGATTACCGACCGAACGTAGTTAATTTCTTTTTTTTTTTAATTAAAATAGGGGAGTTTGTAGAGGACAATATAATAATATATTCAAGCAACTAAATAAAAGCAAAACTTGCTTTTCTTTATGCTTAGTTCAAAAATTTTTGGTCAAGTGGTTTCCGTTTCTTGATCTATTGCTTTGATCTCTTTGTTGGAATTTGTCACGCATCTTTTATGTTCTTTTACTTTGCAGTTTTATTTAAAACTCAATATAATATGTAATTAAAAAATATTTAATTCAAATAAAAAATAACAAATCAAATTGGGAACAACATCCATAATTATTTCAGTAGAGAGTAAAAATGATAACTAAAAAGATCTTGACACATTTTTACTTAACTTACCTGTAATTGGGAGGTTAGACTATAATAAAGTTCGTAATGCTTTTCTACGTCATTTTCAACAATTTTCAAAAACCAAACATATTAAAATGACCTACAAGTTGAAGCTGTGTACCATATTTGAACTACCTAGGACGTAGAAAAATTGTTTAAATACGGACTCAAAGAAAGTTTTATGTATAATTTCTGTTTTAAAACTTTAAAATGAAAACTCTCGTCCTATGGAACGTAAGAAATATAACGGAACACACGCACAGTGGAATGAAATTTCGGAGCATATTAGGAATATCTCGTGAATAAATATTAATTGATGGAAAAACTAGAATGGCGCTGGCTTTCATATTTGAGAGCTAGCTGGTTTCCGATCTATAGATTAATAAGCTATTTTGTGTCCTACCCTAATAGTGGAAGACTGGTTTTCTTATCAAGTATCCGGATCTATGATCATAAAGTACATATAAATGTGGAATACGAACAACTAACGGTACATGTTCGTTGGAGGGTCACCCATCCAAGTATTCGGCCCTTAATTGACTGCCGTGTTCTAATGAGATAATTTAGATATTTTTCATTCAACCGAAAGTGTAGATATCCTAAATGATACTGCTAGGATTCAAACATACTATTAACTCCTGTAAATTAAAGCAGGTGTGACTGATTTTTTATGGCAAGCAATTAATCTTTTAATTATTATACAAATACAATAAGAAGGTAACCTTGAGGATTTAACACAAATTACGCTTATTTTTAACATGATTCTTGTTGAGGCATGACACCCGTTTACACAAAAATTAAAAAAATATTAAACACATTTTTAGGTCGCACAATTTTCATAATATATTTTTATAAAGATATTTTGACAACAATAGGCAACCACGTTACATAATCCATATGAAATAATAATAAAATAAAAATAGAATTAAAAGGTATTTTGTAAAGTAAATTTTTATATTTGTGCTTATTTTAGCACGAGGGATATCAGTTTTAAATGTAATTAAGTCTCACTAAAGATTACATAAAACACAATTAAAAACAAAACAATGTACTGGGTATAATCGGTCGACTGCCCATCGACCAAACCTTTTCATTATAAACTTGCCATACACACAGGTACACACGTGGTGGTCGAACAGGTAAAACCAAGTTGTAGTTGAAATTTGTAAACTTAACCTGTGTCTGTTATTTAATTTTTAATTCCATCATTCGCTAAGTTACATGGATTTTGTTCAACAGTAAATTTTGGTGAGTTATAAATTTTCTTATTTAAGAATGAAAGAAAAACTTGTACCAATTTCTAATTCTACCATGAAACTTGATCCAGATAGTGAAACGTCATTAAACTTTTAATATTTCGTTGTAATTAGCAAGACAACTTTCGGAAATGCCGATTTTTCAATCAAAATTATTCAGTTTTCGTATTTCATTGAAGTACTCTTTGTATTAATAGATTTTATGTATCATTATAAATAATTGTTTTATTTTTAGAAATTTAATAATTACATCAAGTTTTATTGCCTTCAAAAATCAAATTTACGTTTTCGATAGGCACTTAAAATTTATATGCGAATAAAATACATTTTGAAATTTATATTTTGTCCTGGTAAGTATGTAAAATTAAAAATTAAAGGAATTTGTTTCCTTTAGAATTTGTGTTTAATTTGTTGATTTAAAATTTTTTTAATAACAAATTTATGGTCGAGGACTCAAGGTTATATTTAATCAAGTTACAAAATTGTAACGAATAATTATGATTGCTGCAAATATTATTCATAAAAATTATTGAGCGTATCGCATATTAATAATCACAATCACAAGCTTACTATTAAACACTTGGAATTTATGAACGTAGTTCAAATAATGTGTAATAGTAAACCAATATTGTTAAAGTTCACAATATTTAAATTTAAAACGACAGTTAATAGACAGTTGATTCTTTGGATACCGTAATTATGTCAACACAATATGGAGTTCAAATGAAAATAAACAACTAAAATAATTATTGTATTTTGGTAAATAAAATTTTAAATTGCAGTTAATCAATTTATAGTTTTATATTGACACAAGATTGTAAAATAGAAATCAGAAACTTTCTTTGTAATAGTTAAATTAGCATAAAAAGTAGCATAATACGTTTGACACACTGCCAAGTTAATTATCATTAACGATTCTTTCAGACTGAATTTTACGAATCAGATACACATATAAACTTTATTTTAAATTACTATTCATTACTCAACTATTTTTAAGCTATATAAAGAATTACATTTTTCACGATTTTCCGATTGAAAAGGAAGTTAATGATCATTAATTTTTAGTGTGGTTCACTAATATTAACATTTGGAACCTACTACGTTCTAATTACGTACTAAGCAGAGGCGGGTGTATTATAAAACATACTTGTATAAGTAATATTTATACCAAATTTAATTAGTTTTCTTTCTGAATTAATATGAAATTGGACATATTTAATACGATAAAGCTATAAAGCTGAAAAAACAAGGCTGAAGAAACATATAAGAGAAAATTCAAACAATAAGGGTGATTTAGGTGTACCGGACTAGAAAACATGGAAAAATTTAAAAGTTCGGATTTATTTGCAATGTTATATAATTTATAATGATTCATAGGTTATTTTGTGAGATGTAATGCATTTTAGTTGGTTATTTACCTTTCGAAAAAATGTAATCACTTGAAATAACTACTATTAAATAACTACTTTTAATTGTGTTATCGAGATGTATTGAATAAGTAACAATTTTAACCCGGAAAATCTAGTTTTATCAAATTGCTGATCTTCATGGGAATTTCCCATGTTATTAGTACGAAAAAATTAGGTGAAGAATTAAACGGAAACTTTCAAGGTTTCTTGAAGCGACTCATTTATTTAGAAATCCTCGGTAGGTAGCTTATAAATTATGATTAAGCTTAGTGATTAATAATTCAAACTTCAAAATTTAAACAAAAATTGAACTTTCTTCAAATATTGAAGAACTTTTATGAACCAAAATTAGCAACAATGTATGAAATGGATGAATGATTGATTTCTCTTATGATGACTCAAATCAGGATTTCAATTTGCATCATTTAGATTTAAGTTGCGTCGAAATTGTAAGATCAAAAACAATCGAACTACGTGGGTATAATTTTATTTCCGTCTTTTTTTATACCTAAAATAAATCTGGTTTTGCATCGAAAAGTGGGAAACTTAATTTTTAGGGAGACTTGATCCTTTGCTTTAATTTTTGCCCTTAATTTATGCTTTTATTTACTATACCTGTTTCTTTAAATGTATCAGTGGATTTTTTATTTTTATTGCTAATTTAATAGCCTAAAATTTTTTTATTATGAGATCGTAATTCGTACCAAATTAGATCCCATAGAAAATATTTAACTAATTATTATCAAATTAGTTTGAATAAAGCTTATAGATAACCTTGTTAAAATAGCGGTGAAAAGAACGAATTTTGAATATAAATAAATTGAAAATTGTTATTAATAATTCGATACAAATAGGCCCGTGCAATAAATTTAATCTTGGGGTTGATTTCAGCGTTTTAGATACATTACCACTTAAAATTAAATCAAAATTCACTTTTGACCATACAAATTTCTTACTGCAAATTATACCGCAGGATTCCTAAATGTTTGTTTGCATGTTTGATGACGATAATTTCCTAGCAAAAAATTTCAAATTAGTGTATTGGACAATACTATACTTTTATGTGTAGTTGTGTTGCAGTTCTTTTTCTTATCGCTTGCGGTGTTCTCTGTAATTTTCCATCCATTTAACAAATTCAAGTAAATTTTAGTGAAATGTGAACAGTAACATTTTTATCTTTTCTACATTTTTCAGGTAAAATTGATAACTCAAATTGATGAATCAATAAATTGATGAATGTAAAGTTCGTTGAATTGACGTAAAAGTGCTTTAAAATACTGCAAAACTAGGTTGCTTCCTTATGGTAAATTCAAATTTTTAAAACAAAACTGGATATAAATATTTTGCGTAGTTGTAAAGTAACTGTAATCTAAAACTACTTTTTAACTTATAAGGTAATAAAATAGCATAATAATATAGACAATTTTATCAAAACCACCAAAACGAACAAAACGACATTGTAGCACCTCACTTTTGAAAATAAATTCAACAAATCTTCAATCAGAGCATATTTATTATAATCATTCTGCATAAAAATGTTTTTAATTAAGGATATATAATCTGTAGCCAACCACTCGCCAATTTCGGGGATATTTTTTAAATGAAAAAGAGCGGAAATAAAACAATTACGTAATTTAGATTTAAAATCATATTTAAAGTCAATTTTATTGCAAGATTGTGATAATTTTGCGTTAATTAATTATTGTAACGACATAAAACGGTTGTAAAAAAATTTATTGTAACCCACAAACTTCAATGATCACAATTATTTCAAACAAAGTGACATTATAATAGCTTTTTGATATTTAGAACAACAATATATACTATAGCACTTATTAAAATCGTGAATTATTACATCAATTAGCAATATTCACTCAAACTGTTTGAAGAATATTGTATTGTCATGAGAACTACGCATGTGTGCAAAATTTCAAAACAATCCGGTATGTGAAAGCAGGGTAAAAATTGGATTACCAGATTAGTAATCACAAATTGTGGATACACAAACACAAAGTGAAGTTAAGTAAAAGCTTGTAAAAAGGATAAAATCAGAAATTAAGCTAAGAAGCCCCTTCGAACTTTGGGATTTTTTCATACATATGCATATTGGCTTTTTATTACTGTTACCCCATGATACTGTCTGCTATTACCCTGACCAAGCTAGGTGCTCCTGTAACGAACTACCCAGAAGATATATTTTGTGGCTGACGTTCAAGCTACAAGTTGTGAACTTGAATCATTAAATAAAGAATGATAAAACGGCTCTAGTGGCTGTATAGAAGCGACGATATTAGGTTTTAGTGTGGTAATCTACTACTATATTAAACCAGTGTGGATAAGTACTAATCTACTGAAATGTTGTCAAAGTTTCGCTGCTAGGCAACACACGATACTCATGAAGGGAAAACTAATTAAATATTATTAATTAATTAAGGTACCTAATTATACAAAAGTTTATATTGCAACAAACTTTATTAATTCTAAACATATATGTAGATATATACTTATTATTTATTAATAATATTTATTGTAATTGAACTATTTTGGTTGTTTTAAATATTAATTGGTTCGAATTCATTAGAAATTATTGGTGTAATTAGTCATTTTAGTTGATGGTAACCGCAAAGATTGTGCTCAATTCTTAAAATTTAGCATAATAACTTCAGAATTATATAATATGGACTTACGCTTTCGAGCACAAAGTAAAGCTTATAAACTAATAGAAACCAAATCAAATCAAAATTTACTAAACTGTCATGATGTTTGTGCAAGGTGGGTTTTGTATAAATGAAAATCGTACAAAAAAGTAGAACTTTAGCGACGGTTTCTTCTTACTTTAGTTACTATTTTTGCTACTTTACTGACGACTTTTAAAAAGGGAAATTTTATTTAGCACTAGACAGTTTAAATTTTACTGCAATCGTATAATTATTAGTTTACATTGCTAATAAAATTTTTAAAAATATTTGATGATATTGCTTTACTAGGAGTAAAAGTGTTAGTTTTTATGGTGTGGCTGTAGTTTGACGTACGAGCATATAGAATCAGAATACTACCGAAGAGCAACAAAAGATCTCAGTGAGTGTCTCTCTTTTTTGTACTCGTGGTTCAAGATTTCCAAGAACATAATCTTTTGTTGACAAATTCAATTAAAAACTATTGCGAATGATAGTGAGTGTAATTTTTCTTATATTAGAATAAAGAGATTCAAACAAGTGCTACTACAAAAGCAAAAGTAAAAATAGGATCACATCCAATTTTATTGCTTTGTTACGGTTCTTGATTTTTGTAAGCCACTGATTATTGTTTATAAATTATGATGAATAATATGTTATCCACAAGATAAAGTACAAAATGTAATTAGTTTTATTTTAGTTCATTCATTAATATGAATTACTCGAATGTTCGAAAATGAATTACTTCAAACATTTTTAGAAATATTTTTATTTAATTAATAAAATTTACAAAACTTTTATAGAACTTATCCCCCCCTATCTTTAAGGTCAAGAAATAGCTAATGACAATTTTTGTGTGTTTATTTATTGTATTTTCAAGGCAAAGTTGATTTTTCAAATCAAGTGTGAAAATTTTAAAACAAATACTCTACTCCTATTACACCAACAATGTTCAAATAAAAATTTTTTTTTTACGTAATAAAATTTTTAAGTACTGCAATTTGAACTAAAAGTGATTAGGGATGGAATCTTATGTCACCCTGGCTAAATAAATGAAATTTTTAGTGTGGGAAATATTTATGCTAAATTAATTTAAATTGAATCCACTGTAGTATAATAATAAATTATTATACATTATAATGGGTAATTTTCTTATAAAAATAATATGTTTTTTTATTTCTCCACTTCTCTCCATTTAACAAAAAAACTCCAATCGATCATCTAGTTTATCAATAATGTCAATGATAACAAGAATATTTAAAAATTACGTAATTAACATTATTTAACTATGTTAAAAAAAACTTTGTTTCATAATGGAAATTTTGACGTTCTTAGAGTTTCTCTTACAATTAGAAAAGATAACCACGCTGATTAAAACCAATGGTTTAGTTGTTTGAAGTAATTAGTTGATGTATGAAAAATTAAAAATATTAAATTAATAATAAATTACTATGTGCGCTTTTTAAAGTCTTGTTATTTGTTCATTCTTTCAGACCGGGACCCTTTGATCGTCACGCAATGACCATTACATCGCTGAATATTGCTGATGGAACTGTAGGCAAAAAGTAAGTAATTTTCTTTTAACTTTAAAATACTACAACTAAAGTTTAATAGTTACGCTAATTAAAAAATGTAGCTTTATTATCTAAATTCATTATTTAATGGAATATGCTACTGAATAATGAATTTTTTGCATGGTACTTAGTGACGATAAGTAGCAAACGCTTAATAATAATTAAAATACATTGTTTTTCAAGTTACCACGTTTGTTACTATTAATCTTATTTTTAATTTATTGTTTAAAAATGTTAAATTTACTAATTGCTTAGAATAAATATTTTAACACTTCAATGACCGGCTATTGAATTTTTGCTGTACGCGAACTACTGGTAATAATTTATAATATATTGTTGGATATTTAAGTGTTAATAATTAAGATATCTAATTTAGAAGGAGCTTTCCTAAATTGTTAAATTTTCTTTTTGAAACAAAAAATTATTTTAATATTTTTAATATTATTTAATATTAATAAATTTAATTAAGGATCCCGCCCCGACCATTGCAATTAATTTGCAGCGTCTGGCGATTACTTTAAAAAAGATTCGACATATCTGTACACTAAAATTCCACAGTGACTCACCCTTCGGTCCCTATGATCATTTCAAGTTGTAATAAAAATGAAGCACTATTTGCCAAAATAAATAATTTTGTATGAGAGGAACCCAGCTACAAAACTTTGGAAACACCGTGTATAAATAACAGAAGAAACCAATTAAAACGTTTTAAAAGTTTATTTATATTTCTCATAATTATTATTATTTTAGAACCTATTCCATTATAATAATTCCTTATAACACGTAAGTGTATTGATAAATTGCTAGCAATTTATTTTTAAATGAAGGTTAATTACTAAAAGAACCAATAAAATATTTAACTACTACGCTATTAAATCAATCTCATTAGCTGTGAATATTTTTTGGTTTGGGCGTAGGTTTCACAGTGATTTAACCTCGAATGTATGTAGTTTTAAATTAATGCAGTCACAACTTGGAAAAAAAGTACTGGTAGATAAGTTGCGAATTTAGCAGGTGATAATATGGTATCTATACTTACCAACATAATTATTTTGGATTAGGTACGTACCGCCCCTATGCAGTAGCGTTTCGATTTGAATAAATTTTAAACTGAAGGTTAACAATTTTATGGTAGGCCAGAGATTAGACATAAGGTTATATTAGAACAGCACATTAGTACCTACTGATAAAAGTTTTCTAATAGTTTTGGAATGGCCAATTACGAGTTTGAGTTACTGAATTATTACTTTATACTTGAAATTTTTGATATTACAGTGCATTATAATCTCAAATAATACCAATTCTCTATCTGTGCAACCATGAGATTTTTGCACTATAATTAATAATTTTGTAATTCGAGAAGGTCATTAACATAGCGCTCAAGTGTTAATAAGAATAATTAACAAAAAAATATTTCCGCTTAATGGCATACTCGTTGTCTCATCAATTCTGCGCTTTGTCCATTCGCAAGTCTGCGCCTCACCTATCGCGAAGCGATTGTATACAATGTGCTGTAAAATTTTAGTAATGAATCAAAAATTTGTTACAACCTGAAACAACATTACAGTGAAACGTGGCTATAAAATACAATAACTTGAAACACTTGGTGTATGTCTCACGGCAGTCAACGTGTTAATAGTGCTGGTAGTTCTCCTAATACAATGTACGTATTCGTTGAAAATAACAGCCCAACAAAATATTCAAAGAAAATTTTGATAAGCACTGTGAGTTGTGACGGTGATATATGAATTTTCTTCTGTTTAATGTTGAATAGTATGGGAATTGTATACTTTTATCTTTTCATGTCGTAATCGTAAGTTTTATTTAAAAAATTCATACCGAATTTTACAAAAGTCAAGTTGAAGCATTTTAATTAGCATAAGATAATAATTTACGACTTTACCTTATTTGTTATGATCAATCCCAATATATCGTATAATCCTTTTTTGCCATCGAAATAAATAAAATTATGTATTACGTTACGTAATCAAAATCGAATAACAACCTACATAATGCAAATACTATGTTACCTTACAAAATAGTCTTTGGTTAAGTAATTTTTACAACGTTTACGACAAAGTGATAAATAGTCTAATTATATTTGTTAACTGGCTTTTTTTTATTGTGTATTATTGGTACTAACTAATTTCTTTGTACGTAACAACAGTGATAAGTAATCTGAATAATAAAAATAATAGTTTCTATTGTAAAATCCTAAGCTATAAAGGTGACAGAAATATTTTTTGTATGGAGTGTTTTATAATATTTTTTTGAATTAACAAAAATGTCGCAAGTACCAAGGGTTTCTCAGGAAATTTACAGATACGACTCCCTACATGATGTTTCGTGTAAAAAACAAAAATTTAAAGGTTGGCAATTTTATTTAACAGGCGTGGAATCAAACGAATGGTAATATTACTTTTATTTTTATTTTAGAAACGCAGTGATTTTATGTATTCAAAGTCAACTAACAATAAGATTCCTTGTGGCTTTGCTTATGGTATAACGTTGTTTAACCGCACATTAGCATGTGAATGTAAACGTAGCAGTACCGACAAAAAAATTTAATATTAATATATACTACCTAATAAAGAATCACTTCTTATAATCAGCTGCAGTTACACAATGATTCACTTTTGTAACTAGTTAGGAAATGAAAATCTTTCGTAATTAGTGATGAAATATTTTTTTATTCTTAAAACCCCAGTGCAATTAATGAAATTCTAAGTCGGTGAAAACTCTTTTGGTTCATAGAAATCAAAGAAATCATAATAATATTATAAAATCCTATAAATTCCTAAATAAATAAATACCCGTATTCAAAGAATAAACAGTTGGGTTGTTTTAGTATCTTTATTGTTTTTGTTTTAAGTTAAAAACTGAAACTAATTTACAATTAAAATTAATAGCCGGAAGACACAATCGTTCTTATACTTAGGTCTACTTATCTGAAAATTTACATATTAGTAATCATTGGAAAAAACGTTGCTTTTTTTAGTGTTTTTATAAATAAATTATTCGTTTAGTAGCGTGTCCAATAGGACCTTAATTTTGAAAACGTGGATACAATTTTAGCGCATGGCGACTTACACACGAAAATATTGATTTACTAAAAAAGAACTGCCGTTTCGATGTTCCTCGTGCTTTCAAGTATGAATGTGTAGATGATGCGGTAGATGTGTAGTTTTAGTTTTTTATTCAAGAAATCATGAGAGCAAGTAAAAAATATGGTTGATTTAAAAAATTCGTATCGTTCAACAACCCTATCAGAAAAATCTTTGGTTAGACGTACCCGTTATAAACAAAATGCTGCTACTGATCCGGCAGATTATCAAAATACTAGTTTTGTTCAAAAGGGGTATAGAAGATTGAAATCGATAAAGAAAATTAAAACCTATAAACCGTATGTATTTTAAACGAACTTGTGTTGTACTATATTTTTGTAATACAAAATTTTCAAAAGCCTGGTTGTTATAGAAACCAGCTCGTAATAATAGAACCTTGGTGTAGATGGAGCTATCTACTTGTTTCTCGATTTTATCAATTATATTGTTGAGCATAATAATGGCCACTCACTGGCACGTCGACAATTTTTAGTCCTGGGCTGTAGTAAGGACCAATAAGGTCCATCACTCACTTTTATTTCACTATAATATTTGCGATATAGCAAAATCTACACGAAGTGTACATTTTCCTAAAATAATAATTATTTGTATAGTAGACACAAATATCAATGTTTGAGGGAAAGAAACTAAGAAATTAAACGGGCGCAAGCAAATGTGAATTTTTGCAAATAATCAATAATTAAGTTATTAAACTTTAAAAGATGTCACTTAGTTACCTGCATCGTCAATTACCTCCCCTACTAATTTTATCTTCTGTCGTGAAAACTCGAAAGAGATTTAAACCAGCTTTAGTTACCCACAAAAGTACACCATCTGAAATTTCAAAAAAATTGTTTTAAAGAAAATTCTGAAAAAATTTAAATTGTAAAAATTGGTAATATATATCTTGTATTTATAAAACTGGCAGTTGAAGAGACGAGAAGGTCAAAATTAAAAAATAACTTTCATGATCGTGACACTACACAGCTAATAACTTGGTCATCTGACCTTCATGTCAATGGTAGATCAATAATAAAACAATTTCATTAAAATATTAACTTCAAACATAATTATTATGGGAGCTGATCAAGATCGCCATTCCAAAATTTTCAAATAATTACCAAAACTTAATTTAAATGTTAAATTATTATTATTATTATTATTCAAATAGTAAACTAATTAAATATTATTATTTATTCAAATCTACATATTAGTACATTTTTATTTTTCAGGCCTCGATGTCGTCCATTATACATTGGAGTCGTAGCTGCAGTTCTCCTCATAGTCATAGGTCTTATCATAGCATACTTCCTTGGAGCTTTTGATAAAATTGATTCTGGAATCCTAGTACCGCCTAATCCGACTAAGGAACTTCCTCCCTCTGCATCTCATCTAAGGACATTCAATAAAGCTGCAGTTTGTGCTGATGCTGTACCATGCGCTGAAATTGGAAGGTAAGAAATAATAGTAATTAAACTTATTTTACCTGATTATAGTTAAAATACGAGTTAGCACTCGATTTTAATTTCATTAGCGTTACATGCGGTCTATGTGAACTCGACGCAGCTATCGAGGGTGAAGAAAAGTACTATTATATTTATTATATTCTCATCTAAAACATTTTGAATTCTAACCACATCTTCAATCGACTTAAAATAATTAGTACCTACTTTTAAAAATATCGCCAAAATGGCAAAAAAAAGTAATTGATAAAAATATTAAAAAACGAGGGCCTAAATAGGACGCTTGGGGAACCCCAGAAGTGACATCTATTGGAATAGCTGTATTTTTAACTTGGCAGACTGGAATCTCCTGGATATGTTGTAAATGATTCGAATTGATCTGAAGACGATTTTTACAACAATTAGCTACTAATGATTTACTTTAAAGAAATCCATGCTGTTTAGGCACAATCAATCTAGAAAGACCATAACAGATCGTGTCATTCATGAGGTCCAAAGCCTGTGGTGAAACAGGCTGCATTGAAATGCTGCAATATTTATACGTTAAACCTCTCTATTACTTATTTATTTTTTATTGTCAATTTCCATAATAGATTTGAATTCAAAAATTCCTCCTAATACAAGATATTATGGCAGGTTATAACAAATATGTGAATATTTTTATTTACGTAAATGCCAAATCAAGATATGTATCTACGTTTTAAAGCGAAGGTTGCAAAAGTCTATTGATAGCTTCTCAAAACAGGAATTGATCGCGGGTATAATAATTTATTGAAAAACTGCTTAAACGACAAAACCATTTTGAACAACATCGTCTACTTCATTTCCTTTATCATTGCAAACTTAACATATTTAATAAATAAAGTAATAATATATCAATTATTTAAATTATAAGCAAAACAGAATTTTTTGCTTTATATAAATTTTGTAATTACACTACTTTTCACATTTATCAGCAATTTAGCAATATTTTTCACTGCATTTTTACCGACCCTATCTTTATTTCCTGGTCAAATTTTGTTTTTTTAGTCTCATTTTGAATGTCTCCAATTTTGCATGAACTAGAATTTTAGCACAATTTTTCTCCGTTTTTTTCTTATTTCTTTAAATTAAATTTAAAATTTAAATTTAAAATTTCTTTAAATAATTGAAAAACTTGTTGAAATTTATATACGAGCACAATGAAAAATTCGAGAAAATCAATATTGGACTAGAACTGAAAATTAACCAGAAAATACAGAAGAAGTAATACAAATTTTGTATCACAAACTTGAACATTAGTACCTAAATATATGGAAACGAGTTGGTTCCTACATCGGATCATGAGAAAAATACGTCGCTGAATGGGGAAAAAAGTAGATAAAATAAAATAATATAAACTTTTTATTATAATATGTATCTACCTACTCCTCAATTTTATGTTTTTAAAAATGCAAATAATGGAAAGAACTTATCGGGGAGTGTTGTGATTATTTTCGAGGTCTTGCATTGAAAATCTTATAATTATTATCAAATAAACAAATTAAAAATTTAATTGTATCGTTAAAAATCATATTAATAAATATTTACAAACACAAGTTAACGCGGAGATTAGATAACGTAATTTTTAGAGACAACACAATCGTATATTACTTTTATAATTTACACATTATTAAAAATAAAATGTAATACTAAAATTAACTCATAAAAAGGATTAACTATATGAGTTATACCAGTTTTTTCAATAAGAAAATTTTGTCATCGGTAGTAAATAGATCACGCAACATAAAATCTGATTCAATATTTTCGCAAGTTACATGATTGTCTAGTTTTTTGGGATGTCAATTGCATAATACGTTCAATTAATGAGTCCGTTGCTACTAACAATGGCATATACTAATACTTGATTAATTTTAACGGTGGTAAACTGTTTTCAACAATATGATATTTATTATTATTATTTCGTTCAACGGGTGAGCCTTTTTACCCACTTGTACCGAGACTCTGGATTCTGGAAGGTCGAGCTAAGAAATTTCGCAATTTGAACCCAGAATTTTCATTCATTCATTAAAACGTGAAATCAGAATCGGATACTTGAACAAAATCGGGCGTATACGAACTTACATGTAAATGTTCTCAAAAATATATTGGTCATACGGGCAAATAAGCTTTCCAAACGGGTTTCAAAGAACACTCGAGATCCCATCAATTAAATGACGGTAAATCCACTTTCACGAATCACCTTACAGATAATAATCACAAACAACCGCAAACAACTTAAGTCAAAAAATCGGATCAAAAAGTAAAAAATGAGAGTTTTTGGAAGCTATGGAAATTAATAGATTAAAACACAAAAACTCGCCATTGTTAAAAATATCTTCAATAAATATGCCTCCCCTAATTCATAACCCCCTTCCAACATCCCAAAGTTAGTTATTTTCACCCCTAAATAAACCCAATCTCAACCTAAGCCTCCCACCCCCTCTTAGTTTGTTAAATTTTTAAAAAGAATTATATAATACTATTTTACTATTTTTCTAAAAATAATCTCCTAAATTTAAAATTCAAATTTAAAAATCCCCAAAAACTTAATCCTTCCGCGCACCTTTCTGCTGGTATGTTTAACCAAAATTCTTTTGTTACGTTCTGTTTAGTCACCTGACTATGTTACAGTGTAACGAAATCGATTGTGAATAAAATTATACTTTCAGTATATTTACATTTGTGCAAACTTGGACTAATGCATTAAAATCAATTAAAATCTCGGCAATCGGAATTTCGCTAAAATTAATGAAGAACTGCAATTTCAAAAAAAAAGTTGTCAGTTACACAAGTAATCGGCGTGAGCTGTAGGCTTCACTCCTTTATAAACCCTGCTCTGAATATTTACATCTAATGCACGGACCATCAACAGAATGAGACATAATGGGTGCTTCTTACGTGAAAAATCGAAACTTTACAGTCGATTATTTCCTAAATTAATCGATATTTGACGTGCATTCGTACCTTATACACACTTTTGTAAATAACCATAATAAAATTATCTTCTGGGCCGGGTTAGCGTATTAGAATCAATATTATAAATAATTCCGTCAATATATGGAATTACCATCCAAACCGTCGTATCAATTAATTTTGTTCTTAATCTTGATGAATGGTTTCCTAGAAAATGAATTTCCTTAAGTATTTCATTTCAGTTTAATCAGTGACATTAGTAAATAACTTAAATTGGACGTAATTATAAGTATAAATAATAATGTACGCGCAACATTTATTTTTCTATAATATTATAATATTTTTCTACTATTCTTGAATAATACACTTTATGAGATTTTTGTTAAGTAATGATACAATAAATTATCTACGGCAGTGTTTCCCAAATTGAGATCCGCGGACCCCCAGGGGTCCGCTATTATGAAGAATCGATTAACTTAATATTCGCAACCCTTACCCTCTTAATAAACACTGAATTTCCACAGAAATTTTATTAAGAAATGTTAAGAACTGCCCCTTTTTTTTCTATGCTTAAAACTTATTTTTGAAGTAATAGTGTGGTAATTTTTGAAAATAAATAAATATTAACAAATTTTAATTACCGAATATGCTATATGTGCAAAAATTATTTTTGTTATTATGATATTTCAGTTTAGTGGGGAAAGCAACTTGAATTGATTAGCAAACGATGAGATTAGCGTTGAAAAGAAAAGCTTATTATTTAAAAAAAAAAATAGTTGTCTGCCCCTGAAATCCCAAAAATTAGTACATAAACATCTTTTTATAATTTCTAACTTTAAATCTAATACCCACCCCCCTTAAAAAATTGTTTGAAAACATTTTTTTAGCCCCCCCCCCCAAACTTTTGACCCTAGTTGCGCCTATGATTACTACTATTAATTACAATAATTACATATTTTAAAAAACGCAATAATTGCTTTAATTTTTATTTTTGTAACGAAATTCTTTCTGGGGGTCCCCATGATACTAGTGTCTAATTTTGGGGGTCCGCAAGTTCCATACATTTGGGAAACACTGATCTACAGTGTTGAGTATTGCTTCATTACTCAACAGTATGGAGTAATGAACTTCGGGGGCATAACCAATTTTACTAGGCATGATAATGTATTACTACTATAATTTTTTGTTTTCAATATCTATAGAAAAAGTGCAGTATTCTACTCACGAGAGATGGTTATTACTCTCTCGAATGAAATCCGACATTCGCTAAATACATCCTGGTGAATAATAAATATATTCCGCTCGTTGAACAATGCCAAAATCAAAACCCTAAGTATGGTTTTGAAAAGGACTCATTACTAAATATTGCAGGAGGGGTTAAATTTTTCAATAATCCTTGCACCTACATTTTAGGAATTTATATTCAGATTTAAATTCAGTTTTCATTCAATTTTATTAAAGCAAGATATTACATCTTTACGGTGATTGCAAATCTTTTTTCTTTCTTCTTCCATGTTTTATTTTTTCTTGATTACTAAGCTCATCGTATGATCCATATGTTTTCAAATTATGAATTAACTCTTTAATTTCTTGTACACTTGGTTGGTACCTAATTGGATATAACTTTTTGTATTCTCGTACGGTTAAAGTAGGACTTTTCCTACATTGAAGATAGGCATGTAGCATATCATACTTTTCACTATCATGTACTTTATCCATGTTTACTTTTAATACGATAATTTTTGTAATATTAAAACATCAAAAATTTAAATTGTCAAGGTTTTTCACTGACATTCTAGATTACTTATTCCAGTAAAACGATCAGATCAGCGACGAACAGTTGTTGTCGATCTATTGTCAAATATGCACACATCATCAAACAAAATATTTGATCGTTTTGGGGTGGCAAGAGTGGCAAAACCAAAACCTCATTTTTTAGGGAAGGGGTAAAATTTCTACATAATAATTAATTATACAAGGAAGAAGAGAGCCGCAGGTGATTTTTATGAAAAAAGGGCCCAGTCTAACTACGTGGAATCCAAACCACGATACAAAAAATTCGGGAGTAGTTGAGATTTAGACTCATGTCGATTTGATCCTCACTGCATCAAATTGCATGTACAAAAAACCATTGTATTAGCGTATTTGTTTATTAAAATACAATTAACAATTAACACGGCAATTAATTTTTAGAATTATCATTAAAAGTTGCAACATACTACCCATTCTTTTGTGTTGGTCGGTAACAACATTGTTTCAGACTTGCTATACAGAATTTTTCTAAATCCATTAAATCATCCAATTGACTATTTTCATAATGCTTTTTGTAACCTGTTTAATTCGAACTTTAACATTTGATTTGAGAAATTGCACTTTCATGCATTTGTTACTTTTAATAATGAAAGCGCCATAACTCAATAAATTAGAATAGGGGAAAACGGTTAAATGACCCCGATACTTTGCTATTAATAAAATCTAATCTCAGTAGCTTATCTTCTAAGTAAGTCAACGTGTTAAGTGTTTACATTTTGATCGCTAAAGGTGTCAATTGTATATCAGATTAATACTTTGTAGTTTTGAATGCTAATTAATTTCAACTACTAGAAAATGTATCCTTAAAGAAGAGTAAATAAGTAAGATAATTAACTAAATTGATAAGAAAGAAAAACATTTCGCAAGAGTATTTTTAACTGACTACAACAATCTCTTGGTGATGATTTATTGATTGATATTATTATTAATTAGTTGGTTACAGTAACGGTTATAAAATTTCAATATTGGAACTTGAATGGCAATAAGTTTGGGGAAAAGAGAATTATGAATGAAATGCGGCATAACAAAATTATGCATTAAATTATTTGCTGCCACTATGTCATGTGGGTTGTTAACCTGTTGTTTAAAATTTATTACACAATACACAACTGACAATAATAATAGTTAATCCACATCACCTCACGAAATAAATAATAACAAATTATAAATAGATTGACGTACGTGTTCTCTCATGCGCTCGCGCGATTTCAGCTATAAAAGGAAACGACATCCTGGGCGTTGCTGTATTATTACTTCGCGAGTTTTGATAGTAGAGTGTATTATTTTGAGTAAAGTATTTTATATTATTGCAATATAAACAAAATGTCCGAAGCTCATTTTGACGAATATGAACATTACAATTTCGACCAGGATAAACATCTTTACTCCGGTCATAGTGGAAAACAAAGAACCAAGAAGGAAGCAAGCGAACACACAAATCATTTCGACCCAAGTGGGCATTCAAGGAAAATCCTTACAAAGCTAGTTAATACTGAAACAAATAAAAAAGAAGTTAAACCTAAAAATTAGTGCCTGTTTTATTAAAACTTTGTGATATTAAATTATAACAAAGACAACTTGCTAAGTTAAGGTTTTGTGATTTATTTTTGTGAAGACTTTTGCTCTATTGTTACCGCATAAGGCTTTAATAGCCTTGGTAACCATGTCATTGTTGTTGTTGAGAATTTCTTTATGTCTCTTTTGTGCAACTAAATTCTTTAATGGTTGATGCATTTATGCCTTTAGATGATAAATAAATATTTTAAATGTATTACTTGTTTTATTCAATTTTTGTTTGTTATTGATTACTACGTGAGTCAATTATTATTTACAGTGTTGCCTCCATATTGGAATTACAATAATATTTTGAGGTCAACTGATCAAGGTGATAGTTGTTGCTAAATAATGATAAAAAGTTGCCAGCAGAAGGACGACTTTTTTTAAACAAAAGAAAGAACAAAGGTTGATGCTTTAACATTTTTAACTTATGGCGCTGTAGGAATTTGCCGAAAATTTATTTTATTATTGCCGAATTTCCTCACTAAATACCATAATAATTTGTTATAATTATTTTTAATTTTACTTAAAAAATATGAACTATTATTTAATGTTGGATAACATTTTTTATCGCCCACTTAACGATAAGAAACCAACTTAAGATTGTTCTAATTTCTAAAAATTACTATGACAATAATTGAATTTAAAATATGATAATCGTGCATTCATAAAAGAACAAAACGCAATTAACAAAGTAAATTGAATTTTTTTTAATGTTTAAAAAATTAAAACAAACATTTTTAAATTTTTTAATGAAACTTTAACAGTATAAGAAGTTTGATAATAGTGTAAGAATACCAAATTTATCATTATGTAATCCTTAACGTAAAAATAAAATGGTTATTCGTATCAATTGCCCGATAAAAATGTAATAACTAAAATAAAAAATTAAACCTAAATAACAAATTGAAAAAATATAAAAGAAGATTGGTATTCCCCGGTCTATAATCATAATTTTTAATGTTTATTTAAAATTAACTGCCATATCCAATTAACTACTAAAAGTAAAGTAGAAATTATATAATTTATATTGCAACATAACAATTATTTAGATAAATATTTATATGGAGACAGATAAATAAAAAAATATTAAATAAAATATTTTTTGTATAACCTCGCTAATCCGAACAGTTTTTAATTTCGACAATTTTCAATAATGGATGTATAATTTTTAACAGTTTGATTTAAAAAAAATTTGAATTCAAGCATAACCTTAAAATTAAATAATGTTCTTAAATTTAAATTTCAAATTTTGATTGGCCTTATAAAATCAAAGAGAAATGTCATAATCAATTGTTGGGACGCATCTTATTTATTTATTTATTTGGCCACATCATAGACCATAGATGATAATCTATTAACCTTTAGCTAAAAATGTCCGACGTGGCTCTATATTTATTGTCTATAAAAATTTAGATTATTAAAGTTCATTATTATTTTATGTTTTGTTATAAATTAATAATAAATAATATTTAAATAGAAATATATAGGTACACGTACACATATTATCTGTACATTCAGTAAATAATAAATTATTCATTAAATTATCGAGTTCAAGGAATAAATTATTTACTAGAGGGAAAAAGTAAATAAATATAGTTATTAAATATGTGATATTTATTCAAAATTATGTTTCTGCCTTTCATACCTCATATCCTCATATCGATATTCTGAATAATTAAATTAAAAATATCAGGTCTTTATTTGATTTCTATTTTTATGAAATGTAAATTATATCATGCCATTGTTATTATACTTTATAATCATTATTACTA
The DNA here is from genome assembly GCA_958510855.1 of Rhagonycha lutea. Lineage (NCBI taxonomy): Eukaryota > Metazoa > Arthropoda > Insecta > Coleoptera > Cantharidae > Rhagonycha > Rhagonycha lutea. The sequence continues at coordinate 45,844,459 of OY294039.1, forward strand.
ATCATTAACATTTAACAAAAATTTGTTATAAAGCTAGAAGGTCAATGGTGCAATACAAATATTTATAAACACCTACAATGTTAAAATTTCTTTGGTGAATATAAAACTTACACCAGATTTTAATTTTGTAAATTATATTCCATAAAAAATTTTCAAAATTCTTCTAAACACCAAAAACTTAATTTTTTAGGGCAATTTTAGAACGAAATGGATCTGCAGTTGATGCAACCATCGCAGCTCTCTTTTGCAATGGAATCATTAACATGCAAGCCATGGGTATTGGAGGAGGGTTCCTAATGACAATTTACAGCAAGGAAAACAACACTGCCGTAACTCTTAACGCCAGAGATGCAGCCCCATTAAATGCAACGGCAAATATGTTTGATAATAAAGATCCAAATGAAGCAAGATACGGTTCGTACGAAATATACATCCTATGAACATAGCTGAAGTACAAATTTATTGCAGGGCCCTTAGCTATCGCTGTACCTGGTGAACTCAGTGGGTATTGGGAAGCTCATCAAAGGTTTGGTAAACTAGCATGGAAAGATGTAGTCCAACCGTCAGTCGACCTTTGCAATAGAGGTTTCAATATGACTCAGTCACAATTCGACCAAATGTCTAAAATTACGAGAGACGATGTGCTAAAGTAGGATTAGTTCAACTTTCTTTCACAATATCCACTAAAAGTTACATTGCAGATCTTGGTTTTTTGATTCTAACAAACCTAAAAAGGTGGGATCTCTAGTTAAACCTACTGAACTCTGCAAAACTTTAAGCGCTATTGCCGAAGGTGGTGCTAATGTTTTCTACAATGGGACAATTGGTAAACTGTTTTTAGAAGACGTCAAGGAGCTTGGTGGTATACTGACTCAAGAAGATCTTACTGCTTACAAGTATAACCTATTTAAATTTTATTTCTTACTTTTCTTAATTATCTAATATTTAGAGCAAGGTTTGAAGATCCAATTGAAATTAAGTTTCATAGTGGCGATCGTTTGTATTCAAATCCTCCACCAGGTTCAGGGTTATTATTAGGATTTATTATGAATATTTTGAATGGGTACAATTTTACTTCAAAAAGCATTGAGGATATCGACAGTACTGCTTTGACGTATCACCGAATAATAGAAGCTTTTAAATATGCATTTGCAGAACGGACTGAACTTGGTGATCCACAATTTATTAATGTTACTGAGGTGAGTTGCGTTACTTAAATTTTTTTTCCGTATTCAAGGTATTTTTACATTGTCTCTTATAGCTTGTGCAAAATTTAACTTCGCCTGATTATGCAGAAAATATTAGGAGAAAAATTCGTGATAACAGTACAAGTCAAGATCCGAAAGAGTATGGTGCAGTATTTTACAACAAGGAGGATCATGGTACTGCTCATATATCAGTTTTAGCTGAAAATGGAGACGCCGTATCTGTAACTAGTACTGTTAATATCTAGTATGTTTTTGGGTTGCTACCACGATGAAAACAAAATTGATTTATCTCCTTGTAGTTTTGGTTGTGGAAGAACTTCCCCTAAAACTGGAATTTTGCTGAATAGCGGAATGGATGATTTTTCTTCTGTTGGGATTGTGAACTACCACGGCTTATCGGGATCACCAAATAATGCTATAGTTCCAGAAAAACGTCCACTATCTTCAATGACACCTGCAATTATTACGGATAAAAATGGTGATGTAAAAATGGTGGTTGGTGCTGCAGGTGGAACGAAAATAACGACTGCAACAGCATTGGTATTGTATAATGTTTTTTTATTAAATTTAAAAAGTAACTTAAAAACTTTAGGCTATGATACGATATCTATGGTTTGGACAAAATATCAAAGAAGCTGTGGATGCTCCGAGATTTCATCACCAATTGTTACCAATGGAAATCGAATACCAATATGGAATGTTGGATGTAAGATTATGTCGTATAGAACGTGCACTTGAAATTTTATTTTTTAATTTGTAGCAAATTATCAAAAAATTGGAATCACTTGGACATAAAACTACTAGGTATTCAACGAGAGGATCAATTGTATGTGCGATTGTAAACAAAAATGGCACAATTAATGCTAACGCAGATTACAGAAAAGAAGGCGATGTACTTGGAATTAATTAATGAAATACTTGTGATATTTGAAAATTAGACAAATTTATAATGTTACTAGTTTGATTGAATTTCAAGTCGGTATCATAAAAGATCAAAACATTTTAATAATTTTGTTTAGCGTGCTTCAATTTTTGAATTTGCATTAAAAATGTGTTACTTATTTAATGTTACATGAAATCTCGCTTTAATTGTTACTTAGTTATTATACATGTAAATAATACATTGTTTTTTTGATAAAATTGGTAGTATTTTGATATATTTGTTCAATACTATAATAATTTTTCCACTTTTATTCCTAAAATTGAACGCTGTTTACGATTTTAATAGGAACGTAACCAAAACCTTTGGGGCACAGTGAAAACTCTAGAAAACAAATGATCTGCTATAAAAGCATAATATAATATGGCACTTCAGGCAATTTCTTAAGAGTGTTAATTATATATTTTATTATATTTGTACTAAATTAATTTTTTTTGTACTGACATCTCTTCATCCTCCATCATCTTGCTTATCCATAATACTTCTTAGATTAGTTCATGTTTTTCTTGGAATAATTATTATTTCTTTTTAATTAAAATGAATTTCAGTAAAAAGCAGGGGTGCAGTCGGGCCAGGGCGCCGCCCCGGCACTTTTTTTGAAGGCAGGGCGCCGCCCTGGCTACAGTGGTGCCAGGGCGCACCAGGGCTGCCCCGGTATTTTTTCAAACATTCCAAATTACTATTGGGTCAATAAGTTTTAAATAGTTTTAAAAAAAACTCGAACTCAAAATTTAACAAGTGATTGAATTAACAATTATTACAATACCCATTCACTTTACATCGCTAATCTGCATGCATAGTTGAAAAAAGTTGGATCTTTCTAACTTTTTGTCGCGCCTGCAATGATTTGCACACCCACATAAATAAAATAAGCAAATGTAAATAAACGGACGTTGTACACTAATGGGTTAATAAACACTTTATAAAAAAAAAAACGTTGGTCATGCCCCCTTTAAAAAAATTTTTCGCCTGCGGCGAGCTTTTTTTCCCATAGCGGTAACTCCTCCGCTATCAAATTTGTCAATGTTAACCATCCACCGGAAAACTGCCAGATAATTTGCACGGTTTGATGCATAAACATTTTGCGTTTAGGGACATTTTTAAACATAAACAGGGTGCGCATAAACACTTCATACAAAAAAAAAAGTTGGCAACGCCCCCTTTAAAAAAAATTTTTTTTTTCGCCCCGGCACTTTTTATTTTACGACTGCATCCCTGGTAAAAAGTGATCTAAATATGGAATTTAAATGTTATTTTTTCCGGCCATTGATTGGCAGGTAGGTAGGGGCAAAGCTTGGAAAACTATCACCCGAATTTTGTCAATTGTTTTAGGTATACAACAAATTGGAACATCACAAAAGACGATTTTGATAAATTGAATGATATTCCTTTTTATTTAGATTCTTTAGTAGTAGATAGTGGTGAAAAGTTATAGTAAATGGAGTAGCAAAAGAGGAGTAATTCACCTCGTAAAATGGATTGTAAGGACTTCTAAGTGGTAAAATGAAATTGATACAGAAGGAATGGAAAGTATTGTAGTAAAAATTCTGTAAAATTTAATATACCAACTTAACATTTTTGGAGGAAGTTTTGCAAATACTTTCCACAACTTGTACCTTCGATACACTGAAAATTAATGATCATTAACTCTTTTTGTAATCAGAGATTCAATAAGTTGAATCAACAACAGAATGAAAGGTAATTTGAGTATTTTTCATATGCGGATCCGATTCGTGAATTCTATCTGAATGATCATTAATTTGGTAGCGAGTCGAAGATAATCAGCAATAAAGTAACCAAATTAGTGCTAAGTATAAACTTATGTAAAAAAATAAACTTGGAATTTAGATGTTATACTTGTACCTACTAATTTGTATTGTTGCCAAGTAAATGAATTGGTGTGGAAAAACTTGCAAGTCCTAATCCGAATCAGATATTTAATTAAATCTTTAAAAACTTTGTCCATTACTTTAAAAACAAATAATTATATAAGGGCATACAACATTCATTAATTAAAAGACGTAGATAGATAAGACCCCATCATGTAAAAAGGAAAAATTAACAAGGTTATAATAACAAAAAAAATTATTTAATTTCTATTCGCATGAAGTCGTGATTTAAAATTACAGTATTAAAAATACAATTGCATTAATGAGCAATTCAATAAGTCTCGTAATCCGTTAATTGTCCATCGATCCCTGCTTAAAGATGACAGGTAATTTTATTTTATTTTTTAAACAGTTTATCATTTATGTTAATACGACATTGATGTTTAAATAAATCATCCATTAATATTTTTTAAAGGATGAGTAATCCAACAAACTCTTATTATTGTGAACTTGTATGTTTGATTTAATTAACAATTAATGCTTCTAAGCTTATCTTGAAATTACTCATCTTTAATGAGTAATCAATCAAGGTTGTCTTTCTTGTCCCACCTATATTAGTATCTTACATCTGGGTCGGTATGTAGATATGCATCCATGGATTTAATGTATGCTGGTGAATAAATAATAATAAATATGCTAACGATCTGTTTAATACATGCGTCAATATAAGATCCATACCGTTGTTCAAAAAAGGAGTCAGTAAATTAAGGTGATTTAAATACACTCAGGATTGGCTTAGCGGTAACAACAATAAAATTATGCATTTTTGTGCTGCAAGCGTTTGAGTAGTTTGTACTGCAAGAACAAGAAAACCCAATACTTAAATATTAATTTTGGAGGTACGTTGAAGTACCTGAAGATACAAAGTGGTGTAACTAGCCATGTGCAAAGAACACAGGAGCTGGCTCCATATACCGGCATAAAACTATTTACATATTGAATTTTTGAAAATGATAAAATCAAGATCGATTTCGACCCCAAATTGAAGGGATATCGGACTGGGGAGCTGGAGACATCTGAGCGAAAAAGTCTTGAAATATGAATCCACATCCAGTCATCTGGTAAGCAGCGCTATTTATGATAGGTGAAAAATTGCGATTGCATCGACGACAATTTAGCTGAGGAATTAAGTCCACGAATCTCACTTTGCATTTATATTATTTTTTACATTACACGTGACTGCAGCCTTTGCTGAGAGATCTTTTTCTAAATAGAAGATCATTTTTCTTTGGCAAGAGTTTGTGCTCGTAAAATATCAATTAAATTAATAATAAATTAATTTAAAATTTAGCTTCTTTTTATATACAAATTTTTGTATACGGCGCTTCTGGCTCTGGCAAACCTGCGCCAAGCAAACGTGTTACGCCACTGGAAGATTTCCAAAGAAAAATATATGCTCTGCTTCAGATTTCAAGGTGGATCACTCTCTTATATCAAAAGTTGAATTTTGTTTGGTATGAGTAGATTTTTCCCAGATAAATAAGACGAATACTATGCAAAATGTGCTGAGTGTTGCAAATGAGCACGTGCTAAACTGTGGGGGAAATTAAAAATATAATTGTGTATTTGCTCTTGTTATGAAGGAAAAAAATTTTTCGAATAGTATCTGAAAATGAAGGAATTTGGATACTAAATAAATAGGAGACCAAGTAACTTTTGAGAACACTTTTATAATTCATTTTTTGCCGCAGTTGTGATTTTTTGTGAGATTTTAATAAGTAAGTATTATTGCTAATTAATTATTATCACTCCAATACCTACCCTGGCTATCTTTTTTCATTCATACTTTTAGAATGTTTGAACATCGAACCATTTCAATATTATTTTATTTTTTAAATTAAAATTTTGGTTGCTACAATCCAAAAAGTGCATTGTGCCATGTTTGTGACATGGCGTTGAAAGTCGTAGTCAGCGAATCAGTTATCTTCCCCTAATTATGACGGGAAAACAATTTGAAATTGGGTATCAGCCTCTTATCCCCTGAACTTTTACTTAAAAGAAGTGCACTTAATTTTAAGACCAAACGCTTCAAGGTATGGAAGTGATCGTCATTCTTGTATTTCTTTGTTTACATAACAGTAAAAACACAAATCCTAAATATGAATTTACACAAAATTTAAATATTTCCATTGTAAACTTGTTATTTTCAGTAAAACAACAAAGTTTGCCGGAACAAACAAAGAATTTGTGTAATTATCATCCAATTGGTAATGGTCACCTGTTAACCCTTTAAGGCCCATAACTATTTTTCTCAATAATATAAAGTTTAATTCACTTCATTACATTAAAATAGAGTAATGTCAATACATTATTAAATGGATGGTTAAAAAATTGGCCAAACAGTAATACTGTGTGGGTATTTAATGTAGAAATTATAAAGGAATTTGTTTAAATGTTTCTACACTCCAAATAATTTGGTTTTACTGTTCTATAAATTAAATTAACTTATTAATCATTCAAACATGCTTAAGTACATTTAGATTGGTGTACAGTTTAATATATCATTATGTAATCTCGTCTTTAAGTGTTTAATAAGTACTTATAAAATAAAATACATTTTATAATTTTAAATCAGGCAATATAATAAATAAGGTCTGGTTCTACATACGTCCAAGTTTTTTGCACTTTTTCGGATGTGCCAGTAATAATTTATGTGTTTAACATTTTTATTAAATTGTAGATTAATTTTTCCATATCAACAGAGCAATAAAACCAAACATAAATAACTGTTATTAAATGCTCTACATATATTTTTTACATTTATATACCTATATTTTAATTTTTTTTGCATCTTGACAAAATAAAGTTTTCACAAACCATTATATTACAGCTATATTTAATCAAACAATTTTTTTAATCATTTTGTAACGGCTGTTTTTTATTTTATGTTTTTTTGTATTTTAATTTACTATGATTTTAGTTTTTGCTCGCTTTTTTGTAATTAAAAATAGAATATACTTCAGTTGCAAATAAATTATTGATAGCAATATTTTTAAAAAATACAGAGCTCATTAATAAATAAAAAAATTGAAAATTATCGTAAGAGGAAGTTTGCCATAACAAATAATTTATATTTGATCCAAGAGAAATGAATGAAAAATTTTAAAAATACATACAAATCAAACCATTAAAGTAAATAATAGTAAATACTTAAATATCAATAATGGTGGAAAATTAAATAAAATGGAATAAATAGTTTGGACGCTAACACTCCCAACACAAAAATAACTTTGATACAACTTCGCTACGCTACGGTTTAATTATAGGATGCGACGTTTTTGTATAATTTATAATATTCAATTTACATGAAATTATTGTAAATAATTGTCCTACTATGTATAATAATTATTATTAGTAGTATTAATCTGTTTACCTCGCAACTGATTAACTGATTTGCAAGTAACTTGCAATAAATTGATGGTATAGCAACTTCAGCTACATATAGCTAAAATCATGTGAGATGATTTTATTTTTATTACATGCCGGTAATTTCTTGAATTATAACAATTTAGTCAACATCATCTGCATTTATTCTGTTTTTCATTGAATCCATTTGCCAAATAATAAGGCAAATCCTATTTCCTTTCATATCGGATATATTTTAGGTCTCTCTTCGACGTAGTAGAGCATATTATACAAATTTTATATCCATTAGGTAGCTTGCTAGACTTGCCTACAGATGTGCCATGTATCCTGGTTTTTATATTTAATGGTGGCAATTCACTAACCCAGGGGACCACCGGCTTAACGTGCCTTCTGAAGCACGGAGACTAGTCATAAGAAAATAAAGTTTTTTAGGTGTTTAAAATAAACAATTGGGACTTACAAATTGATGTGAACTTAGAACCACGGCACGAATCAATTTTGGGGCTAGATCGATTCAAATTGAGAATCCTTAGATCCGAAGTCCCGTAACAGTTGATTTTTGTCATAATTAAAAAAAATGTAATTTTTGGTTAGATAAACTTTACAATCATTAGGTTTGATGAAGCTTGGAATTAGTTCTACGGAGGTAAAATTTGTACAATTAGGAGTAATAATTGAGAAATCCATTAGGCAAACAGGAGTGCGATAAAAATAGTACATTACACGAAGATGGTTAACATGTTCAAACTGTAATTTGATATACAAATATTCAGTCGTTAAATTTATATGGTTAATTATTTTTGAACATTGTACACGCAGCCTCGCCCAAATATGCTGGCACTGGTAACCCAAGATTAAGAACTTGAGGAAATATACACGTCGAAAGCTTGTCATTATAATTAATGCGATTTAAAATAATTAATGTGAAATTGTACGATTGTAAAAGAAGCAAAAGTTTTTTGAGACCTACTAACACATTACTAATAGCTCTTCTCACAATCATGACAGTTTCGCTATAATTTGCTTCAAGTCATCGCATCTTCTTGATTTACCACTGCATCGTTAATGATCAGGTTTAACTCACTAAAGATTGTAATTTAAGTTTCAGGTGTGGCAAATTACCACATTTTTATTTAGTAAACGACTTAAGTTATAAACAATACAATTCCTTAATTGCGTATATTTAAATTCATGGTAGTATAAATCTAAAGCTTTTATTACGTCTACATAATAAATTGCAAGATGTGTCAAACGTTTAATATAATGTGAAAGATTCCCATAGGTACATTTTAACTGTTGCAATATTTAAAACAATGTTATGTCTTTTAAGCAATTGATAAAATAGTTGTTTATGAAACAAGTGCGATAATGCATTTTTATCAGTGATTTCATTTGATTTGATCCCAAATAGTTTAATTTAGACTTTAAATTTACTTTTCGCACCAACTGTAGATAACTCTTTTCTTTGGATTAAGTGCCAAAAGTTAAATTTAAATAATTTTTTTAAGTTTTTAGAATGGAATCAGGTTTTCCTATACTTTCACAATGAAAAACTCGCTCCACATTAAGCCGAAATTACTTGATTGGAAAATGTATTAACCTTGTTTGAATTTTAACGGTAGACCAACTTGGTGAAATAATTTGAATTTTATTTCATTTGCTTATCCAATTCACTCAAACGTTTGCTAGCAGTACAAACTTTTTTTTTTAATTTTTTATTAATAATTTTTAATAAAATATTTGATAAACTAATATTATAATTTAAACAAAACCTAACTTGAAACTAACAAAATTTTTAAACTATGAGAACCAACTTTATCAACATTTAATGTTGATAAAAAAAAGCACTGAAATTTGTTTCAAATGGTTTGAAATTATGGTGTGGTTTAAAACTTTATTGCGTTGATTTATGATTAACACATGAATTTAAAATGTTTTATTGGAGAAAGTAATAAAATAATAAATTATTAACATTATTTAATCTGCCACAGCTGCAATTTGCTGCAATTATGTTTAGATACACAGTAGGAAAATAATAGATATATTTATGTTCCTATTGAATTATGAGGGTTTTTTTGGTTAAATAATGATAATGATTACTCCGAGTGTTGAGTAATTGTTCATTACTCAACAGTGTTGAATATTGTTTGATAATGCACTGATCGACGCTTTATAGAAAATTTACTTAAAACTCTAGAAATAAATCGTGAGTAAGGTTGGTTTAAATGTTGTAGTTTCTGGGGTTGTAATTTTACTTAAATTATAAATTATTTCATTTTAACGTTGAGTTGCGTAATTTTTGAAAAACAATTCTATGGTTTTTACAAACTTTCAAATCTATTATTGTCTACACTAAAATAATAATACCTATAAATTGTTAAGTTATTAACTCGTAATAATAATATATAAATAAGATATTTTAAATTAAATCGAGTTATAAATAATCAAATTAATTAATATTTTTTTATTAAGTTTTAGAAACATAATTGCACCCTTCCTCAGAATAATTAATAATTTCTGAAGTAATATTCATCCAATCTTGTTTTCAGCAATATTAAAGTATATCTTGTGTTTACAATATTTAAAAAATTAACTTTCCCACGCTTTTCTATTCTTTCTGGACGAATTTTTGTTATAAAATTTATCTTAATAATATGCAGCTTGCATCGATGGGTAGTAAAACGGAAAGTCTATCAACTGGGAGACCTATACATACTGGCCAAGTGACCAAACAAAAACAGTGAATATGATTTATTTTCTTAATAACAAAGGCCATAAACATAAAATAATGCAGAGTATAATCGTTATTGGATCTCTCATAATAATATGACCATACACCGGTTCTATTTAACAATATACTATTAAAAAAATTTATGTAAGCTAATATACAACCAAGGCCGCTGCGCCCTATTGTTCACAGTGTGCAAAACACACGGGCGGCCAAAATTAGAGGCTACAAGGGCGGTCAAATTAAACTTTGTACACGGGCGGAAGTACCCCTAACGGCGGTCCTGAATACAACCGAAACTCGACAGTAATAAGACAGAGTGGGAATTATTTAGAGCAAAATTTGATAATATCGTGGAAAACAAAATAAAGCACTGGAATATTCCGTTGAACATTTAACTAAAGTTGTACAGAAAGCGGCTTGGTAGATACGTCAAATCAATATCTAACGTACATCAAAGAACCATGCCCAGTTGGAGTTAACCAAACCAATGGCAAATTTGATGAACTCCAAAATATAATGCTAAATATAACAAGGCCACTAATAAACTTAAGACGCCATTTTAGACCAAAAAATCCAGCACTTCCAAAACTATTAAAGCGGGCTATCCAATAACAGCCGTATTCATAAAAAACTTAAAACAGTCTTGTAAGCCTGTTTTAGTTAAAGAGCTTTTAACCTAACTTTTTACTTTTTTTTGCTTGCATTTCAAATTTTGTTTAGGTTAAAATACCAACTTATTACAGTAAACGCGCTAAACTCCCTATAAATTTTATAGGGACTTACTATTTAGTAAACTGTTTTATAGGGAGTTAAGTTGGTATTTTAACCTAAAAAAATTCGAAATGCAAGCAAAATAAAAAGTAAAAAGTTAGGTTAAAAGCTCTTTAACTAAAACAGGCTTACAAGACTGTTTTTTATGAATACGGCTGTAATAATACAAATGACTATTCTCTCTGGAAAGCTACCAGAAAAATTAAACATCCACAAGAACTGATACTACCAATCAAAGATAAGCACAGAAACTGGACCAGAAGTGATAAAGAAACTACTTTGGTATTTACGAAACATTTTCTTTTGATTTGTATCTTTGATTTAATTTAACAGTTTTGTATAGGAAATGCGATGCTTTTAAAAATCACACAAAAGCGAATGTACTTATAACAGAGTTGAAAGTCGAAGGTTGACTGAACAAGGGTTATATGTATTGGTGTAGTATTGCTTGATTTAATTATTGCATAATCACGATTGTAATTAATCCGGAGTGATATTTAAGATCTAAATAGTGAAATTTAATTAGTAATAAAAGGTAAACAAACATTTAGCGCAGCAGGAAACCTTCAATATGCAAAGATTTGAACATAGCCAGAATTTGTTCTTAATAAAATTTCAACTGGAAAACATTGAAAAACGAAAATTTTGAGCTAGCAAACATGCATGTCAGTATGGTAGAGCGGTTTTTTTGGAAAAACGGATTAACGCCTTCTCGAGGGGCAATTCACTAAGGTTTAAACCGTACAATGGATTGCAATCCCTAAAGATTGCACAGAGATTTTAGAAGATTTTTGAGATTGTCAAAAGATTTAACAAGATTTTATAGATTATAATCTGGATTTTGCCTGACAACAATGCTAAGATTTTCGGGATTGTTTCGAAGATTATAAAAAATTTTCTGAGATTTTACAGATTTTTATCAAGATTGTGCGGGAATTTACAGCTTTTATAAAAATTGTAGAGATTTTATAGATTGAAACAAGGATTGGTAAGATTTCTACTGGATTGTAAAATCTATGCAATTTTTAGTGAAGATTTTATAGATTATAATCTGGATTTTGCCTGACAGCAATGCTAACATTTTTGGGATTGTTTCCAAGATTTTAAAAATTTTTCCGAAATTTTACAGATTTTTATGAAGATTGTTCGGGATTTTACAGCTTTTATAAAGATTGTAGAGATTTTATAGATTGAAACAAGGATTGGTAAGATTTCTACTGGATTGTAAAATCTATGTGATTTTTAGTGAAGATTTTATAGGTTATAATCTGGATTTTGCCTTGGTGTACAACAGATTTTTGTAGTGATTTACCCCTCGCGCCTTCTATTTAATGGCAAACAATGGAATACGGGCCATTAGTGCATGGCGGAATCAGCTAGCAGCTTTCATTGCGGCCATGTTTGAATCCAAGCAATGCAAAATTAACATGGGAAAATACTGAGCGCAAAGAATAATTCGAAAACGAGAGATTTCTTAGCTATGAGATTCATATAGCACCAACAATGCACTAATAAGGAATATAACTGGTAAGTTTCAATGCAGTAGATATACCCAAATTTGAATTATTTCGATTTGAATATTTGAACTATTTAACCTCACTTTTTGTTACAGAAATAATTCTCGTAAAATCGCTCAAATAACTAGTTAATATGTTACTTAGACATGTTACAATTACTGAGAATTAATTTATCGTACTTTCTGTACGTTTTACAAATACTAACTAGTTAACATAATGGTTTCGTAGTTACAAATTGCTACGGTAAGGAAATTTGCAAGTTTTTTTAATCTCCCACCGATTCCAACAACAAATGAGACGGAAAAAACATTTCAGATCAGATTTCACAGCGAACTTTGCGATATGAAGCATCAGAAATTACAGTTTTGCAAAACCATTTTAAAACACACCTACCGGCGAAAAACCATTTGAATGTGAAAGTTGAAGTAAAGAATGCTTTATAAATAATGTAGATGATTGTGTTTGTAATTTGCTTTTCTTTACAGGTAATCATTGTCGTACATTTTAAACAATTGGGGCACTTGTAAAACCCCTTAATAAAGGAAGTAGAAGACAAGTATCATGAAGATAGCGATTCATCGTAAAAATGAAATTTGTTTTGAATAAATATTGTAATTAACTTTTGCCAATTTATATACAAATTTTTAATAAAAGGAACAATGATACATAATAGACATTTACTCTTATTGTTATTCATATTTTATTAATTGTTAATTAAAAATGCAGTTAGGGAAAACTAGGATCTATCGATTTCGCATCGAGTCGCATGTTTTGAATAAATTACTATTAACAAACACAAAATTTTAAAAACAAATTAACTAGCAATTGTAGAAACAACACTAATATTTGGTATAAATTTGTTAACATAAAAGTTTTCCAAAATAGCAATCTTGATTTCCCAGCTTTTTGATCTTAAAATAATTACAATTTGGGTTTCTTTGGGAGTCCACACCACCAAATGGCAATATTTCTTGTTTAAAATGTACGACAATGATTACCTGTAAAGAAAAGCAAATTACAAACACAATCATCTACATTATTTATAAAGCATTCTTTACTTCAACTTTCACATTCAAATGGTTTTTCGCCGGTAGGTGTGTTTTAAAATGGTTTTGCAAAACTGTAATTTCTGATGCTTCATATCGCAAAGTTCGCTGTGAAATCTGATCTGAAATGTTTTTTCCGTCTCATTTGTTGTTGGAATCGGTGGGAGATTAAAAAAACTTGCAAATTTCCTTACCGTAGCAATTTGTAACTACGAAACCATTATGTTAACTAGTTAGTATTTGTAAAACGTACAGAAAGTACGATAAATTAATTCTCAGTAATTGTAACATGTCTAAGTAACATATTAACTAGTTATTTGAGCGATTTTACGAGAATTATTTCTGTAACAAAAAGTGAGGTTAAATAGTTCAAATATTCAAATCGAAATAATTCAAATTTGGGTATATCTACTGCATTGAAACTTACCAGTTATATTCCTTATTAGTGCATTGTTGGTGCTATATGAATCTCATAGCTAAGAAATCTCTCGTTTTCGAATTATTCTTTGCGCTCAGTATTTTCCCATGTTAATTTTGCATTGTTTGGATTCAAACATGGCCGCAATGAAAGCTGCTAGCTGATGCCGCCATGCACTAATGGCCCGTATAGAACAAAAGATAATTATAAAATCGAGCGGAAAATGAAAAAGGAGTTATTAATGTTTTTTTTGTTTAACAATAAATTAAAGAACAAAATATCAAGTGTTAGGAGTAGATAAATTAGGTCTTCTAGGTGTTCTAGGTATGAGATACTGTTAGGTATCTTTAGAAGCGGAATAAAAATCTCTTTAAATTGATAATTTTCTTTCATCCTTATCCGTTATGATGGGAAGCAGGAATTAAAGAAAAATCAATTTCCCATGTTAATTTCCTATGTTCACATCTGCGGCCGGTCACCCGGCATAAACAAGATTTTATTGTTTTATTTTATTTTCTATACCGAGGAAACTTATATTATCAAAAATCACTCCAAATAATAAAGAGATCTTCATGCATTACCGATTGAGGGAACTAAACATAATTAACCGAAAGAATCTCCGCATTTAGAACATCGCCAATTTAATAAAGTAAAGTTATGTAGGTGTAAAATATTCGGTTTTAATTTTCTTATTTTTTATATTTTATTCGGGGTGAAATTGTCAAGCATAATATATTTATCAAAAGAAAACAACTTGGGATGAAGCTAAAGCTATTAATTAACTTCTTGTATTCGTAATATAAAATTTGCTTACTAAATTAAGATGCAGCAACGTTAATTAGTTTTCCTCCAAACGAAGGTAAAACTGTTTTACTACCGATTTAAGGTTATAAAGACGCTGTGTTTCTTATAGACATAAATCACGTCAACTCCAGTATTTTTAATCATTAAATTTATAGGATATGCGTTTTTCGATCTTATTTCCATGCCCATAAAATTAGAGTAAAGTTATGTACTACTTTTTATTCCAATCAATAATCAGAAGAAAAAAGAAAGTATAAAATGATAGGACGACATCCTGCTCAAGTAATAATTCGGGCGACTATCACTCAGTCGTGAGTAATGGGTTGACAAATTTAAAATTACTGTGTAAGTATTGAAATTGTAAAGTTTGGCAATAGTGGATAACAAATTCATGTGTGTCGTGAATTGGATTCCACGTTAAACTGTAAGACTCTTACAATATTGCCTTATTGTATTTATAGGACTGCGGCCTTAACTATTTTAACGTTAAATAATAATAATAATTATATGGAAATTGCTTTGGTACGAGATACTTATCCCTATCTGAACGTGTAACGAATAAAATACATGAAGAAGTAATGTATAACATTAAGATAACGTATGCAATTTTAATGTATGTGTAAGTAATGAGTTAAATAATTATAATAACTACAACAAGTAAACTAATTTGAAAATAGAATTTATCATCGAATTATTCAATTAATTTATTATAAGTAAATGTGTTTGCTTGTTAACCGAAATTAATTTTTTGTTATGTTGGAATAATTTACAATTATAATAATTAAACCAACTAACCAGCTAAAGTAATATTTCCTTATAAGTTAGTAAATTCTTTTATATTCCGACCTTTCAGTGGTAGTTTATTTTTTAAACGTCAGTTTTAATTAGCTTGCAATATTTTCGTACGTAAAATATTTAAAGTTTATGCAGTCTTATAAAAAATAAAGAAGTAAATTTTACGACTAATAGCTACTGTGATAAAATCGAATATATGAAATTTCATGTTGCTTGATTTCTCACGATTATAATCAGCATCAGACATTAAATAAATCGCGTTGAGTGGCAATAGCATTGTCTACATACAATTTCACTTTATTATAAATCTCAGGCCATCAGTTAACATAAACTCAGCTTTTAATTAATTCAAAAAGTCAAGCAATAAAAATTTTTATGAGCATACGAGTGCCCCCCGGAAAATAAAAAATTCATTAATAATGCAATCATCATATACGCATATCATATTATAATAATTTTGCTTGTAAAACTACATAATGCATTAGGTACTAGTTGAAAATTTAATATAGATACTATCTCGACTGCTTATAAGCTGTTTCTGATAATATTTGTATTTATAATAAACATTTAATTATATACATCCCCGCAAGATTAATTAAACTGATTTTACGTAAGTTGTCAATCAAACTTGTATTATATATGTAAAATTAAAGTTTTTTGACAACCTGTTCACTATAACAAACAAATTCTCTATAAAAACAAAATTAATAATAAAAATGATTGATTGTATTCTAAATAGATAATAAATTAATACGACAATTTAAAAATTTATTTATTCATGCTTTTAATCAAATGTTATATTAATAGAATGTATCAAAATTTTGATTACCTGGATACCCCAAAATTACATTTAATTGAAATATATTTATTAATTTTGATTTTTTATTCATATGTATTTGGTATGTAGAAACATAATTTATTTACTTTGTAGATCATAACCTAATCCTTAAATGCAATTTTACGATTTTTGTATTATCCTCGAAGTAACCTCAAATTAAATTATTTTTCAAACATGATTAACTTTCGTTTTAAGGTGGGATTTTAGCAGTTGAAAATGCTTTGAAATCGATGCAATTGGTATATTAAATTGTAGAGTTATTTGTTAACTAATCGATCTATTTTTTTTACCAGGCATTAAAAAGATGTTATGGCAGGACTTAGCAGCAAAATTTTGGTATTTTTTTGTTTAGAAAGGAGTTTAAAAAATTCACAAAGTTCGTTAATATAAGACATTTTTAATATGTTATTGCACCAGCATAAATAATAAATCGAATAATTTTTTTCTGTTTATACCCAAAGACAACCTTTAACTGCCCGAGAAAAAAATTTCATTGTTATTGATAACTTAATAATTGAGTAATTTAAGTTTCAAAATGTGTTGTTTTGAAAATTATTTGCATTATAAACTTAGACAAATGAGGGGAATACACCACCTCTTTCTTATAGCTTCAGACGGTCGAGTTGTGGAAGGGGTACATTATAGTCGCGGATCGTTTCACAATTTTAACTTATTTATTACATACTGCTTATAATCTTTGTTGCTGTGATTGTAATATTATTATTAGCGGAAAAATGGGTAATACGCAGCTCTCTCATTACTAGAGCACGCATTCTAAAATTTTGAAACCTAGTTTAATTTGCCTAAATGCCTATTTTCGATGCCTAAAAAGCCTAAACGATTAATTTACACTCTAAATATTACTAAAATTAGAAAAAATGGAGATGTTATAACATTACGAGTTCTTGTATTTTTATTAACTCTTTTAAATTTTGTCTCATAACTTCTTGTGATGTACAATGATGTTTTTCGGCTTATGAATCAGTACTAACAGTGCCGTAATCAGGAGCATGGAAAGGAGGTACGCCATGGGCGCATAGATTGAAGCGCAAAATAAATTATATTTTCCTAAACTATTTTTTCTTTCAAAAACTTTTTTAAAAACAATAGAATTACTGTCAAGCTAAATATTATGTAAAAAAAACTAGAAGTTAAAAAATGTAGGTAATAAATTAATATTGCGGAATTAAAATAAAAGCAGGTAAGCCAGTGATTCTCAAAGAAGAAAATGTAATTAAATCTTGGTCAGGGGGTTACAAAAGAGTAATTTTTTGTTGAGCAAGGAGAAAACTTGATTTTTCGCAGAGTAGACAAAAAGGTTATAAGTTCACCATTATTTAGTTTCATGTAACAAAAACTAATATTTAATTTTCAATATCCCCACGTCGAGAGGGGTTAAAAAGGTATTTTTTACATTTCGTACATTAGAATATTTCTGCTTTATTATTTTTGTCTGTTGCTGAATAAAATATAAGAAATTTATTTTGGTTCAACAATGTTTTTAATTGTGTAAATAAATATTTAACATTTAAGAAAGTCTTTGGTTCGAAGAGTGGGGGGGGGGCAAATTAAACCGTTCACCACAGGCTCTTTTTACCCTAGTTATTGCACTGATAGCGGAAAAACGAACCTACTTTATTTTAAACTTGGAAAAATATTTAGTTTACTACTCCAATTTCAAATTTGAAGTTTGAGGATTGAATTGCTAATAGTTATTTTTTTAAATCTAAAAGTGTTTAATACAATTTCAGTATTTCTAAAAAATTATGATATTATGTTTAACTAAATTCACGATATTTAAAAATAGTAACCCCCAAATCGGTAACGCCATCTGTAAATGGAGGAGAAAAGTAGTAATGCCATCTATTTACTGGAGAAAAAAGCATAATTAATTATATAGTTTGTATAGTACGGTCAAAACTCTCTAAATCGACCTCTCTTTAATTCAAAATATTCTCTAAATCGAATTATTTATTTGGCACGTCCAACTAACTTACAATCCAATTCTTACTCTCTAATTCGAACTCCCCCTAATTCGAACAAATTTTAATACATTATGAGAATTTGATTTAGAGAGTTTTGACTGTATTTTCTATCGTTAGATCTCATATTATATCTTTGCTTGTAAGTATATGTTTTTCGGTTTTACGATATAAAAAAATTTATTTAACCATGTTCCCGACCGAATTTTGATTTGCCAATTTTTTCATATATCTACAAACACTATGTAACCGTTTGGGGAAATCTGCAGAAATTCTGAATTTTTGGGAAATTCACCTCCCCCCCGTTATCCGACCGGGAAAACCTCTGCCATTTACAGTTTTGTATTTGAGGGTACCTATCTAACTTTAAGCCATAACATTTTTAAGACCCCTGAAATCCGTCGCCTACTCTTAGGCTACAATGACTTCCACAGTTTTATTAATACGCGTACGAAGAGCCGAAGAGGTCGCAGTCAGTTCAGTCTGTGCTGACTTCGCCAAAATAAATACAAGAACTCATAAGTCATAACAACTCAGTTTAGTGTGAGTAGTGGCGGATTTCCAAACAGGCGCCTGCCTGGGGCCTCATAAATCAAGAGGGCCTCAAAATTTAGCTTTTTTGGACTATACCAATATAGTACATAAATTATTATAGTAAAAAACGTGCGCATAGAATGCACACTGTAGGGTGTAGGGACAGTGAAAATATGTATAGGGGAGCCTCAAAATTGAATTGTGCTTGGGGCTTCTCAAGTACTAAATCTGCCACTGATCGTGAGATACAAAATTTAAAAACATAAAATGTAATTTTTTTTACTTTTAGTAACATATTATACAGGATAAATTTATTAGTCGTTTAGGCTTTTTAGGCATTAAAACTCTATTTTAGGTCAGTAACATCGAAAATAGGCATTTAGGCAAAGTAAAGTAGGGTTCATAATTTCCAAAATCGTTCGAAAAGAATTTCTGTATTTAAAATTTTGAATTGCCTAAATAAAGGACAAAAGGGCAAATTGCCTAGAATCTGTGCTCTAATAATATGAAACCAAAATTTAAAAAATCCTATTTTGATTATTTTCTTCCAGTAATTATTGATAGTGGGCATGTAGAAATAAAGAATTACGATGACTGCCTGTAAAATTAAGGAAAGAAAAAAAGGCGTAGCCGAAATCCGGCGCAGTAGAGACGGCGTGACACTGTTACGTTATGTTAGTATCACCAACTGATACTAACATAAACACGCTGTACGAGTTCTCGTTACTGATGCACATTCTTCTCCGTCGTATTGCTTCTTGACAGAAGCGTCATAACCTTTAACAATGCTTGTTAAAGGCTTTCATGGCAGATTATACCCCGGTGGTTTGCTATTGCCTTCCGAGGGGAGAGACGCAGACGGTCAGAATAAAGTTCTTACTTCACTCGGATTCGAACCGGGTGATTAGCGTTCATAGTCAACTCGCGTGAACGCTATGCTCCGACCGCCTCTTATTGCACATTAACTCCGCCTTTTTTTATTTCTGTAACGTAACTTTACACTATAGTCTGTTTTTTAAGAAACGAGTAAAAAATTTCTATTCCACGTGGATAACGTGAATGTTAACCAATGAAATTGGTTGAAATGAAATTTCAAGCAAGGTTGAACCCTATTCAAGGTTAAAATTAAATTTCAAGCAATTTCATTGGTTAATATTCAAGTTATCCACGTGGAATAGAAATTTTTTACTCGTTTCTTAAAAAAAAACAGACGAACGATTTTTCTATGTGATTATTTTTATATGGCATATCTAATAATATAAGGTATAAAAAGTAAATCAAAATTTTAAATGTGAACAATATTTTTTATAATTTATTAGAGAAAATAATTACGGAATAATTTTTTTTTTAACGTTTTTCATATTATAATAATTTTGTGATCAAACAAGTTTTAGTGTACACATTATTATTGTAATAATATTGAATAATAATCACGTTATTCAACTTATACGTTTTTATAGTGATAACTGATAAGAAATAATATAAGTTATATCATATGTTTAGATATCTCATTACCTTTCTAGATAAATAGTATAAAACTCGCCCACACAGCCTACAGTGGAATGAGAATAGTGCACTTCCCCTAACATCCTTTCAATTTTAAAACGTGGTCGACTAAAATCTCGCCTTAAATAAAAAATATTTACTATAAGGTTACTCATTATATAATTATTATTTATAATTTTATGATTTATTATTTGTCATAATATTTTATTCCTCACAATAACATCACTAATATGTTGTTGCTTTTTTAAAATTTATTTACGTTTTATGTTTGTTTTTCTTTTATTTTCGAACGTAAATGTACATTTATTTTTTTTATTACAATAGATAAATTATAATGGATATAATTTATAATAATAGAACGTTATAATATTATCTTAATCTATTTGTTGCTTTTTTCTAAACTAAATTAAATATATTTTTTATGTTTTTCAATTTATTATGCTTTAACTATTTTTAATTTTTAGGATCAATAGGGAATTATTATGTATGTAGGTGACAATATACACTGGATGGCCAAGCTTTTTTTTTCAACAACTTTTATTTCCAACTAAAAATTTAGAATTTGAATTTGCTGTTGTCGTTTTTATGTTTTCTTTATGTGTTTTATTTTGTTTTCTTAGAAAGCAAATAAAATGAGAATTTCGTGTAAAAGTAATTTTGTTTATTTTTAAATTACAGTTTTGTAAATTTTTACACGGTTAAAAAAACACGTAGCCGTTAACACTTTTAAATTAATTATTTGTAGTACCGCTCAACGACAATTGCGTGACTTAAAGAATGTAATAAATCTCATAATTTTATAATTTTTCTGTTATTGCATACCTATAGGTACTTCATTATAAAGTTGAAAAAAAATTTTAATTTATTAAATAATTTACTTGAAGCATAAATATTTAACTGACAACAAAAATTGCATGCGCATATAGAACATAAAAATTAGTACATACATACTAGGTATTAAAAATGATTAAGTGAAAAGTTATGAACAAGTTATACAATAAAAATTTCAATTTCAACCAGCATTCCCTGTAAGAAATTAATTTGAGCTTAATGTATAAAATTACAAAAAAAATAATAGTTTCTGTTGTAATATAAGATAAAAGTCTAATTTAATTTACCAATACAATAGTAAACTAATTAGCTATTATAGAGAGAAATAAAGGGCAATATATCAAATTTTATTACAAAAGAATCTTCAAAAAAATTCACAAAAAATCTTACTTCAATTACATTATCGCTGTGATAATTTGTAATAACATTTCTTATTTTTTTAAATAATCAATCTCTCTTTCTTTCTCTTCTTTTATTTTCATAATTCCAATTAATTTTTTAAATTTATTATACTGGAATTTGATTTTAAATTAGGTTACAAAGTTGCATTATTCTAAAAACTTACCGTGAACGTGCAAAAATATTGATAAATAATTGAATACTGGCAGTAAAGCATTAAGTCATTGACTGGATAAAATCAACAACAGGATATTATTGTGTTATAATAAAATTTAATTAATCATCCTATATATTTCACAACCAGTTCAATATAATTAATGATTTTAGTCAAAATTTTGTGTCGTGAGATATCGAATTCACTTCGAATTTGAAGTTTGTAATTTGGCATCGATGTTCTGTCAAGGATATAATTTTTTAAAGCAACTAGCGTCGCGCGCGTAATAATTAAATTTACACAAATACTTTTTATATAATTTTAATATTACTCCTGACAAAAAATGTAAGGAGCGTCCTTGAGGGAAACGGGAGTTCGAAATAACTTATAAATCCTTTAGGCAGCGTCCAAAGAGTTTCTTACATAAATTTTCACACTCAAAAATGAATTATTTATTTTAGTTATTGAAACTAATTTTGGCTGTTTTAGAACTTTATAACAGAGATAGAAAATTAAATTGAATATATTATCATCTGATAACGCGTCATTATAACAGACATTTTCGAAAAATTTTGTTTGAAGAAATGCACAGTGTATCAATTTAAAATAAAAATTATCTCCCATTGTTTCGTCTGATTTCGTCTTCCAAAACTCCTGATCACATTTGCATCTATGTTATGCAAAAATTTTTATTTTATTTTGAGGATTCCAAAATCTACAAGAGAGTAGGACGGTCGTAAATTTCTTATCTGATATAACTATGTCTACGCGAGCTATATTTTTTTGTTAAGCACTTTGTTATAAAAGCTAAAAAAATTCAATAATAATTCTTGCCTCCTAATCTTAACATGGCATGCGTGTAAAGTGAGTTATTTGGAGATAACGATCAACATCGTATCTATTAATTTATATCCAAAACTAAAGTACGAAAGAACAAATAGAACCCGCAATTTTAATTACTAAATTAATTTAAATGGTATATTTTTGCAAATAGGAATCAATTTGATTCTTATCGAATATGATTTATAATATCAATTAATTCTTAGTATTTGTCAATTAGCTTTCCTAATAGCTTATATACCTACTTATAATTATAAATCGATTTTTTATAACAATTTTAATTACTAGTTAAAAGCTTTTATAATATTTTTTGCAAGTGTTAAATTTGATTCTACTTAATTACAATTATCTTCCTGCTTCATTGGTTCACTTTTTAGTTTACTTTTTAATGTAACGACTCACCGATTTCTTTACAGATTTTATCACACCCAACTACTGTAAAGTGTTAACGGTAAACTTAGATGTTGCAATCTAATAAATTTTATATAAAAATTATGTACTTAACACTTTGTATTTACCTGAAAATGTATGAGGTATGACTAGGCATAATCAATATCAAGGTAAAGTAATGAAGTATTGAACGCTATGAGTTCCTTTGAGAAGAAATGGCAAAATGAAAACAGGAATTTTTTCCATTTTACAAAAGTAACTGAAATATCTTACGGTAAGAACATAAATTTAAAATTGTCTTAATGTAATGTTGTTCAAATATTTTTTAATTTTACCTTGTATCGTTGCATGACCGATTCGTATTGGCCTGTATAAAATAGCCTCGGCACCCAATAAAAATGTTGACTTGCACAATTTCATGCATCATTTAATATTTATGTCCAATACATAATTTTTGATTCCATCATTACACGCACGTCATTCGTTTTGTTACATCCGTGTTACAATAATGATGCCTGGCAAAAAAAAAAACTATAAACTAACAGGACCCAAACAAAAATTTAATAATCATCATAACTGCATCCAACACCTTTAAATTTTCTAAAAATAGATGTTTTTTGTTATACTTTTAATAAAATTGCCATAACTGATAATTTGCATAATAATAATTTTAATGTTACGACATGATTATTTATTATGATTGGCAATAAGTTTTGGTTTTAATTTCAATATCGTAATTTAAAGCATTTTACACGTTGTTGGTACTGATTTAACGTAATAAATCACTGTTGTGTGGTAATTACGTATTTAAAAATATAATATTTTAAATAAACGAAATTTTACACGCGTCCATCCATTGATCAATCATATTTTGTAAAAAAAAAATACCCCAGTAAACCTAATCAACAAAGATCCTCCTATCATTAGTAAATGGCCTTTTCATTTGAGTCATCTTGAAACGATAATCTATCAAATCTAACGCCTTTTAGCGTTTAATTTTACATCTAAACTAGCCTTAATTATAGTTTGATGAATCGTAAGATACGTCAATATCCCGCCTTTTAATATACGACCATCGGTGATTATTCAAGATATGTTTAATATAAAATAAAAAATAGTTTTAATATTACTAATGGAGCTAATAATTTCTTTTTATTTGAAGAAAGAAATTTCTTTCAGATATTACGATGTAAAATTCAAAAATTATGTAGGTAGTTTGCGCTTTCATTTTTGAAAATCCTGTTGGAAACTATTTTGGCTATAATACAAAAGTAGTAAATTTGCATAAAATGCCAACAAAAATTTCTTGTCTTAGCTTTCTACACATTTTTTCTCCAACCCCTTCTCGGCTTTCCTTTTATCCACGTAATATTCCTAGCTGGCCCAGTTTTTTTTTGCATTTATTTTATCGGGTTTTTCGGTAATGTGTATGTATTATTTCGGCGTTGAAAAATCAAAAGGGTTTCAGATCATTGTCGGTAGACGAACTATAGGTGAGTGGAGACCATTAATCTCTCCATGCTGGCTAGTTCGTATACACTTCAATAGTTTTGCTGCCAAAAATTCAACCACATTTTTCTCAAATTATATTTTTTAATTTCGTAATTTCCAACTATATCTTGGTACAATTCTTTTATTTTTATTGAGTATTATTACAATATCTCAACTTCAATTTAAAAAATCGTGGTATAGATGCTGCAGTATGAAATATTACAATATCTAAAGAAATATGAAGAACTTAATTGGAAAACTAAATTAAATTTTCTACTAAAAAGTCTCCGATATCATTTATATTATTTTTAATTGCAAATTGATTGAAAAGAACTCTTAAGGCCCATTCAGACGATCAATATTATTGTCAATATATTGTCAATATATTGATATTGTCAATATTATTGAACGTGTGAAGGTCAATAAATATTTATCGTCTGAGTCAAATGCACTGTGTCAATATTGATTGACAGTATTGACAATATTATTATTGATATTGTCAATACTATTGAACGTGTGAGGGTCAATCAATATTTATCGTCTGAATAAAATGCACTGTGTCAATATTTATTGACAGTATTGACAATATTTTATTGGCAATATATATTGATCGTCTGAAGGGGCCTTTAGAAGTTCACACAAACAGCCAGACCGATTCAGTATTCCACATAGTTCCATTCCATTATAGTAATGGAATACCTTAACATTTGCACAAAAATAATACTTACCAAAATACAGAAATATGATCTTATAAAAGAAATTTTTTCAAGAATAGAGTGTGATTTTAGTATGTGTTATGTGAAATATAAATTAAACAAAAACTTAACTAGACGTTAAAATATTAGATTTTAACTGTAAGTAAAGAACAATATACAAGAAAATTTTATTTAAAAACACTTAAAGAACAATTTTAACCTTTTTGTGACAAGGTACAAACCGAGAATATTTGAAAAAATGAGAAAACTGAAACTAGGGGGGGGGGTCAAAAACAACGTGGTGTTTTTATAAAAGTTGAAAAATTTGCTACATCGAATTTTCAAATATTCTCTGTTTGTACCTTGTCACAAAAAGGTTAGAATTGTTCTTTAAGTGTTTTTAAATAAAATTTTCTTGTATATTGTTCTTTACTTACAGTTAAAATCTAATATTTTAACGTGTAGTTAAGGCCGTGTTCTGGTTTGGAATGAAAAAAAATCAAGGTTTTGTTTTTTTGCATATTCTTAAAGTTCAGACCTTTAAGAATATATTCTCAAGAGAAAATTTTAAAATTCCAATAATTTACCACGTTTTAGCTATTTTAGTGACGCAGCACTGAACCTAGCAGTGAGTAACTTACCGAAGGTCGTAGTAATTATGTATTTTATGACATTTTAACATTTTTCAACCTGGTTGACATAATATTTCAAGTTCCATTTGACCTATTTACTTCAAAATTTGTATAAACCTTCAATATATAACTGTGTATCGACCCTACCACTTTTGTATCAAAATTATTTGTTTTACGGGTTGAAACTTTTGCTTAAAACTTTAAACGTGTTTTCCTCAAAACAACATTTTTCAACTTGGTTGACATGATATCTCAAGTTCTATGTAACCGATTTGCTTCAAATTTTGTACCAACTTTTACTATATAACTGTCTATCGTCCCTACCACTTTTGTATAAAAATTATTTGGTTTACTATTTTATAGCTATTAAGGCAACTAGTGTTTTATAGATTTTTAAAAATCGATGTCGTAGTTTAAATCCGAACGACCGTAGGGAGTGAGGATTTATTAGAGAAAGATTTTTAATCTATAAAACACGCGTTGTCTTCAATATTTTTTCTAACACTAATATAAAAATTAGAATTTTAACTTATTTTATATCCTATAAAGTACGTTGTCATTATAATTCTATAAAGTACGTTGCCATTGACAACATTAGAAAAAAAAATTAAGAATTGTGAAAAAAACAGTCAAAAAATGAAATTTTTTCTTCAGACAGTCGCCATTTTGCCAAAAATTTTTTTTCCGTTTTCTCTTTGATAGGGACGATAACGACATTCTTACTAATTAAGAATCTTTTTTGAAATCTTGTCTCCGATTACCAGAAGGGTTACAATCGTGTCAACCAGCACGACACCCTCTATTTTTTTTACCCCCAACTTTACCAGCTTATAGCTTGTTTAATTTTCATAATTTTTTTTCAAAATTTTTTCTGTATATTCTCAAAATATCAGCAAATATGTTGTAAAAATCTGAATGGTAAAAATATTTTTTGTTTCATTTTTATTGAGCTCGATAAATCGCCCATAATTTATGTTTTTAAACAAGAACACGGCCTTAAGTTTTTATTTAATTTATATAATACTTACCAACTTTACAGGGAGCATTTTATGGAAATAATGTTTGTAAACCAAAATTGAAATGAATAAATTCAAAAATAAAGAAATGAATAGGTAGCGTACGTGTTGTTAAGTTTTTGTAAGATAACCATAAGATAACCAGCGCCAGCGCAAGAATTATTATATGGAGATGTTGATTACAATCGCACGTCGGCTTCAGTATTCTGAAGACGTGATGTACATATTATGTAATTTAATTTTTTAACTAAAGCAATCTTTTATGATTGTACTTAATGGTTTATCTAGGACCAAATCGTCGTTATTATTCACCCAAGAATTTTCTTATAGATAGAAGAGGTTCATATTCAATATCAAGAAAAAATGTGATCTAGCAGTTACGAAAAGATGCAAGTTTTTGGGTTTTATTTTGAAGAAATTTTTAATGAAGACTGATATTTGATACTTACACGCGAAAAAGTGCTAGAATTAATGGTTTCTCTTCTTAAACCTTTAGAACAGTAATGCAAAAATTACTAAATTTCAAATGACTTCTGAAAGTTTGTAACAATTATTAATGATACTAATGAATTTTAGAAAGTTAAGATTACATTTTAAAATTTTTGAAGTGGGACCCCTACCTAATGAACAGAATTCAAACGTACTCTTTGTCTCTCTGGTAATGTAATTTTGAAAATAATATTAACCATGGTTTTTCATTGAAAAATTAAAAAGGTGAAAAACATGTTATATTGGTTACTTAAATTACTTGTTAATAAAATGTAAATCGGTAGTCTTTAAAAATTGATTTTAAGTAATTTACAGTGTTAAGATTAAAAATGCAGTGGAATAAAGTAGGTGGTACTATTTTTCAAATTTTGTAAACAAATTATAGTGTTACATCATCTACATCATTAATTTTTGCAAACGTATGATTCAATTAGTGTATAATTTTTTAATTAAATTGAGGTGGGTAAGGGTGCGATTTAAAAATTTGAATTTAAAATTTAACAATAATTATTATTATTTGTTTTCATAAAAAACTTTTTGCAATAATTTATTCGAAACGTAAAAATATAGCATTTTTATTACTTTCGTTAGACAAATTATTCATTGCAAAGGATAATAGGTCATTTCAAAGTTTAAAAATTTTAAACCTCATTTACAATAATTGTGTCCTTATTAATTTTCTTCTATTTGGAAATATTTAATAATGCTTTTACTAAATATTATGCATAAATTTTAATTAGAGTAATTTTACGTAAATTTTTTCAGCTTTTAAATACACCTTGAGCTCAAAAATTCAAATAAATCAAAATTGGCTTACAAATTCATGCAACATTTAACCATAAAATGTGCAAATTGTTTCAGCGGTTAATGCAGCACCTTATTAAAACATTCACAATTACTTAATTGTTTTTCATTTATTTTTGCTTGTATAAATCTCGAATATATTTTCTTTGAAGCCTACCGAGTTTAAAAAAGGCATACGCTTTAGTAGTTTCTTATTTTACAGTATATTTTGCAATTTTTCATAAATTATTCGATTTGAAACACACTTTGAAGCGTAACAATATTGCAGGAATTTTTGAATGGATCTGCTGTTATTTTTCTCTATTTGAATTGTTTCTTACCCTAAAGCCAAATACCATAACTGCGCTTAAACTGGTTTTCGCAAAGTTTCATACAAATAATAATTAAATTGTTGAAGTTACAAATTTTATTTTTAAACTATTAGATGATTTTTTCAACTGCTTGCAGTGAACACTGACTGGTTAATGATTATGGGTATCGATAAATAAAACTGCCAAAAACTGACTTTTTATGTTTTCCTTGCTTTTCTCTGTAGTTCTGCTACCTACCAAGGTGGGAAAATTAATTTCCAAATTTAGGGGACTCCGTTATTAAAACGTTTGAGCAGCACTGAACTAAATGATCTGTAAAATGATCAAGTTGTTGGATAATTGTTCTTTTTCTAAATAGATTATTAAATTGCGTTTATTACTATTAATTTATTAACTGTCATTGATTTCTTCGCGTTTGCATAATATGTAACTCGTTCTTTTAACGATGTGACGGTAGCTGTACACCATAATTCTTGGATGCCTAAATGAAAGCAAATATACTACCTTTTTCTAATTGGGGGTTAAGTAAATCACTTCCGTGCGGTTCCATCTTTATTAAAACTTTTTGGTAAACTTCCAAAGTGTTTAAAAGCAACTTCTAATGGCATCTCTTTGTATAACGGTTTTACTTTTTTTTTTAATTGCAACTTTAATATCACTAAAAATTTCCGAAATACTTTGTGACTTTTTCATAATTACACCTGTTTGACTAGATTTTAAGTCGTCTCATTTAAATTTATTACTTACAAATTATTTTTTGCTAATTTATTCAAAACATTCATATTTTTTGAAAATATATTTCGCATCCAAAAAGCGAAAGATATCCCACGATAAATCTCCATATCCATCACCCACTTTTTTTAAAATACGGTGGGATTGTTTTTATATCAAACAAAGAAATTAAAATAACAGTTCTTGAATTAACTTCGAGTTTCAAATTTTATTAAATAGGTTATGCGTGTTTACTTTTCTAATGATTGCCAGTGAACATGTTTCAAACCTTTACAACTTTTTATGTAACTTGACCATTCACGTTTATAATCGAGGCGTTAAAATTACTTACTTCAGTTCTACTGAAGAAATCAATTAATACTGAACCATAAGGCTAAATACTTTTTTATAATATATCTATACCTACTTATAAACAAATAAATTACACCAAGAAGGTATTCAATCATTTTTCAATTCACCCAAATGATTTTTTGTCCACCCCAAAGTTGTTGAAAAAGTGAGCTTTTGCTGTTGTAATTACTTTCTTCTTTTTTGGGCTGATGAACCAGCCTCACAATGCTTTGTTTCGCCTATGTGTAGCCGTCTAAATGAGTAATCGAAGTAATTAATAAAATTCGATATAGTCGCATGAAATAGACGATTTATTACTCGCGCTGGAATTAAATGGGTACGCACCAACGCAACGTTTCACAATTTTAGTGGGATGGAAAAACCGTTCTAATTTTTATTTTGTTTTTCATAAACTAACTTAGTGACGCTATTGATCATAGTGTCACTGAGTTAAGTAGACGCACCGCTAAGCTCAAGAGAATTCCACCACCACATTACAATTTCAAGCAGAATAAGCCCAGTTCTTCGTCAATCTAACACGGTCACACGTTTCTTGCGTTAAGCTCGATGTTATACGGGAATGATAATTTTTTTGCGATATTTAACCGTGGTTCTAACTATTGGTGCATTATTGACGTTTTATTTTCTTTTATTAATAACCGTCCCAGTAACGCAAATTATTCAAGAAAACGCAACTCAAAAAAGTGTAGTTAAAGAAGTAATTGCTTACTCGTTACGAAAACAAATCGAAATCGAAAGTGAACAGGTTATCTGCGAAAATGGATTTAATAAATCTCGCAATTTGGTGAAAAATGAGAAAAAGTTGTGGACAAGAGTTTCTGATACAGATTTTTTTGTTTTCAATGTTTATTATGATGATCGACTGGAACCGTTTCGTTACATTCGATTGCTTGGAATGATAAGAGGTATAATAAATATTAGTTGTAAATTTTAATACTGAGATTTTATAATTAAGCAATAATTGTAATTATGCATAAGGGAAAATTTATGTGCGTGATATTTAATAGAAAACATTAATTTAATCACTACTTATCTAATAATCTTTCAGTGGCCAATTAATTTATCCATAACTTCAACAGATTAAATTTTTATTTAATTATAATATTTATCGAATTTGATGATTTGTTTGTATTAAAAATAATTAAAAACTTCCTTTATTTAACATTTTCTTACACGAAACTTAATTTTATTATGGTTTCATATCCTGTATTTACTTAGGGTAGGTCAATAGTATGAAATTCTTTGTTGAACATATCAACAGTTTATTTAATTTTTATTCAAATTAATAGTTTGTTAAATTGTAAAACAGTTTTTAAGTTTTGTTTACGTTTATGTATGAATACTTTTTTTTTCTTCAAGAACTCCCAGTATTTAAAATATGTTTATATTTTTTTTTTACTTTTTGACTTGGGTAATCTCGAAAAAAACTTACTTGATTTTCTCTAAAATTTTCTAATCAATTTTCAAAATAAAAAAATTAAAATAAAATATTTAAAGAAAATAAGGAAATATTCTTGTTGGTTCTAAATAGCTTTTCGTTACAAGATACGTATAAAATTATTGGAAATTATATTTTTAGGAAATTACGCTTCGGAACAAAAAAAACTTAATCTCCTTTTTTCATATCATTGTTCTTCAGTTTTTGTCGGTTTTTGTAATAAAAAAATTCAGCAGCTTTTAAAACATTCAAAACTCATAAATAATGTTAAAGATAAAGATTTTAAAAATTAAGTAGAATTCTTTTCTAGAAGATATTAAAATAAAAAAAAAGTCAGGGAATCAAAAAATGCAAAGTAGAAGGACGTTTGATGTAGTACCTATAGAATGCCCCACATAATATATTCAAATATAATTTGAATGTTTTTGAATAACATAATGTTAATATTTTGATACAGCTTTACATCCTCCCTTTGTTTATTTATATTTAATTTATTATTATTGCCGCAATACATAAAAACAATTTTCCTTTTTTAGGTGTTGATCTTCCGAAGGTTAAGTAAATAAATTTTAAAAATTTGTCAACATAACATCTGCCAATTATATATTTACTGTAGTGTCTAGTATGAGATGTCAACATCTGAAAATAGAAATTGCTTTGTAAATTGAATAACATCGCTGTGATAATAATAAATTGTATAACTTATTGAAATTCAATTATAATTTTGAAAAATAATAATCGATTATAATAAAAAATATTCACAATAAATTTACGATATTCAGGTCTTTTTAAAAATATTTGTAGTCCTGTCGTAAAATGGTAAATAAAATTCATTCAATGTGCTTT
The DNA here is from genome assembly GCA_958510855.1 of Rhagonycha lutea. Lineage (NCBI taxonomy): Eukaryota > Metazoa > Arthropoda > Insecta > Coleoptera > Cantharidae > Rhagonycha > Rhagonycha lutea. Next base: position 45,876,223 of record OY294039.1, read on the forward strand.
TAAAATAACATTTTTACATAATTTTATGTTGCCTAGTTAAAATATTTTAAAGTTCAGTTAAGATCTTTAAATTTTATAAAATTATAGTAATAACAAAATAATTTCAAATTTTTGAGTTGATCAAACACCACAAATTCACTAATACTGTATGAGATTATAGCTAATCAATAAGTCTGATAGCTACCTACCTATGAACATTAGTTAAAAGCTCATACAATTTTTTTTGCTTTAAATTTGTAATTTTCTATTATTATTTATTTCTCGAGTTGAAAAGTTAAAAAATTAAATTTAAATTAGGCTTATAAAAAACATAATTTATATTCAAGTACTATAGTTAAAAGTAACTTCAGATTATACTAATTGTTGAGTTGATCATATGTTGAATTATACCTAATTCAAATTTTTTTATACATTTTGAATAGTATGAAATACCTAAAAAGTCTATAACAACTATTGATGGAATTTAAACAAAAACTTTTAAATTTACAATAAATAATTGTAGGGTTTAATGAAACAAACCTTTTTAATAAGCAACATTAAAATGCAAATACGATATTAATGTAAATTTACTTATCTATTAGCAGCTTCTCCCGTAAAATTTACAATACTCCGTTAATTTTAATCAATAATTGCACATACACCTAAAACGGTTTAACGCCAATGGTATTTTTATGCAAATTATTTTAAAATATTTGCTAATCAAAAGCATCTAAATTTAGAAAAAAAATAAATTATATTACTGGTAGTAGAATTTGAAACTTTACTAGGTATAGCATCATTAATAAACATTTATACTAATAATTTATAGTAATTTCCATCAATAATTAATTTAAGGTTTGTAAAATTGAACTGTAAAAATTCATCAAAACTGTTAAATTAATTTTTTATTCTGAACGACATAAAAAAATAATAAAGTGGAAAGATTAAGCTCAATAAATTGACTTGGGTATATTAATTTTATAGAGAATTTTCAGGTTTAATTAATTTATATATTAAGTAGTTTTTTATTTATGAGTTTAAAATCATGAACAAAAATTTTTTAATTTTCAGTTCAGAAAAAGTTATTTATTTTAACAAATTTTAAAACAATCATCACAATTGCATAGATTCATTAAGGCATTTGTGGAATCATACTTTCAGCTGTATGTCTGGCGTGGAGGGCCAAACCATCAACATCTTGAGCGTGTTGGGCAACTTTCTCGGTAATATCGCCAACTCCTTGAGGGATTTGACGGGAAATCTAAACAGAGAATAATTTCGTTATGTATAATTAAATGGTAATTGCATGTAATCTTTGAAGCTTATCAATATATTTGACTCTATTAACTATGCACAAGAGCATAATTTAGTAATGAACGCAGGAGTAACTATGTGTAAAATTATGCTTTATTAACGAAAGCGTGGGAATAAAAAAGAATCGATGTCTTAAACATTTGTTTTAACAAAATTATAGTACTTGATTCATAATAATAAATGCTCAAAGTTTTTGAATAAGTAAAATTTTTTTCTTTTAATTATTTGCAATTAATTAATTTTACTAAAATAAAGTCACTTATATTATACTTTAAAAAATATATAAATTTTATCTTGAGTAGATCTTGTTACTTCTACAATTTTTAAGTTTATTACCTACCTATAGAAATTTACCGCCTTAGGGGATTCAAGAACATGATTATTGTATAATAGAAGCGATTACAAAGTAGCAGCTAATAAACGTTTATAAATTGTTATAATTATAAATTATGTTAATTAATTCAATTCTTACTCTGTGGTGTAATCTGAGGTATTTAGGAACGGCTTCGTTACCCGATACAAAAATTCCCAAAATAATAGTCAAACAACAAACCACAATTTTGAAATTCATCGCTACAATTTTTCTAACACCGAAATTTCACTATTATGAGTTTCTTACAACAATAACCAACAGTAACTCGATGGTGAAATATATAAACTAGCGTCGCGTCGATAGGAATCAAAGGACGATCATTTCCCATAAACCTTGATTTTAGGTAAAGGATATATTATTATACAGGATGTAAACAATCATAATTTTATATTTTTGTTGTTATATATTATATAATAATGTAGTGATCCACTATTTTAAATAACGTTTCTGTCATTAAAATGTCATTAATAGAAACACTACATATTATAGAAGGAGATTCTTTTATAGATAATAAAATATTATATTTTATGACTTAATATTAAGATATACAACTTTTATGTAATTAATAAATTAGTGAATGAGTAATAAATAATTTTTAAGCCATGGGGGTGTCCATTAGATGACTTTTTATTATCATTGGACGTCAAAAATCTATTCCTTCTAAATCCGAAGTTTACCTTCAGCTACCACCATTTTTTTTTTTATACCATGTACTAATTTTGTACAAAAATATATCTTCAAAATTATATCTATTTGAAATTTCATTATTTATCGGTTTACATTTGTTTTTTTAAATATTTTTTGTTAAATATTAAAATTATTTTAAATTTGAATTTATTTACAACAATTTTTCGAAATTGGGCATAATATATTACGAAAATACATATAAAAAAATTGGTTCACACAACCAGGTATCCAATTCGAGACCAGAACAAGCCAAAATTATCTATACAGTTTTGATTTAAATAATCCCAAAAACAAATCCAAGGACGCAACACAGAAATTTGCGGTTTCCGTGTTTATATTATATTATAATATTATAAAAAAATCAAAAAATTCTCTAATCGAATTTCTTTTGTGGTTTAGTTTTGATTCTGAATTTAATTCATTAAACATCCACAATTTCTCATCATTTGTATTGCATTATGCATGCGCATATACATCGAGGTGCAATTAAATAATATCCTGTTTTTATCTGGTGTCTCATATTTATTATGTCTTGAAGAATTCATGTAATTGGACGATTTGGATTTTTTCCTCCCGTCTACGTGCTAGCTCCGTCATTATCTCGATTTTGATCTTTTTTGGACTTTGTTTGAACCACTGAAGAATCGGGAAATCAAGATAAGTCCTTTGTTTCTATTTATCCTTTTTTCTAGTAAGATAAATTACTTTTTCGAATATTTGAGCAGTACAGTTCATTGTTTTGTTTCAATTTGCTTTCTGTTAATATTTATCGTTTTGCTTTTTGCTCCACTTGACCAATTTTTTGTGCAGTAGCTTAACTGCTTTATTTAACATCCAAGGTTAGTTTCCTTCCCTCTAATTGCAGCACGGAACCATTCATTGTACTATGTGGCGCTAATCTGACACCTTGGATTCTGACATGCTGGTCCTAAACCTGCGAAATTTTTTTTATAGCATTAGGTTTAGCTCATGGTTAGAGAAGCGCCACCTTGCTGAAATTAAAATAGAACGGTTACATGCAAGCAATTTATGTATCCTACTACCTAAATTTAAAAATATGAAAAAAAATTTTTAACTATTTTTCAATTACCATCAAATATATTTTTTATTGATTGGGTACGAAATACAATTAAAAACAATATATTGTTGTAGACATTAAATATAATTTTATCGTGCTACGAATATTGGAATTTTTTTTTTCATTTTCAGGGTTTTTCAAAGTCATGTTATAATTGAATTTTGGTTTTATTATTTCAAAGTGATTTATTTATTACATTAAAAGAGTAATTACATTTTTATAACCGAAGGTTATTTTCCTATGTATTCTATTAGCTACAGCCTTTGCACTGTATATTAGTTAAACTGCTTTATATGGTCGTAATTTAATTTAACTGTATGTGTGAGCTGTGAATATGAGAACCATAATGTGTTAATAATTTTATTAAATGTAATGAAAGAATAAGTATTTTTTTAATCATATTAGTATAACTATGTATCTACTAAAAGCATGGAAAAGGACATTTTACTAAGCAAAGGAGGTGGTTTACATAAAGAGCCGTAGGCGAGTTTAGCAAAATATCTATTTTCAAGTGAAGTGCGTATTCTAGCTTTTATCCAAGCAAAACTTATAACAAGAACATAAAATAATTAAAATTTAACAATAAAATTACAAAAGTTTAGACTCGTTATGAATAATTCTATGGATTCCCCATGAGTGGATCACAGAAGCTGAATGATTATATTAAAAATGATTTTTACACGTGCATTTAAAACATAAAAGTTCAACATTTTTAATATTTACTTCTTCAATTAGCCTCGTACTGTAAAAATTCAATCGTTGTTAAGTTTTCCTATTAGCAAATTGAGATAACAGCTACATTTGAGATTCCACGTTACTCTGCAATAAAAGTAATTTTAAATGAATATTCATTAATTGGCCTCATATTGTATATTAAGTTATAGAAATATAGAGATTGATATTATGACATACAGCAAAGTTGTTAAACGATTAAAATCTCATGTAATATACAATACTTCAAAGGCTACCTTAACGCTTTTATTCCCACCAAGAGATTAATGGATCTAGATTGGTTCTGCACGTAAAATGGATTAATATAAATAGACAGATATTGTAATAAAAGTTTAGAATGGCAAACGGAATTAATTACTTTTACCATTGCAATAAAATCTTATAAATTCAACCTGGCGTAAAAAATCAAATTGGTCACATTAAAAAAAGATTTAACTTCGAGACGTCAACGATTATGAAGACATACTACACGTGATTTTTTTTTTGTTACCGTTCGAATAGTTTTAATTGTTAGATATCTTAGAGTTGTATGTTGTAAAGTTTGATACACACCTGCTAAAATTAAAAAATTCATCTACATTCATTCATAAAGTAATGGGAGCTATGGCCTCCATAAATTACCTGTGGATTAATTTTAATCGATACAATAACCTAAACTTAAATTTACTATTTCCGCTTCGATACCACAGATATTTTGATAATTTTTAGTTTTTGAGACATTAATTTATTGGATTTATTTTTAAAATATATCTCTTCCAATAATAATAGTAATAAACATATCCAGCTGTGTTCTTGGCTTCAACAAGGATTACTTCCTTTTTTAAATAATAGGTTTTAGGAAGAGGGCATTTCAGAAGGTTAATTTATCTTCGTAAACAAGATTAAAGATATTTAATCCTGATTATAATTTAGATTTATTATTTCTGCTATTTTATTAGCAATTTAAAAAAATTCATTTATTTTTGCGTTAACTAATAAGTTTAAGGATTTGATTTAAGGATATCAGATTTTTTAATTTAGGATTTGATCACAGTATAAGATACTAACTGAAAATATTTACAATGTCTTTAAGCTTTTACGAATATTTATAACTTACAAGAATTACCAATCATAAATATCGTCTATTTTATTACTTTTCCAATATTACACTCCTCTAAATGTATTTTACAACTAACAGAAGATTAGTTCAATGCATCGCATTATCTTGATCGTGACTTTAATTTTTGTAACAGAGCCATTTATGTACGATATGAAAGTGTTGGAAAATTTTGCCTTTCACGTTTATGATTGAGCGGAATAACATGAGAATGCATAATAAAATTTTTAATTTGGAAAATTTCCTTGAATTATGTAAATGCACCTTATTTTCATAGCAATTTGCATGACGTTATTTACATAAAAATACAGACACAAATACTGACGTGGGTGATTACAGTGTTTGATGAAGCTGTTTGAATTGCAACAAAGAATTTACAGCTATCACTAGCCTTCTGAGTATGTAATTCGAAAGATGCATTTTATGCATTAAGAACGTTGTGAATTCTTTCGTTTTAAATTTACATTTAAATGATAATGCATCTCTTATTATGTGTGTGTGCGCCTTCCAACTTATTTTTTTACTTCCTTGGTTTGCAAAGTTAATATTTAAAAGCTTTATTTTCCATAACCAGATATTTAGTTCCAACTCTCTTAATTCCTAAACGTATAATAAAATGGATGAACTATCGATTTAAATTATACTTTGGAAGATCAAAATAATGAAATTTAATTTGAAGATTGTTGTATTTCAAGACAAGCCTGATTTTAAAAACCCTTATTTTACTTTTTCACTTTTAACAATAATTAAAACGGCTATTATCAACTGTTGGATATTTTCAGAATTGGAAAAAATAGTACTTTTCGTCACACTCGGCTACGCCTCGGCTTTCCTACTACCGCCCCTCGGACGTTAAAATGGCGTTTTACTGCCGAGCGAGGAAATGTATTTTTCGTCACTTTACAGCCTAGTAACGAACATTCTTTTTGCAATTGTGGGATGTAAATAAACAGGTTAACGACGGTAACCTTGCTTAATTTCGCAACATTTTTTTAGAATTAATAGTATAAATTTTAAACTTTAGATAAGTATAATCTATACAATAAGTAAATAAAGTACTTAAAAAGAAATAAACTACAAAAAACTGCTGCGAAATAAGGCATGTTTGCCTTATAAATTGAGGATAATTAGGAATCCTTTCAGATAATGAAAAATTTGATTTGAACTTTTGAACCAAGCGATGCACACTGAATTTTACCGAATGATGAAATTAGGTATCCTTTCATTGTTCTATAATAATTTAGCTCATAAAGTTTTTTATGATTTAATAACTATCCTTTGTATTGTTTGTGGTATTTTTACCAAAGCTTTGTAACGGAATCCCTAATGGATTTTTACCCATTTTCTTTAGCAATTTTAATTGTTGCAGATTTTTTATTGCTGAACAATAATTAAGGATGACCTCTCCAAATTTTTGTACATTTTTATCAGTTTTGTTGCACATTTTATGGTACCTGTATTATTTGCAATTTTTCACGACTTCACGAACTACCTAGCATAATATAATTGATTACTGGTATGTATGCGATAAAGTACGATGTGCCCATCTCTTGATGGGATGTCAATGGCAATATTTCATATTGTAGTATTCCATATATGGGCTGGCAATGAATGTGCTTATTATTACTTTGTCTAGAATACTGTTAAACCACCGTGTAGTTTTCTTCAATGACATAGGGGAAAACAAGTTTCCATTAATTCTTTTTCATATTATTATATAAACGTCATTTTAATTAACAAAGCTAATTACGTTAAGAGAAATAGTCGATCGACTACAAAATTAAATAAGCGACTTTAGTAAAATATAAATTATCTGAAATTCCAAAACGACATTATGATCATTAAATTTAATTAAATTGAACTAATTGAGTGCAATTTATTTCTATTTTTCTTAAAGAACTGTTTATTTATATATTAATGCTAATGAAAATTAGATAATTAAATTAGGTTGCATTTCATGAAAATTATCAAGAGTTTGGCTGCAATTCGTTTTAAATAAAATTTTACGCACATGTCCAATTCAAACTGCCTCAAACGTAACATGAAATGCGTAACACATGTGCAGCACGACCGTAGACATGACAAAGAGATGTAATAAAAAATATATTTACAACTATGTTAGTAATAAGTTTAAAATCATTGTGATCGTGTTTGCACTTTTTTTTAAATATTCACATCAAACTTAATTAAAACTAAAAATCTCGTTAATCCATCTTGCGCGTCAATATCAATTTTGTGTTTTAGCATCTTTCATTCGGATGCTATAAAAATTTATAATACTGCGTCACCTAATATAATCTACAAATAAGATTTTTAATCTTTTAATTTCCACATACAAATTGTTAATTGTAAAATAATCATAAAAACTTTATTTGATACTACGAGTACGTACATACCTAATTAGGTAATGCAGCTTCCCATATTTTATAGTGACTGAAAATAATAAAATCCGAAGCTCCGTTTATGGCTTGACCGATTTATATTTAACATTTATTTAAGTATCTCGTTTGCAGTATAACAAATTGAAAAGCTTATAGTTTCTAGACCTACATATATAATTAACTCATAACAAAATGATATTATATTATCTAATAATTCAAATTTAAACTAAAGAAACAATTCTGTGTGACGTAAACCAAATTTATTACCTTTACAGAAGTTTTTTGTTGTCCCTTATTATTAGTTACTCGCCTTTCTAATTCTTAGCATTCAGCCTCACTTTAATTATTAACACGTAGACCGCCACGCTTAAAAATAGCCTATTGTTTTTAATGTTAGTGTGTTTCGCAATTTCGCAACCCCTAAAATGTTGATAATTGAGGAAAATAGAGTAATGCGGAATAATTTTTGCAAGAATGGTCACTTTAAAACTCACATAAAGACCGGTTACATAATATTATATTTTCGTAAATTCAGTTGTATTTGATATTGATAATTTTAATGGTATCTTACCAATAACAATATTATTAATTCAGTTTTGCGCATAAACTATTTCTACATCAAAATGGACTAACTAGGTATAAACATAAGCGAATAATTAAATGCTTTTATTATTGAGTTGAAAAATAAAATTTTTATTACACTTTTACTTCGACATCTTCATTTTGTAGTAGGTAATTGAAATTAACATAAAATGTAATATTATTTAAGTTTTGATAGCACCAGTTTGTTTTTCATTTCTTCAATTCAATAGGTGGATGGTAAATTACTGGTCTTAGATGACATTAAACTGCTGAAGCATAAGAATTTTTAACAGTCGCATTTGATTTCGAAATCTATTTTCTATCCTTGTGGTAGTTAAATCTATTTTCTTCATTTTACAGCATCGAACAGGTCCAGTTTTAATTATACAAAAAGCATTCTTGTTGGGTATTTAATGGATTCAACATTCATTAAGAGATAAAAAGTTTTGCTTTTATTTTATTTTATGTTTTCTTTGCAGGATATTGGAACCAGTCTCTCTACTGCCAAGTTCAATTAAAATCGAACGATTTTCATATAACCAAAGCAGCTCGTTCGAATATATGGTTGAAGGAATGGGATATGGGGAACGAAGAGACCTACAATCCAGTGTTAATTTCGTGCAATATACCGAGCGATTTAACACCGAAATTAATTTTTATAAGCACCAAGCCGTGCCAATTAGGGGAAACAAATTTTAGAATAATTTATCCTCGAAAACACAAAACTGTTTTAAATCGTAACAAACAACCGAAAAAATATTTAACGACAGTTTGTGTTAAACCAATAAACTTTGACGAAGATATTTCCAATCGATTGGTTCAGTGGATCGAGATTAACAAAATTTTAGGTGCCGATAAATTTGAGTTTTTTGTTAAAAGTGTTCCAAGCAACATGCAACAAGTTTTGCATTTCTACAGTAAAAAACATAAAAGTTTATTTTTAGTAAAAAAGTATAAAAGCATAGAAGACTACGTTCAACACAGTTTAGATAATAAGCAGCTAAAGTTACTAAAAGGTAGTAATTATTTAATAAATCAGTTAAATAACCTACAAGAAGTCGATTTATCGCTGAAAAAATTTAATTACAGCTTTGTTATTATTAAACATAAAATGCAAAGCGATAATCACGTAATTGCAAGAGCAATGGACGTGGGAAAAACAAGTGATGCATTTGCAAATGCGAATAATAAGAACAACGAAGAGTTTAAAGAAAATTTATGGCAAAAACGAAGAAATGAAGTGATAGCCTACAACGATTGTTTATACCGCAATCTCCACTCGTCACACTTTGTTATACCGGTTGACATAGACGAGATAATCGTACCAAAGCGATTTTACACTTGGGAAGAGGCGCTAGATTATTTATTTACTTCCGCACCAAATTTACAAAAAGAGTTTGCCTCGTTTTCTGCACGAAACGCGTACTTTTTGGAAGACTTTTTAGACACTCCTAACGAGGAAACCAGTTTCTTTTTTAAATTTAATAAAAGAAGTGAATTTAGTGAAGAAGGAGAATCGGGAAAGAGTTTTGTCTCCACAAAAAATGCATTAACGGTTTTTAATCATTACGCTTTAGAATCTTTGAAGCCCGGAATCAGAAGAACTTACTTTATGTCGCGGGAACTCGTGCAAATGAATCATTATAAAAAAACTTGTTTAATTAATTTATTGCCACAGTGCGCCAAGTATCTGTTTAGTTCCATTAGAACTATAGACAATGTGATTAGCAAATACAGAAGTGAATTTAACGAAAATTACGAAAAGATTGTTAGCGAATTAAGCTTTTATTTTAAAAGATTCCAATTTCTGCAAGATTACAGATAATTTTGTGAAACTTTTTTTTGCTTTACTAAAATGTTATTTCAAACAGTATTAATAATAATAAAATAATATTTTATTGAAATATTTTCTTCTATTTATATATGCAAATTTTATGGAATTTTAGGTTCAAGAAAGTTCGAATGGCAAGAATCTTAAATTAAATCAACAATTTCACTACAAGTTAAGTTACAAATTATACAAATTCTTCATTCAAGTTATTTTCCAAACATATTACAAAAAAACATGCAAACTGTAATTTTTCGATCTAAATATAAAACGGAATCCTAAAAGCTTTTCTGCTTACATTTATTGGTTGTTACAAAGAAAATCATCACATCGTAACTTTGTTTCAACTAATTTTCTATCATAGAAAAGGTATTTTTTCTTTGTATATTATAATTTGTTCTAAAATTAGTGAAAATTTAGCTAAGCAGGGTAGCAAACAGTATAAGGGCTGTTTCCAGAGTGTTATTATTTCAAAATTTCCACCTGCAATATTTCCTGAACAAAAGAAAAAATGAATACAAAAGAATGTTATCGATATGTAATTTAATGAAAAATAAGTACTACCAAAATAAAAAAATTCTGAAATGAATATGTACAAGCGATTTAATAATTTTTTCAGATGACCAAGTAACTTTTCAGCTTCATTAACTTTGATAAATCTTTCTATAGATGGGTGGTATAAAGGTACGAATTTAATTCTAAGAATTTGTAAAACTTTTTGTTAAAAGAAGTATAGGTACTAAATACATGGTTTGGTATACCTACAGAAATACACGTAGGTGTATATTATGTATCTCATTAAAACGAATGTTTTATTAGTTCAGAAGGCATTAATTATCTGAAGCACGGTCTAGAAAGGGTTGTTATATGTAGAAAAAATTCAATCCGGTTTATGCATTCATTCTTGCAGAAAGTGGGATTGCGAGGCTATTATGCAGGATTACCAGAATAACTTTTCCAGCATGGAGATTTTGCTTATTTAAAAAGATTCTATCGGTGGATGAGCTTGAACTATAAAGAGGTCTTCCAATAACTTTTTTAAATTACAAATAAAGTTCCACTAAAGGAAATTTGGAAATTTTAAATACCCCATTAGTTTAGCAGCAAACAAGAAAATTTTTGATATTTATGCTATTTTTCTAGTTGTTAGGTTTTCCATGTCGTCTTTGGTCTTATTTTGCAGTATTTCTAATTTTGCAACATTTATTTTAGAATTTATTTTTGTAATAGATATTTAGTGTTCTAATCTAAAAAAGAAACAAATTCTAAAAATATGCTGCGAAATTAGGAACACCACAAAATAGAGCACACCTACTTTAGTTTTTCTATATTATTTCATTTTGTGCTTCCTTGATCATCTCTATCATAAGTAATTCCATTATATCTAATATCTCGAAGCCGTCTTATTCTTCATCCCCTTCAGGGCATATACGACTCATGGTAATTAATTTAGAGATTACTTCAAAACCAATATTTATATATTTTTGCTTCCCACTTGCTTGATCATACCACACTTGTAATTTATAAAGATTTGCGCATTATTCCTCCAGTAGCCATTCATATTGTACTCTTAATAGTAATTTCTTCTCCAATTTCATCTTCAGGCAGAAACCCAAAAATTTGAACCCCACACCCTAGGCATCAATAAAGAAAATGTCAAAATAGTTTAATTTACAATTCAAAATTTAACTTTTCCAAAGTAATTTTTAATTCCAGATTTCGCAAACACTCAAATTTGAATTTATTTAGGATCTCAGAAGTGTCTTGTTATTGAGCGTCGTGACTGGTGGTTACTTTGTTGATGTAATAATTCATAAAAATACAAAATCACGTAAAGCATGTAGTACGTGTATGTAGAAAACATGTACCTGAAGAATAAAAGTCCTAACTTGGATCTAAATGTCGTTGAACTGATGGGAAAAACATTTTTAGGCAAAAAAATTGACCGTTTAAAATAGACGACCAAAATAAATGCAGTAATTATAAAAACATCAAGAACACTTACCATGCACACCTAACATTTCATAAAATTAAACAGAGGGTCATCGTCTCATTATGGTTTTCTAATTGTTGTATAAAAAATCTTTAATATTTGTTTGTACCATCGTCAATACTTTTATTTTTGACATAGATGCTCTGCACATACAAAATACTAGGTACATAAGCTAGATGAAAATCTACATTGCATTTTCCTTTTTTTTTTTGAAAAAAAAATTAAGATCGATTTTTATCAATTTAAAATTAATTTTTAAAAATTGTTACATTTTTATGGTACTATTCCCTATTATATTTATTTTTCAACTTTTTTCCACTTCAAAAATTTTGAAAAAAACGTTACATTACAATTATTTTCCGTTGAGTATCTTGCTCGACCATATTAAAATTCGATTGGTTTTTTAATAGAAGAAACAAGATTATTTACAACCTACTTATTATTTTCTTTTATATAGCGCCGTTATTGTATTGTATTCGCTATGTGCATTCCTCCTACTGCCCTCTGGTGGCTCAATAAAGAAAATTACTTGGGACTGTGAACATTTTATGTTCACTGTGAAAATAGTACGCCATGAGAAATTTGAATATTTTTGCTGTCATAAAATTTGAATACCAACTGTTTTATAGCAAATAATTTAATTAATTTTGTATGATCACGTGTTTATGACATAATGCAAGTCCCGTTGAAGTTCTATTATCGGCCACTCCGAACGCTTCGTTCGATTTGCGTATCCCCTCTCATACCTTGCACATAGCGAATACGTTAACTATCATTTTGGTACCAGCCAAGACGATTTATACTATTAAACTATAGAGAAAATTAATGGGGTGGTTTTCCATTGTCTTCCCTGTAGATCCATGTTGGCCTTTCCGATAATATCATCGTAATCGCTGGCAAGATCAAAAATGTTCCCTAATTTATTATTTTCTTTTATTTTTATATTTTATTTGTTGTTTTTAACGTTTTGCTTGTTTTTAATGCGTATAAAATTTCATCAATGACTTTTGAAATATAGGGTGTTTTTTTAACTGCATGAGAACTTCAAAATGAAATAAAACATTAAAAACCTGACGGAATGTTTTGGTTATAATTTTTTTATGAAAGTACAGTTAATGGCATTTATGATTTGAACATGACTTCCGGCATGTGACCACCACGACTAATGGTTACGAAGCGCATCCGTTCAGTCCAATTTTTGACCACTTTTTCCAATATTTCTGGCTTTATTTCATAAATGGCTTGCTGAATATTAGCCTCCAATGTTTCTAGAGTTGTTGGTTTGTTAGCATAAACCATGGATTTAACATACCTCCACAGAAAATAATCTGGAGGTGTCAAATCACACGATCTTGGAGGCCAATTGATAGGACCACGTTTTGAAATAATGTTGTCACCAAATTGTCCTTTCAATAAATTGATGGTTTCGTTGGCTGTGTGGCACGTAGCACCATCCTGTTGGAACCATAAGTTGTCAATGTTTAGCTCTTGAAGTTTTGGAAACAAAAATGTATTGAGCATGTGTCGATATCTCACACCATTCACCGTAACGGTAGCTCCTTCCTCATTTCGAAAGACATATGGACCAATGATGCCGTTGGCGTGTATTCCACACCAAACAGTCAATTTTAATGGATGCAATGGAGTGTCAAGATAATGTCCCGGATTGGTCTAACTCCATATACGGCAATTTTGTTTGTTCACATACCCATTTAACCAGAAATGTGCCTCGTCACTGAACAAAATTTTACGGTAAAAAAATGAATCCACTTCCAATTGGTTGTGAGCCCAATTTGGTAGCGTTGTTCAATGGTCAATCTATGCATTATCAAATGCCAAACCTTGCTAAACACAAATGTCAAAAAACTGTTTCCAGAGCAATCTTGATTCAATTGTTATCCCTATTCAAAGTTCTCATGCAGCTAAAAAAACACCGTATACTATAAGTCCCCATTAATTTTTACGTTTTACGCTTATATTTATGTTTATGTCCATTATGAATTGACCCTAAATAAGACTTTATCCTCAACGCAACGGTCAGAAAGCAAATTTTGGGAGCATAGAATTACAAAGCAAATTTTGGTATTTCATCAGTTTAAAATATGTCAAACTGTTTAATCTCTAATTTCTTTTTTATTACAATAAAAATACTGCATAGATAATAATGATTACTTTAAATGTAAAGAAGAATAAATTATTTATAAATAATTACAGTGAAACCTCTGGTTAGTTGACCACCTTTGTAAGTCGACTACCTCATTAAGATGACCAAACTGGTCCTGGCCAAATCATTATATTTTTGCATGTGTATTTTCTTTATAATATATGGACCACCTTCGTATTTTGACTATGACCAGTGATTTTCGATACTTTGAATTGATTTCCGCTCCTGTATGTTGACCACATACATTAATGCAATGATATTCACCCTTAAATGAATAGTCACCCCATAAAAGCCCCAAAAACTAACGTTACGCCGGAGATGGGTTTTTCTCTTCCTCAGAGCTGATAGGTTCGACGAACGAAATAAAAGGGTAGTTCATTGTAGACATAATTTATTGAATGATAAAAGGAAATCAATAGTAAAAATTTGCATCAAATTACTTTAGACAATAATTTTGTCTGAAACCAATGTGTTATTTTATGTGTAATAATTAAATCATCCAAATTACATTTAAATCCTCGATTTTAGGAACTAAATTTGGATATTTCATTATTGGTGTAATTATGTAAATAATTTATAATTATCAATTTTAATAAAGTCCCTTAATCAATCTAAAATCAACACAAATCGTTGATTCACAATTTAGATTCATTAAAAATAAAAAGAAAACAAATCTTGTACCTTATCGCAAACTTATAACATTCCATTAAACTTCGTGTGTTGCCGGATGCATGCGTCGAAACTCCTGCCAGTAGTCGCCAGCTGTTTCAACCTGTCCAAAGCTGTGAATGTTCCACACGTCTGCCAGTATTCCAAATACAAATACGTCACCAAATGTGAAGTTAATTTCCAATTCGCCACATTCACGATACACAATTTTTTATAAACTACCGGAATCTCGTAACTTTACGACTCCACTATTCATCCACCTCCGCTTAATCAAGTAAATTAACGCCTTGGATTTTCGTACCAAAGAACCGCAATTGAGTTCCCTAATTTGAGTTCTCTCAAGAGACCTCACGTGTACTCAAATTGAGCTCTACTTGAGCTTCACCCGGGAACTCTTCTCCGCTTGGAGGTCACTTAGGAACTGCCGTGTTTCTGCTCGCTGATTTCTGTCCCTTTCCCAGTTTTCGAAAATTTGATTTTGTGGTGGGAATCTTTTCATCCTGGCTTGCTAAAATGGTTCCACTGACAGGTAACCTAATGCCGTTAATCGCGTACGCACCAGACTGATTATATTAACACTTTCATTTTGCAGGAATTCGTTGTTGTTTTTAAAATCAAAAATCACTTACAGGATGTTACAAAAATTTTGTATTTCATAAACAAATTCAAAATTGTGTTTTATGTGTAATAACTCGTTACATGTGATGGTTTTTTTTGTTTTTGATGCAAATTTCACTTTCTCGTCAGTCACATCAACTGACTACTGAATTAAAAATTAAATAAAATCAAATTACTCTCTTATTTGCTTGCTGTCACTCTTAATTGATCAAAATACCACAACAGTAAATTAGCTCTTTACACGCTATAATTAAAACGTGAGCTAAGTCAAGTGTAAATACTTGATATTGTTAAGTTTATAATGATTAATTCAATAAATTTTTTTAAACCTACATTTAACGTACATCAACTACTGAGTTATTAGCACCTTTGAATGTGCATTTTTTATTTTTTTATTTACAATTTATTGAGTTATATTTATTTGCTCTAAGTATTTTATTGCATTGGGTTAGATATTTAACTCTTTTTATTGGCCCAACAGACGACTGTGGAATTCGAACCTGCAATTTATTTACAGTATTAAAATCGTTCTTATCTACTAATTCCTAGTATTTTAACACGTTGCCTGCCACTCTCAAAAATAAAACTTTTAACATCGCGTTAAATTTAACTAACTAATAGAAAACGTCCGTTAGTACTATACTCTGTTTACCCAACATATGCACCAATTGTGTAAACAGGACTTTCAAAATTCGAGCAATAGAAAAGTTCTATTCTATTTTTTGGGAGGAGCTTAGGTGCATAATATGTTGGGTAAACCACAAGGGTAAACAAAGTATAGTAGACCAACAGAATTCATCCGTTAACTTTAACAACTTGTTAAAGATTTCTATGAAATTGTGGGTTAATGTCAGTATGCATTAAATTTAATGCACGTAGCGGTTAACGAATCAAGTTTTATGTGACGCGTTTTACATTAACAAAACGCCACCACACGGAATAATTTCGAAGTTCATTTTAGAACGTCTTTTGCTTTGTTTACATAAACATTTACATTAACGCCACCACACGGAATAATTTATAAAATCCATTTGAAACGTATGGTTTGCAGCGCCACCAACGGTAATGTAAAACGCGAAGGCTGGATCATTGATTGCATGAAATCGTTGCCGAAAGAAGACTGAACCAATTCTGGGATACCAGGTTATATTCCTTTCTATTTATTTGTATGATGTGTTAGAAATGTTTGTGTTAAACTATAACTTGGGAAAATTTTGTATGTTGAATTACCTATTACACGGGCAACAAAATAAATTATTAAATTAAAAAAATTGAAATTGTTATTCAATCACGTGTTGTCCTTCACAAGATTAAATTTATTTTTGTATCGGATTATAAGGACAAAATATTGGTATTTGTATACCAATTATATATGGAGCTAGTACAATATAATAAGAGAAAGTTGTCTACGAGTGACAACAACAGAGTAAGTATGGGGTGTTAAGGCCTAAACACCTTAACATCGCAATATATTCCAAATTTTAAGTAGATTTGTTCACTACAAACTGAGAAATCGCGTACGCTATTTTTAAAAAGCGTTTTTAAAATTTACTTAATTATTATTTACAGTGGCGGCTGGTGATTTTTTTTATGGGGGGACTCAAGTTTAAAGGCCGTTTTACACATGTACTATTTTTTTAAAAAAGTAAAAAAAAAAAGTAACAGTCCATTGATTGGTTAAACAATCAACACCGGTTCCAACATTGGTTTGTTACCAAATTTTAAAAAAAATTAGTAGTACAAATTAGTACTAAATTTATTTACCTATTCAAAATAAAAAAATTTATATAAAAATATTTAAATTTAAATAAAAAAATATAAGTTTAATTTGTAATAAATGTAAATTAATTAAATGTAATGATAACAACGGACTAAATGGAAAATATTAAAAAAGCGAGAGAATCTCGGGACTCCAGGGCCGGTATTCTGAACTCGCTCCACTCCAAGCGAGCGAGTGAGTGGTTTAATTGCGAGTGGAGTGGTAATTTTGTATTCTCATTAATTCTCATGTGCCGCTCCAGTCATATGACAGCTATATCGCTCCGCTCCTCTAAAAGCGAGGACCTCAGAATACCGGCCCAGGATTATGAGTCCAACCTGACTACCTGAGTCCATAATCCAACCAAATGTTGGTAAAAAAAAAAAATTAAACACGCTTAATTTCTAAATTGTCTAATCCATTTTTAACCCCCGACCCAAAAAGAGGGGAGTTATAAGTTTAACGTGTGTGTGTGTGTGTGTGTGTGCGCTCTTTGTTTGAGGACACGTATCTCCCAAACGGATTCACCAATTTGGCTAATTTTTTTTTTTAAATGTTCTCCATAGTCCAAGGATGGTTCTTACGGAGAGAAAAATTAAAAAAGTTGGCCGGAAAATTAGGAAAAAGAAAGAATATAATTTTTTATACCCCACATAAACGAGGAATTCCCAGTAAGCCGCATCTAGTGCGCATGCACTACATTCATTATTTGACATTTACATTTAAAATTTAAAGTTCAAACCACTTCAAAGTTTGAAGTTTGAAGTTCAAACCATTATTTTATATACAGGGTGGAGTAAAAATTAATATATTATATTGAACATCGAAAAATAAAAATTATTTACATAATAGGTGGGAGTAATATATAAACTTTAAAAAGCACTAAATAAAAATTAAATTACAAATTTAAAAAAACCCCCAACCCAAAAAAACTCTAAAAAGTAAAATAATAATTAAATCGATCTAACCGTCGCGTCGTCGTGTCGGGGGCCGTTAAGCAAATATTAACAATACCAAATCGTTCTGTGCAAACCCCTTGGGCCCCCCGACACGACGACGCGACGGTTAGATCGATTTAATTATTATTTTACTTTTTAGAGTTTTTTTGGGTTGGGGGTTTTTTTAAATTTGTAATTTATTATTATACAAAAACTTAACAAACAAAAATTTAATTTGATATCTTAAATTATAATTCTTATTTCTTTTGATATCGCCAGGGGGGGGGCGACGCCACAGAGTCCCCCCTCACCAGCCGCCACTGATTATTTACCAATAATGATATTATTGTTTGAAAGCAACAACTATAACTAAGAAAATTTTAAGAATATTCAAATGAAAAATTTCCACAGCAGAGATATACTATTAAATATAGTCCCTTAAGAGGAAAATCGACACTTTCAAGTCAAAATAAGGGATCTGTATGCTCACAATAAAGGTTAAAAAATCGTATGTAGGCTTAACCAAAAGTTGCATTGATATGTTTATTCTTGTAGCGTTTATAAAACCATAATACTAAAATTAAAAGTTTGTTTAATTATTAATAAATTACGAATTATTTATTAATAATTAAACAAATTTATTTTCACGAATTAATAATAAACCAATTCTAAAATTAAAAGTAATCTTTAAACCTAAAAGTGAAAATTAATTAATTATGTGAGAATTTTGTAAACAAAATTTATTCAAGAAACCAACGAAAATTTGTAGTGTTCTGAACGAAATGGCTCAATCCTCCAGATTTGAAATAACAATGACAAAAATAATTTTTAGTGTACAATATTTTAAAAATATTTTCCCCAGTCCCCAAATATTATCGAAATTCCCCAGATCTCGGGAAGAATCCCAAGAATTAAATTAAATTGAAAATGTTAATTTTCAAGGTATATCAAGCAAATATTTACACCCTCTGTATGTATAATTATTAAGACAGTACCAGAATTGTGCGCCATCTATTTATTTTAATCGTTACGTTAAGTACAACAAACAGTCCCCTGAATCGCAAGTTTAACGTCAACCATTTTGTGTGCTATTTGACATTTGTGATTCTGTGATAAAGTTTATGCGTATAATTGCAAAATAAACAATCAAAAGTAATCGTAAATAATTAATTTAGTTTCTTAATTTATCGAGTATCAATTAGAAATGGGTCGTAAGAAGAAGAAGTTGTCTAAACCCTGGTGTTGGTATCCTTTTTTTTTTTCACGAAAACACGTCGTGACGTACACTGCCGCAATATGCTATATTTAACAAGTTAATCGATTTATTTTTGGAACATATTTTTCTTAACCAGATTTAGGTATTGCAACCGGGAATTCGACGACGAGAAGATTCTTATACAACATCAAAAGGCAAAACATTTCAAGTGCCATATATGTCATAAAAAATTATATACAGGTCCGGGCCTTTCCATTCATTGTATGCAAGTCCACAAAGAAGCCATAGATAAAGTTCCAAATTCTTTGCCAAACAAGTCCAACATTGAAATTGAGATATACGGGATGGAAGGTAAGTTATGTTTTGTGTACTTCTACCGGTTTTTAACTCTGACAATTGTTTAATTTGTTAGGAATACCTGCTGCTGATTTAAAAGAACACGAACGACAAAAGCAGGGTGGTCCCGATTCTGACGATGATGAACCTTTACCTAAAAAAGTGAAAACGGAAGGTTTATTAGGAACCGCACCAGGCACTATGCAAAATCCTGGTTTGATGCCTCCTCTCATGCCTCCCACAGTTCCACATCCAGGAATGCATCCTGGTATGCATATGGGTCACATGCTGCAGCACATGGGTCCTTTAGGTCCACATTTCATGCCACCAGGGTACTTATTGAAAATTTAATGATGACTTTTTTATTCGGACCAGCTTTTGTTTTAGAATGCAAATGCTTCCGCCTCATTTGGCAGTAATGCAGGCACAAGCTAATCCTTCTAAACCCTTATTTCCGAGTGCAGTTCCGGTTTCTTCTCCGGGTGCATCTATAGTTGGTGCCGACTTTAAGCCAATTTGTTCAGGTTTGTAAATTGTCCGATGTACCTGGCAATACTTTTATGACTGATCTTTTTTCTAGCTTCACCTACATCGAAACCCACATTTCCTGCATACACGGGCGCAACGATTAGTGCACCACCCACAACAAACAATATGCCAAGTACCAGTAACAGTCATAGTTCTAGTAGTGCAGGTAGTGCGGACAATAGTAAAGTTGCAACAATTGCAACAACGGGTGCCACTAGTAAAATAATCCATCCTGTTGAAGACATTTCGTTAGAAGAAATTCGTGCTAAACAAAGAAGGTATCACAAAAATGTTCCATCAAAAGAAGAAGAGGCTGTGGCTACTAGTTCTGCTAGTGAGGTAAATTTTCCTTTGTAATTTATTCTGTCGTTATTGCTTGATTAGTAAACAATTTGTTTTTGTAATTATATTGTGTGGTAACACAACTGTTTATTCATAAAACTGACTTTTTTGATAAAATATGACCTCATAAAGAGTTTACAGATACCAATTAATATTTATATTTAGGTGATTTAAAAATAGAAATTGAGCTTCATTTAATTTAGGAAATGATTTTTTTTTTGTTTATTTTTTCTTAATTCCATATAAAATTGTGGTTTGTTTACAGCAATTAGCAATGGCAGTATCGGCGGCACAACAAGCTGCAGTAAACCAAGCCAAACATGAGGCTGCATATAATCATGCCATGATGCAAAGGTTTCCTAGACCACCAATGATGGCAATGCCAGGTACCACAGTAACAAGTATGCCACTTGTAATGAGACCCATGATTTCTGGTCCTCCTACGTTTGTTGGTGCCAATCTTATGAGACCGCCACCTCTTGGTATGCCACCAGGTATGTGAAATAGTTTTAAGTGATGGTGACGCCATTTCAGCAATGGACGGTGTAATTGATTACGCCCGTACATTTTTTAGTGGTAGGTGATGGGCGGGCAGGACAAAATTACTATTGATACTCGAAAGATAGTCGTTCAAATTAGAAATAATTACTCAGGCTCAACTAATTATTTGATAATCTAATGTAAATATTTTTGTGTAACAAAGGGGTTTTGTAAGAATTTTTAAACAGAGTAGTTATTTATAAATAAGTTTACATGATTTTTTAAGTTACAATTTTTGTAAACAAATATTGTACTTTTTACTTATACAACTTAGTATTTTTTAAATATAACTCATAATTTCATAACACTGTCTGTTTTACTCATGTATTGCAGTTTGTTCACTTGAAGAATTATGACATAAAATCACAGAATCATTTTCTTTCTTTTTTCTTCTCTTAAATTAACAAATTTTGTTAATGTTTTTGCTGACCTCTTAAGTAGTTTATTTTTAAGTAGATAACATCACTAAACAAATTCAAGAGTAATTTGGCAATTTACCAATAAAATCATCAAACTTCAACAAATTTTGATTACATAAGTTGAGTGTTTAGTTTCATTTTTTTATAAAAATAAATAAACTTTTCCGAATAACATATTTGAATTCTTGTAAAAGAAAAATTCTGTGTTTTGATGTTGTAATGAAAGAATAATTAATAAGGAATTATAAGTGAACAAATACACGTGGTAATGATGTGCACGTATGCAACAACAAACTGACTTTCTTGTGTTTGAAGATCGGACACGGTGGGGCAGTGCGATCTCGGCCCAGGTATTCACGCACTTTGTGTTCGCATGTTGCATCATCTCTGTCACTTGCTTAGTTTGCCAATGGTTTTATTGTCATTGATTGCATTATTATTCATCTGACTGCGTAATTTTACTTAAAATCGTGTTTGAATATTGTCATTTTAATTTATCATTTATTAATATACAATATAAAATGTGGGTTTGGCTAAAACAAAATGTAATGAAGAATATCTTTGTTTTTTTTAGCAAATTAACTTGTTTCTTGTCTATTTTTTTAATTGTAAAACTTTAACATTTGTCCACCGCTTTGCAATTCTGTCACAAAAGGTGCTGGTTCGTATATACATTTGCAAACAAAAATTTGTATGTTTGTCTTATTAACTGCTATTGTATACTCATGTGTCTGGGAATTCAAATTTGGTACCCCTACTAGTTGCCTTCAAATAAAGAATCGTGATGTTGAAGAACATCTTACCCTATATCAAAAAATTTCCTCTAAAAATTATACTTTTTATTAAAATTAAGTGCTCCATATTTTAACAGGCATATTATGTAAACTCCCCTAATTTAAAAATGTTTGTTAGTCTAGATGTAAATTCCTCTAATCTGTAATAAAAAGCAAAATAGAAAAACACATACTTATTCTAAAGAAATTACAAAGATGAACAAATAACCTAAGCATTGGACTGGTCCAAAACAATTCATATCAACCTTATATTGAGAAATTTATTCTAAATATCTAAATTCTAAATTTATCCTTAATCAAAAGGATTGAAATACTTCTCTACTTTAATGAGTTTCTATTTGATTTTCAGTTAATTTCAGTGGAATCGTCTATAATAGACTCGCATGTAATGTACGAATTCTAGTTGACCTACCCTACATTCTTATGTTGAACGTATTGAAATACAATTAAAATGAATTCCCCCTTTTATCTTATAAGGGCATAATCCTTTGATTCCTAGAAGTCCATTATAAGCGGATAACAATGTAACTAAAAATGTTATCTATATCTTTATCATGCAGGTCATTCATTTTCAGCTAAGATATAGGGCCGGGTGCGCACTAGTCCAATATAATAGAAGGTGGGGACATTAACTTTAATTAATGTTACAGGAATTATACCTATTATATAAGGGCGACTATCCTTTAAGTCCAGAAGGCCGAAATTTCTGAATTCTGTTACTCATACTTGTCTGATAACTAACTGAAAAAATACTGGACCTCAAATAATTCGATAACACTAAGAAGAAAGGAAGAAGTCATTATTAAGGCACAAAACTGGGGGAGCTACAAGTCAAAGATGGGAACGATTTATTTTAAATTTCAAAATCAGAAACACATACAAACATTAATATACAATATGGTATAAACTATAAATAATAAACTCACCTTGGAATTCTGGGGAAATATTTGTTGAATCTCGCAAATGTTGGATGACATTGGCGTTTTTAAAAGTAGGATACAATCTTCGCCCCTGTAAATATGGACAATAGTTTAAAGTTTTACATTTATATAAATAAGTATTGTTCACATAGAAAGCATAAATACATTTGTACAAAGACCACTTGACCTTTTACTGTGTGAATTTAGTAGATTTTTCATATAGCTGTGTGTCTTATAAATGTTAGGCTTACTATTTATTTTCCACTGGTCTGTTTTTGAAGGTAAGTATTCTGTATTAGTTTTTTTTTTAATGCAAGGTTGATCCTTAATCCTAGTTATTTAATAATTATAATAATAATAATAGTGGCAGGTAATTAAAAACCATTTTAAAAAGTGCTTTTAAGCGTCTGCCTGTTAATGAATTCGTAAATGACAATATTCCGACATTGCTTTTGAGACAATTGCTAAATTTTTCATTTTGATTGTATGTTTTTTGTCATAGGATTAATTGGAATGCCACCGGGTATGGTTTACGGCGGGGTTATACCTGGAGGACCAGTATTGACGCCAATGATGCAGCCAAGGTTCAGATGATCTCCGGTGTACTTGATTTACCATCCACAAGTTTGAAGTAGTTTAATGTTTATTTCTAGTTATTTATTTATTAAGCAAAAACTGAAATTTTTTTGTGGTTTCATCCAAGCATTTTCGTCGTTTATATATTTAAAGATACAATAGGATATTTTAACAATTATTTTAAGTTAGATATTCAAATAATATCGAATCGAAACGCTAACACATTTAGTTTCCCTTTCAAAATTGCATGTAATTTGTTAATAATTTTTCGATGTACCTATTGATATTTTTTTGTTTTGACAGGTTACACACTAATTTTTATCCCCATATGGTATGTAAAATTACAATTTGTTTATTTATCAAGTCATGCGTTGTTTAATCGGCACACTAAAGGTTAGTGTTTTCAATTTATTTAGGACATTAAAAGATTATTTTGCTTACGCTTAGGTATTTTGTTCAAAAAACGAAACAAAGCAATTATTTTTGTCTTTTTATAAAAAATAATTACTATTAACCATGTTAGTATCGAATAAAATAAAGTAATAGTACATATTTTAGAAATAATTGCTTTGTTGTGTATAGAATTTCACCGAATCAGGTTTGTACCAATTTATTTTTTGCTATTATTACTATTATTTATTATTCAAATTAGTTTTGTAAATTTATTGAAAGGTAAGAACTTTTTTGGTAAATCTAGAAGTCTGTTGTATAATATCGTTGATCAGATTTTAATTTATTTTGTTTTTTAATGTGCACTCGTATGGTTGTTAATTTCCAAATGCAATATAACTAACGTGTTTTATAAATAATGCACTATATTTGCAACGATCAAATTGCTTTAAATCCTACATCATTTTCTTAAAAGGTAGGTCCGTAGAAAATCGTACGATGTGTATAAAATTCATACTTACAATCAAAACTTTTTTATTAGATGAGCTGGAGAATACGTAAATTTTTATAAACTATTAAACTTAGCTTCTTGAACATCCACGACGTTGCTGTACTTTTGTTTTTCTGTAAAGGTACGACGCCTACTATTTATTATTATTACTTTTCTTCACGGTGGAAGGTGTAATGAAAAACTTTCACATATCGCTCTCATTTTGATTAGTCACAGTCCGCATTTCAGATCTTGCAAATTATTTCTATAAATATGTGAAAGCTTTTTATAAATTTGTAATTATTGGGTTGTTATGTAGATAGCAGGCGACTTTCATGTCACAGCGAACGCTGTTGGATTGAAGACCCCCCCCTCACCCGCTTCCAGTGTTTTGCTGTTAAAATTCGTTTTTAACTTTTAAGTATCGTGCAAATTTGTTTATACTTTAAACCACCGCTTTTATAGGCCTACAAGACACAAGAATAGTAAAGCTTGCTGGAACGGGTGATATAATGGTATTGCATGGGTTTGCACGATCATTAAAAAATTAAATTAAATCAGAGACATAATATTAAAAATTTGATTACTAATTAATGTGGATTACTAACATTATTCTATTCATTAATTTTGGTCATTTACTTACTCTGACAACAGTTTTTGGTCTTCGGGTTTGTCTAAAAAGTTATGCAATACGATGGTTAAAATATACCGTTGGGTCTAAATCCCCTGCAAAATGAGATTGTGGCTTGAAAGACAGGCGATTGATAGTTGGTAAAATCAATTCATCGATCACAGGGTTTGCCTGTTGGACCTGAAGGGTAAAACTATTTTAAGGCTTTTCCTTAAGTTCTAAATAGTGTGCGCTGATGGTTCCCTGTTACACTGCTGTAAATGTATTTGTTTTATAACTATTAATGTCAATAAAATATGTAAAAATTGTTTCTTGTAGGTCAATAAAGGATTTCTATTTACATTATTCTTTTATTTTGTTTTTACTCGTATTATTAGTTTTATGGTGTGGAAGTGACAGCTTTGATCCACAATGGTAAAATGGAAATTGACACAAGAAAATAATAACAGATTCATTCCCTATAGTGGGTTACATTTCTAAACATTAGATAGGTAAAATTAGGAGAACAGTGTCCGGAGATGGCTTAGTAGCCATATTTCCAATATTAGATGTTGACTGGCGCCACAAACCTGATAATATAATCGCACACGTGCGAGAAAAGTGTCTGTACTTACAAATCGTATGTAATGCAAATCGATTAAGGGCCTGATCAATCATTAGGACGAGAAATTTCTCAATAGGTGGCGCAGTTATCTAGATTATAATTTAATTATAAATGACGGATTTTATTGGTTGGAAAGAATGAAAAACAACTATTGATTTCATAAGGGGCGTGTCTTTTGAAATCTTTCAAATTGTGGTTGGAAGTAAACTCCATATACTGCACTTTTAGGGCATACGTTAATTATTATCAAAATCAAGTAAAAATTCTCTTTCCGATGAATAAACAATCATTTCTGTATCTTCTATAACCAATGTTGAGCTGTAAATGAAGTTTTGAAACAATCAAGGCAGGTAAGGAGGAGAGGAGACGGCCAAAATAAGATTCTTACTTCGCTCTGAATCGAACCAGGTACTCAGCATTAGGAGTCGGTGCACTTAATTGCTGTTATTGACAGTTTCAATTATCTACAAACAATTGGAAATGGACGTAACAATACAAGTAGAACTGAATAGAAAAATCAATTATCAAAATGTTCTGCAAAAAAATGACTTTGTGACTTATCCACTTACTTCGTTTACTCAACATCACCCAACATATGCACTAGACTTCTCTCCAAAATGCATTTCAGCCAATTGTAAACGGGAGTTTCAAAATTCGAGCAATAGAAAAGTTCTCTTTTTTTTTTTGGAAGGAGCTTAGGTGCATATGTTGGGTAAACAAAGTATAGATGGTGTGACTTTTTAGTACTAGCCAAATCTTGGATACCTAAAATCTGCTAATGATCAAATAACTAAACTGGCACAATTTTTTAACCGTTTTCATATTTACCCTAAAATTAAGTGACCACTAAAGTGGGTTGTTTTAAATTCTGGCTCTTTGTGATTCATTTCATTAATGGTGGGTTTATAGAGCGAGATAAGTGACGAGAAATAGTGGATAAGAAAGAATTGAACCATAGGAATACTGTACTAGCGTTTACTCAACGCGATAAGAGCTAAGCGGTAACGGATAAAAGTTGAACTTATTTTAAGAGATTCTCTGAGTCCTGGAGCTTATAAAGTTTGAAATAAGAATTTTTTTTAGAAGAAATCTTTTTATCATATATGTATTCAATTCTCCACGGTCATTTGTTTTAAGGTAATGCCGTAATGGACATTTTTTTAAATGGCAATCGTTGTTTTTGGAAGATTTGAATAGAATACTTTTTTATATGACCTTGAAAAAGAAAATTTATGAAATAATCGCCTCCCTGGAAGAGAAAAAGAAGGTTTTGAAAATCTTTTTAATTTAATTAAAATTACACTTGATTAAATATTTAAAAACGATTGGGTTTTAATTATCAAGCCGCTTTTTCGATATAAAATTGTTAAATTTTTTATAGCTGATTTATCAATCCGTATCTTTCCGTGGTGTTAATTTTCTATAATAAATTTATTTATTAAATATAGCGTTTACTTATAAATGTTCACATTCGTGAATTGCGTACATACAAAAGTTTCTTTAAAGCATTTGGTAAATAAAATTTTATTGCATACATTTTGGATTTCCAAATTTCTATTAAAACGGTTAACTTATTGATGAAGTATACTTAGAAAAGTATATCGATAACTTTCTTATCGCCTCATTGAGTTTGTTATCAGATGTGATATTTCTAAATTGACGCCGATTGCAATTTATAATTATAAATTATAGTTTACCACATTTCAAGGTATCATATTTACTATTAGTGCAGTTTTATCAAAATTCTTGTGACTTTCTTTCAGTACCTACATTAAACATGCGACCGCTAATCATAAAAATTAATAACCATAAGGTGGAATCAAATAGTAAAGCCATCGGTTCGATAGATTTGAATTTAATCACACCAACTAAAGCAGAAAATTCCATTTCTGATGAGGAAACATTTCCCAATGATGATGACATCAAAAATGGTATAGGACTCGCTTCCAGTAGTTTGGTGCGTAACTTAATTAGCAGATACGAAGATCCAAAAACAAAAAATTTATTGAAATTTAAATCAAAATCTATGATTGATTTACAAAAACCAAAGGTTCCAATAGCACCAACATCCCAAGATGATCATTTATATAATCGAAGTCAATATGACACTGAAGAAACGTTTAATTTTAAAAAAGTGTTGACTATGTTTCAGTCAATAGATAAATCTGTTCCGGTAAATAATTGCAGGTCAAAGCCATCCAAAATGTTCAATTACACGAAGAAGGAAGACACAAAGTTGGAAGATTTTGATATAAAAATGATCAAAGGAAAAGCTATAATGTTGTTGCATGATAAACCAAATTTTGATAGTCCCTATTGGCAAGAACAAGTTCTTGAATTATTGGAACAAATTTCTGGGGTGCGACCTTCCAATTATACAAATTCCAGTTTTAATCGTATTGGAAATAAACGGCAACTTAGTGGTAAGTAAAATATTAACTAAATTTGTTTCATTAACTAATTAAAATACGTTTAGATGCAAAGATTACTAATTTAAATTATGGAGAAGATTCCGGAATTGATGAAACTGATTCGAAAGAGGGTGGAATAGAAAAAGAACCAATTCGTTTAAAGAGTTCGGTTAAAGATATTAAAAAATATTTTGAATCGGATTGGACTAGTAAGAAAAAATGTTAGTTTTCGTAAATTCAATAATATAAGTTTCTGTTGTAGAGAAATATATTCCTTATGAAGAATATATTATAAAACAAGAACTCGAAGAACCTGAAGAATTAGATTATTCCTCGGATAGCACCGACTCATTTAATACTGTGCAAACAGCAAGTCCAACACATTTTTCGAATAGAATATTTGAAGAAAACAATCAAATTCACGAATTTGATTTAGACAATCTTAAAAGTTTAGTAGATGATTTAATTAATGAAGTACGTCACTACGAAGATGTAATTAATCATATTACGAGAGATGATACAAAGGAATTCGCCGAAATGAACGATGCACTCTATAACATTTTGTTAAAATTAGAGAATATCAAAGCCTATGGGGATGAGGAATTGCTAAATAAACGAAAAGATGCTATTCAGTTTGTGCAAACTTGTACAGCAAAACTTAAATCTAAAATTAAAGATTGAATGCTTCAACATTCGAAATATCTTCTGTATATTTATCAATAAGTTTCGTTAACAATTCTATTATAACAAAATGTTTAATATAATAAAAATAAGTAATATATTTATGAATTTAAGTTTAAACTGTACCTGCTAGTTTTATTACAAAATTACCACAAAATGTGAGAACTCAATTACAATCAAGGACAGATAAAATTCTCACGTATAGTACGGACTCGATAATCCGGACTATTAAAACATAATATAATAATTTCTATGAATGTTCGAGTATATGTCCGGATTATAGAGTTTAATGTAGCAGTAGAAGTGTCAGAGTTAGCGCATGTCCGGATTAGCGAAGTTGTATTGTAGTTTGATTTTTGTTAGTACCAATCAAATATTTATCTTTCTAATATTTGTTTTGATATCATTCAAGATAAAACTTATCGCTTGCGCATTGAATTTTTTCACTATTTCTGCAGTGTTCACAAGATTAACGGGAATAAAAGTTTTAAATAAACTTTTTAGTCTTTGACCCCCCTCTCAAAAATCATCCTTTTCCGTTCTGAATTTTTCATTATTTTTACAGTGTTTACAAATTTCAGAAATTTTGAATACAATTTTTGCTGTTTTATCCCTCTCAAAATTCGCAGTAGTTTCCAAATTTTATGTTTCTACGCCCCCCCTGACAAAATCTAATTTTGGCGCCTTCCCCCTTTATGTCATAAAATAATACACTCATTTTTAAACGGTAAAAAATGCATTACTTAATACAATAATTAAAGTGCGATTTTAAGGACTGTTTCAAAACTTCATTAACAGCTCAAAATTGGTTATAGATACAGCGATGATTTTTTATTAACGGAAGGAGGAGAATTTTCCGAAGGTCATGATATAATTTTTAATCGGTTATGATAACTCATTATCATTTTGATTAAATTAATTCGCGATTTTATACCAAAAGCGCACAATTAATTACAGTTTAAAATATATCATGTCACAATTTTTACATTGCTATTTTAAGAGGAATCCTTAAAGTTGTAAAATACACTTTCGTAATTCAATGATATCTTGCTTATTACTCAAGAAAATTGCACAAAAGTATATATTTTTTAAAAGAGGACACTTGGACGCAGGTCACTGTGTTTTTATTTTTTTTAAATTCAATTTTTTTGAAAAAAAAGTTTTGAAAAAAATTTTAATTTAAAAAAAATAAAAACACAGTGACGTGCGTCCAAGTGTCCTATTTTAAAAAATATATACTTTTGTGCAATTTTCTTGAGTAATAAGCAAGATATCATTGAATTGCGAAAGTGTATTTTACAACTTTAAGGATTCCTCTTAATATTCTGCATTAAAATCATTTGTTAATTTTTTTACGTATCTTTTTTAGTATTTATCGAAGGAGTAACAAATAATTTTTTTGTTTACATATTTATTTTCTATCCTTTTAGTTTAGAATATTTGTAAGTACTACATTATAATAAGAATTTTACAAGAATCTCAAAATGATCCTTTAAGAATTTCTATATCCCTTTAAAGTATTACCAAAAAATCAATAAAAATCGAATTTTTGTTTTACCTTTTCCTCCTAAATCCCTTTATAAGTGTATTTGGTTGAAATCCGTTCACAGAAACTTGACAGTGGGAGTAATGCGCATGAATGGATTAACTAGATTTCAAAGATTTTTCTTAATTTAGTTTATTTTATTTTTCTAATTCAGAGCCTATGGATACACTGTGTACGCCGCACATGGGCTCCAAATGTCATTTCCTATGTTGAAAGGCAACTAGCATTTATACCCAGTTGAGATCACACGATACTTTGTCTCAATAAATACCTCTAATACTTATATTATTATAGTGACTATGAAGGTATAAATAAAATTTTGTTTCTTGCAGCTATAGCAGCCTCTATTTTAACTTGTCAAAAGTCATAATTAAATTTCAGTTATAACATAAATATTTGACAAGTCATTCCATAAAAATGAATTCATTACATACATAAAAATTAAAAAATTCAGGTAATTAGTGTAGGTATGTGGAATTTTTTAGCTATCAGACAACTTATCTTATCACCCAATCGCAGGATAACAACAATAAAGTGTAACAAGAAAATATGGTCGCAATAAATCTGTTGACAAATTAAAAAAAAATCATTTTGAGTAAGATAAAAATAAAAATTATTGTTAAAGCCTTTAATGGAGCAATTAAAACACAATAATAGTGAGGTAAATGGAAAATTAAATCAGATGGACGACGAAAAAACTTCTTTTGAAAGAAGCATTGCTGAAGGTAATTAATTTTTAGTGTAGTACCATTTAAATAGTAGACACTCATTTCCACGTTCTTCCAGAAAGACGTAAGTCGAGTGGAGATTTGGAAAACGAAAAAATTCCCGAAATAAAAGACATTTACGACCACATTTATGGAAACGTCAAAAATAAAAGAGTTTTTTATGAAAGCAAACAATTTAGTGTTAATGAAGAAACTAAGAAACGTGCAAATTCCATCTGTTCCAGCCCCGGTGTTGAAGAAATAAAAAATATCTCTCAGGAGTTTGAGGACCTAATACAGGAAAAAGTAAATTTTGAAGATAAAATATGTGTAGAAGAAAATACAAAAACCTCAGAAAAAATCGACATTCCTAAAATTGATGAACCAAACCCAGAAGAAATTTTAAAAACAGAAAAGTTAAATATTCAAAAAATAATAGATGAGAGAACAGAAATTCTCAACGAAATAAATGCAAATTTAAAATTGGAACTGGACCGAGTCAAACAACAGTTGAAATTGGAAATATCAAAAACCAATAGTTTAAATTTTGAAATAGCCAACATAGAATCAATACTGGAAACTTACTATAAAGAAGCAAGTCATCCAAAATCCACTCTTTCCGCTATATATTCGGCAATGAAATATTATGTTGTAGATGAAAAAACTGAATCGCAAGAAAGTTACACCTTTAAAAGGATGAAAGCAATTTCAGATTATGTTGAAATATTAAAACATAAATTCGAACATCAAGACAGAATTATAAAAAATAATTTTATTGAAAATCCGTATTACTCAGATTTAATGATCCGGCATGAAGCAACACGGAAGCAGTTAGACGAAATTAGTTTGGAAAACCAAAAATTGAAGGAGGACCTTAAAAGTAAGGAGACACAGGAGTTAGACACCATTAAGGAATTGAACAGACAAAAATTTGAAATAGAAAAGAATTACAAAGAAATGGATGAATTTTATAAAGAAAAAATGACTGAAAATGCAATTTTTGTTGAGAATATCAAAGAAGAATGCAACCAAAAATTGAAAAACTTTGAATACGTTTTGGAAAAATCACAAGAAGATAAAGTGGAGCTAAAGAAAGCCTGTGAAGCTAAATTGTATAATTACCAACAGGAAGTTGCTATTGTATATAGCAAATGGAATAAATTTAAATTACAGTGTGGAGAAAAATTTGTCCCCAATATTGAATTGTAAAATCAACTTTTTTTATTTTCTTTTTAACATTTTTGTGCTTGACAAAAAGTCTGTAATTAATTATGTTTCAAATAGTTTGGTTTATAGGTGGAATTTAAAATGAAGGAGAAAATGTAGCAGTATAAACTATGACTTTTTTGCAGGGTTTACAGAAAATAAAATAGCCACGAGTAAAACTTAATTTTCTAATGCACGCACACAATATATTACAAATTTTTGTTAAATAATCAAACATTTTTATTAGTCATATTTTTAAAAATTATTTCCTAAAATAAATGTAAAATTTAGCAAGCATTTCTAATCAGTTCCAAAATACTTTTGACCAAAATGATTCGGTGCTACAGGATGAACCTCGGAGGTGAGAATCTTGAGCTAAATTAAATTAAAATGCAATGGTTTAATGGAAATTACTGCTAAAATATAACAAACCTTAGGAAACGAATCCATAACGGTTCTAATTGCAAGTGGAGTTGAAAATAAATTACTCAAAATAATGCAGTCTTCTTTCACACCATGCTCTTTTAAAACGTTAACGGCTTGTGTCACGGTATTACCGGTGGCCATTATAGGATACATCAATAAAACCTATACAAGCAGGAGCGGTAAGAAACTTTTACAAAAATTTAAGCTTCAAGTACCTGCTTGTGCGCAATATCTTCTGGAAATCGTGCATAAACAACTCGAGCTTCGTGAGTGTCTGCATCAGACTCTACCAAAATTTTTCCTATTCGTATGCTTCGACAACAGTCCCTTAATCCTTGCTCCATTGCCTCACCTGACCGAATGATAGACACCCCACAATTTCCAGACCTATATTTCAACCCATCGTATGTTGCACCGGTAGGAGTAATTACTTTACAATCGGTGAAGGGCAACTGATTCAAACTTTCCTCGATTACAAGTCGTATTAAACGATCGGCATAGAACTTAAAGTCACTGCGAGATGTATTTCTGCACGAGAATATAGTGAAAAAAGTGGAGATTAAAGAAAATACTGAAAATTACCTATCCCTCAGAATGGTTTGTAATTCTTTAACTTGATCATTGGTAGGTAATAACTTTAAATTTTTACCAAATTCTTGGACATAGTCAGTGCCGCATTCTGGATCCGACGTACCCATTTTCAAATCTTATTTACCTGAAAACATGTGAATAAATGTTAGGTTATAAACCAAGCAAAACAAAAATTTGTTTATGTGCCTAGTTTTAGGTTATAAAGCGTCGAGAAGTTGAAATAATTAGCTAATTCTAAGAGATAAAAGTGTATCATAATTAAATACCTGATACAATTTAAAAAACGTGAGTATAACTTGCACTTTTGCTAAAAATTAATTCGAGGTTATGTTTTTGATCTTTTTAATTTTTGTAATTATTGGCTCTAAAGTTTTTACATTGCATTTTCGTGCTTTCTTTGGGATATAATCATCAATTTCCTTATACAATAATATCGCATTGTAATAAAATCTAATAAAGAAAGCAAATTTGCTTACAGATCTGTCATTTTTTTATACAGGGTGAACCCGTAAAATTTTGTGTCAATATCAGTCAATATCTTCAATATGAAAGTAAAGTTCTCGCAAGGAATCGTGGTCGGGCGGAGCTAATGTGCAGAAACGTAAATTAGTCCATTCGACTTTATGTTTGGTAATTTGTTCAAGTATTTGAGTTTGGTTAGGTCTTCGAATTAGGCCTAAAGTTAATTACCTAATTCTTATCAGTCAAAATGCATGGAATGATAAATGATCATTAAAGTGGCAATAATAATCGCCAAATTTTAAGGGAAGTCCGAGAGTGCCAAGAAAAACGGTCGACTACAACATTCATCAATTCAACAATGATCAAACTGTTAAAAATTAAAAACTTACTGAACGACCGAAAACTACGACTTTGTCTGAAGATAGTAATTACCAGTAAGAAATTGGAGTTGCGAAGAGTTGAGAAGAAGCGACTGGACTGGGCTAAGGTACCTACACAAAAATTAGTCACTTCAAAATTAGAAAATGGTTTTGTGAAGCGATGAATCGGAGTTTCACGATTTTGGTTCAAATAGAATAAGAGTTTTTGTCCCCAGTTCGGCAGAAGTGTGGACTTCCGAGCAATGTTTAGCGTCTTCTGTGAAATATGGGGGTTCTGTTATGATATGGGGCTGTTTTGGTGAAAATAAAGTCGGTAATATAAGGAAAAATGAAATCTTGGAACGTCAAATGTTATTTATTTATTTATCGTATGGCAGTCAAATGTTAATGGACTTTAAATTGTTGGCAAAAAATATTTATGTTTCAACATTACCTATAATGACCCTAAAAATTCTTCGAAGCTGTGCAAAGAAATCAAAGCATATGTGAACAAATTAAGAGCTCAGGGTACGTTTCAAGTTTGGTTTGACTACCACAATCTCCTAACCTGAACGCAATTGAATTATTGTGAGATGAGCTGGACAGATGTCAGAAAAGTTTGAGGAAATCTCAGCTAAACATTTGTCAAAAACTTTACAAGCAGAATGACGCAGAATTGCACCAGGGACATTAATAAATAAATTAATAAACAGAATATCACGACTTTGTGCAGCTGTAATTAAAAATGGAGGTCAGCACATTGACGAGTCCAAAATTTATTAAAAACATACTCCAAACAAATAGGACTTATTCGTAGTTATCTGTTATCTATTTCTTAATGTCAAAATATTTAATTTGTTGGGTGGGAAAATACTTCTTCTGTGTAATTATGTACCAATAAAATTAAAAATTTAATTATTGTTTACACACATCTTTACTAATTTGATTGATTTGATTTTTCAGAACAATATTTTTAAATGGGCCGCACGAAGAGGAAAAGGAACTCCAAAAAGTATAAATTATCAGTATCTCTAGAGAATCAACCTTCTATAGTAGGATTGAAAAAGTGGATGAAGTTAGAAAAAGCTTACAATCCTAACTCATTAAGACTAACAACTTTTGCCACAACTGGAAGAGGTTTATCATCTCAAAAGAACTTATTATGTAATGAAGTACTAATAAGAATACCCTATCAATTTATGATAACAAGTACTACGCTGGATAATTCTTTTCTCAACGAAGCAATTCTGGCAGAACACTGCAAAAGTTTAACAATCCACGAAGTTTTAAGTATTTTTTTGATATTAGAATCCCATAAAGGCACCAAATCGGAATGGAAGTGTTACATTGATTCGCTACCAGTGGATATTCCCTTTCTACCATGGTTAAGTACCAACGAAGAAATTGAATTGATTCCAGAAGAAATTTGTACACATCTGTTAGATAAATTGCATTCGTTTGAACTTAGTTGGAAAAAATCGTTAATATCAATTGATCCTAATTGGAAATGTCACTGCTGTAACAAGAGTGGAAAGGAGTTGGTAACTTTTGATGGGTTTCGGTGGGCTTATGTGATGGTTGACACGAGATGTGTTTATGTACAGCCATCAACCTTGAAGAAGTTTAGCCCTTGCGGAAGGTTTACTAATTGCTTGTCAGATCAACCGTGTATGGCCCTTTGCCCTTATCTCGATATGTTTAATCATTCAAATGCGGCCGAAACACGTGCGGAACTTACTAAAGTAAACGGACAGTTGGTGTATCAGTTAACCACTTTGACTTCTTTCCAAAAACATAAACAAATTTTTATTTCTTATGGATATTATGGAAATATGAAATTATTATGTGAATATGGATTTTATATACCTGATGATGAACTAAACAGTGTGACGTTTACTTTTAACGATATTTTAAAAGTTTGTGGCGTTATTAATCAAAGACAATATAAATTTGTTCGTAATAGGAATTTAGAGAAAGAATTAAATATTATGGTTACAGGACTTTCATATAACTTGAAAGCTATTTTGTTTGTGGTAACAAATCCGGAGTTATTGGATTGGTGTGCGAACGTGTTTACGGAACATTACAGTGATAAATATTTATTGAAAATATTTGAAGTAGCCAAAACTTTGTTGGAAATTAAGATAGCAGAATTGTCAAAATGGATTAGTAGTTTTAATGGAAGGGAAACTTCTGCACCATTTAAAAATTTGTTGGGGTATTTGGAATACAAACTTTTATTTATGGAACGTCTTTTTGACGTATTGGCTATTTGAAATTGTTGAAAAGTACCAAAATTGTGTATGGAATCATAAAATATTCACTAAATAAATGTAATAGTTTTTATGTTGTAATTTTCTACTGCATGAAAGAGTCATAATCTGAATTATTAATAGACTTATGGCCGGTTTCAGAAACGATATTATATAGTAAATCGGTGATTAGTTAATCCAGTTCCATTAATTGGTGATTATGAATATCATATCGTTTGCGAAACGGACCATTAGATCACCTAGGTGCATAACTCAGCTCTCATATTCGCTGGGTGCGTGACATCTGGCCACGTTTTTTGCACAATTTGTCCGCAGCGGACGCTGGCGTCGTTTACGCACCCAGCCAATGGGTGTGTGCTATCTAACCACGTTTTTTACACAATTTGTCTGCAGCGGACGCTGGCGTCGTTTTTTAATACCCCCACTATGCACTTCGCACCCAGCGAATAAAGTGATATTAGAAGAACAGGGCATCATGTAGTTTATACTCTGAATTTTGAAGTAAATACTTCAAGTTGTATGAATAAAATTCATAAGCAGATTTGTAGTAGATTAGGTATTCTTATTAACAAAATATTTACTACTTGTTTTAAAATATTTTTATAAAATATTTATTGAGTATTTTGGTATTTACTTCAAAATTTGTAGCATAAACTACATGCTCTATTTTATTCATATCAAGCATTGTCATAATTTATTCTTTCTGTGACTCTAGATGGGAAGTTTGAGTTGAACTTCAGATGGTTGTAAGGTTGAAGGCCTTCATATCCTTTTTTTTTTTGAAGAAAAATGTATCCTATTTAAGTTTCCCACAGAAAAACAGAAATTACTCAATTAAAGATTGTTTATTGTTATATTATTAAAAAATTTGCTTTAATTGTTAAAACACAATTTATAAGTAGTAAGTATAAAACATATTAAGACAACACTAATATTAATAATTTAAACAATTTTTTTTTAACACAAATTTGTTAGCGATTTCAATCACCCTTTTTAAATTTACATTGCAGTAACTTCAGCTCTCTTTGTAACTCTGCTATTTCTTTATTTTTTTTCTTTAAGACTTCCTCATTATTGTTGTTTATTTTTATGAGCATCTGAGATAATTCTTTATTTTTTTTGAACAATTTTTCCTTTTGTTTAAAGCATACGTTAACTGTCTCCTCTAATTCTATAACTTGGTTTTGCAATTCAGCGACTTCCTGTTCTTCTGATTCATATTGTTTCACGTAAATTTTTAATAGTTGTTCCAATTCTTTATTTTCTTGAAGGATCGTTTTGTACCGTTTGTTCAATTCCTCGCAATTAGAATGCATATTTTTAAATTTTAAGTCGTCGTTCAATTTCTTGTAACACATTGTTTGGGGAGTGAGAAAATTTAAAGTAACTTGTTTCATTTCTTTCATTATTCCATCAATTGTGTGCAATATTTCAACAACTTTAAATTCGTCTTCCGTTTTCTTGCGTTTCACTATATTTTCGCTTAAGTTATTCACAACTGTTAGGCACTTTTGCACATGTCTACTTTGCCGTTGTATTTGTTTCAATTCGGGAGGTGTTTCGGATCCACAACGCATTATGTTTTTATTTGTTTTTAATTGACAGCTAAATTGCTCACATCGGGACACTTAAAGATTTGCTGCAAAGAAGACGAACTTTAATCTTATCTCATTTTCGATATTGTTATCTTTTGACACGTAATCTTAAAACTAACCGCGTTTGTGTGTACATACACTATTTTTAAAGTAGAAACACGTTTGGAACCTTTTATGTTTGCCAGTAAATTAAATGCCAAGGTTAAACAGAAACAATATTAATGATAAGTAATAAAACAAAGAAAGCCTTTGGTTATATTTTTATTATTATTGTTTTCTATCCGTGAAATAATTTTCTGCTAAAACAAATTCAAATACAACCCTTCAGGCAAGGAAGAACTGAATTTTGCCAATCAGTTTCTGCTTGGGGATACTTGAATCACTCTTTAGTCTGAATGAACGAATGATTTAGAGGTTTTCAAATCCGAATTTGGCGTTGAGCATGATTCATCATAGCAGGTATTAGGGTGGAAAAACTGACAGACAACGCACAGCCTAAACCAGTGGGTCTAGAAGCATGAAATTTTGCACACGAGTTCCTTATATGACGTAGGTGAACACTAAGAATGGGTTTTACGGAAATCCCATCCAAAAGGGATTTATCACCCACTATCTAATTAGTAGTGGTGCACATGAATGGATTAACGAGATTCCCACTGTTCCTCAACCCTGTGAGGCCGAAAAACCACATCCGACATTCGACAAGAGTGTGGTCATCTTTCTGATTGGTCGGCCCATGTTTTTCCCATTAAGCGCTGCAATTTTGAAATATTTTCACGGAAATCCTTGAAATAGGCGTCAAATTGACAATTATTATACGTTACAAGTTACACGGGCAGAATAATTTTTTAATAAAAATGCCTAGTTGTTTGTTGTGTATTGCTGTACAAATTTTGACAAAAATGTGATCCATAATTATGTCTTTATGAAACCCTACCATTTATAAACTATTTAATTTCTGAAAATTTTTAATTCATTGTGCAAAAAAATGAAGTGAGTAGTGTTAACCACGGAAACTTAAAAAAACTTGTCGGCAAACTATACCTTGGCCACACTCTTTTATATATACCCACTCTAATAGTAGGTATAATGTGAGAATATTAAATGCCATAGAAAAACAAATAAAAATGAGGTGATACACTGGGAATACTTGAATCTTGAGTTATCCTAGTTTTTCTATAGAATATAAAAGTTTCACCCTTAATTATTAGAACTAAAAAAATATTTTAGTAAATCTAATAGCTCTATTCGCGGTAACAATCCTGGATACGTTTTATTCTATTGCGTCTGCGGATTTATACTTTTTATCATCTAATTTGAGCTTTAATGACAATTTTATTATAAATCCGCAGACGCAGTAGGATAAAACGTATCCAGGATTGTTACCTCGAATAGAGCTAATAAGTAGGTAGTACTTAAATTGAGGAATGAAGGAACTGTACCCAATCAGAGAAAAATTTGTATCACTGGGGAATACATTTTTTTTTAAATTTAGGCTATAGAATTTTCAGAATTTTTCACTATTTTTGTTGTATTCTCAGATTTAATATCAGCTCTTTTTATAAAGTGCCAGAATTGCTAAACAAAATTTAGTTTTATTGGCCCTAAAAATCACCCCTTACCAATTATCAAATCAGTTATAAAATTATTATGCGCAACTTACAAAGAAATTTTAAATTTAATACTTTTAAAAATTGAAAATTCTATAATTTAATGAAGTTTGGATTATCGAGGTTATAACTGTATAATTTGTTTAGAATAAAAAGAAAGAAAATTGAGCTTAAACAAGGCAGACGATTATTAATTAGATTCTTGTTCATAATTAAAGAAGCCCAGTTACCACAACAACGAAGAAACAAACCACACAAAAAAGTAATGGAAAAAAAATAAAAACTTATAATGAAATTAATTATTATATTAATAAATAAATCACTGAATTTGAATACAAAATTATATACTTTAAGCTACAAGAAAATCATTAACTTTACCAAGTTTCTCTTGTATTTTATGACGACAATATAAAATTTAAAAATTATTGAGTTAATTAAACGCAATGAAAATTAATTATTTTCTTATGAGCTTCCAGCTATGTTTTATAGCTTTCCTCCTATGTTTAATTAGTGATACAAATGAAAGCTATTATATGGTTAACAGTTTACAAGAATATAATTTTCCTTATTGCATTTAGGTCTTGATAATTTTTAAATTGTTAATAATTTCAAAATGGAGAGAGTTACCTACCTATGTATTTTGGTATGTCTTATTTATCAATTTACAGATAAGTACTTTACAAATTTTGAGATATGGCGTTACTTATTTTTTCTCTTTATTTGAACTATTTTTAAATTTCTTAATATGCATATCGTATCCTCTTAGAGGCGGTCGGAGCTTAGCGGTCACGCGAGTTGACTATGAACGCTAAATACCCGGTTCGAATCCGAGTAAAGTAAGAACTTTATTCTGGCCGTCTCTCCCTCGGCAGGCAATGGCAAACCACCGGGGTGTAATCTGCCATGAGAAACCTTGTCTTAGGGTAAAAAAAGGACATAGTACGAAACATATAAAGTACATAAATCGTCCCCAAATTAAAGGTTCACCAAACCCTCTTTAGGGTAAAAGGACCGAGAAGGATCGAAGGATCCTCAATACCAAATTTTTGGTTTGAAATATATTATTATGTAAGTTATACCAACCCATTTTTAAATACGACAATAATTTGAGGACACGTCAGGAAATATAATCCTGAGTTTATCTCAAAATGATATGTCGAATATATGAAAAATCTTGGTTAAGAATATCTTGGGTAAGTCCTATGAGACCAGCAGTCTGGCGTAAATCAAATACGGATAGACTACAGAGCGGGAAACCGCGGTTCTAATCCTGATTGAGTCGGATATGTGCTGTGATCTAAAAAGTCCAACATTATCATTATTTTTTAGACATACTAAAAATGTAATAGACACTTTTAGCACTAAAAATATAAAATTGGCACAGATGTAAATATACTGAAAGTATAATCGTTCCTGTAAGAAACACAATATCTTAAATTTTCCCCCAAATTCAAATTTAAAAATCCCCAAAATTTAATCTTTCCATGCCCCTTTTTGAGTGTATATTTAACCAAAATTCTCTCGTCACTTTCTGTTTAGTCACCTGATGATGTTACTGTGTTAACGAAATCGATCGTGAATAATATACTTTCAGTATATTTACATCTGTGCCAATTTTATATTTTTAGTGCTAAAAGTGTCTATTACATTTTAGTGTGTCTAAAAAATTATGATATGTTTACTATCAAGTTGCACTACTTAGACCACGCTACTTTAGATTATTAAAAAGTCCAAAATCGATCTGTGGACTATGGGGAAGGCAAAGGGAAACCACCCCATTAACATTTCCATAGTAAAGTCTTCCTGGCTTAGCCAGGAAGATCGCCTACGTCTAAAGAAGATGTGGCACTAAGAAGAAGAAGAAGTCCTATGCTGATATCCTGAAAATATCCGTTCGGGTGATTTTGGTATTAAAAATGGGAAAATAATTATTATATAACGATGTTTATAATATATTAGGTTGGGGAAAAAGTAATCCATTATTTTGTCGTTAGATGGCTTTAGTGACATATTATAACCAGGGGTGGGCAAAATACATGAAAATATGTATTTGAAATACAAATTACAAAATACACATGTTTTGGGTATTTGAAATTCAAAATATAAAATACATTTGTTTCGAGTATTTGAAATACAAAATACAAGATACTGTATTTCAAATACAAAATGCAGTATTTCAAATACAAAATACATTAAATTTTCAGATTTTCATGTTTTCGAGGTATTTACAAACAAAAGCAGTTCTTTATTAAACGTAAAAATATGTATTTAAAATACATTTAATTTATTTAATACTTAATAAAAAATAAAAAAAATTAATAACAAAATTGTTTGAAAAATATTCCGCCAGATTTGCACGTGTTTTAAAATGCATCTGCGCAGGTCTGTTTTTTAAGTATCTTGGTAAATCGATTTAGATTTACAACTTAATTAATAATGACGTCTTTTATTGGTTGGAAAGAATGAAAGAAAAATTTCACTGGTTTCATAAGGCGCATCTTTTGAAATAAAATCGCTAATTAATATAATCAAAATGTTAACCCGTTATCAAAACAAAATCAAATGGAAATTTTTTCAAAAGTCAATAACCTTATCGATTTTAAAGTATTTTGTATTTTGTACAGTATTTTTTAAATTGTATTTGAAATTGAAAATACAAAATACATTTGTTTTGGGTATTTGAAATACAAAATACAAATACATTGAAAATATGTATTTGAAATACAAATTACAAAATACAAAATGTATTTCAAATACGTATTTCAAATACATGTATTTGAGATACTACCCAGCCCTGATTATAACTCGTGAACTATTAGTCGGATTGGGTAATCCCTATACTTTTTGGAAAGATGGGAATGTGTACTAAAAAAAGCAATTGGCAGTTTAGTAATTGGTCAAACCAGTTTCTAGTTATAGTGCGCCAAAGATCTATGTAAACAGAGGGAAAATTTGCTATATTTTACAGTTTTGCATATAGATAAAAACGAAATCGCAAGTGAGGCGGCTGAAAATGTGAATTGTATTCAAGGTCCCCACACTGTAACAGTCAATCACTTAAAATTTTGATTTAGTCAATACCGTTCCGGTTATTTCGATGTCGAAGATGCAGCAAGCTCTGAAAGACCAGCCATCGAAAATGTCGATAAAATGATGGAAATGATAAGTTAAACCGGCATGCGATCAGTCCTAGCATTGCCCTCGAGGTAAAGATCGACCACAAAACCATTGTGAACCATTTGAAGTAGGTTGGATTCAAAA
Source organism: Rhagonycha lutea (assembly GCA_958510855.1). Classification (NCBI taxonomy): domain Eukaryota; kingdom Metazoa; phylum Arthropoda; class Insecta; order Coleoptera; family Cantharidae; genus Rhagonycha; species Rhagonycha lutea. The sequence continues at coordinate 45,919,328 of OY294039.1, forward strand.
ATAAGCTCGATGTTTAGATGCCACACGAATTGACGCAAAAAACTTTATTGACCTTATTTTCATCTGCGAATCCTTGGCCAAACGTCAAGAAATTAAATTATTTCTAAAGCGGATGGTAACTGGGGATGAAGAATGGGTCACATACGACAATTCTGTGTGGAAAACATCGTGGCTGAAGAGCAGCAAAGCCGCGCAAGCGGTTGCCAAGCCAGGATTGATGGCCAGAAAATCTGTGCCGTGTGTTTAGTGGGATTGGAATGGGATTATCCACTATGAGCTGCTCCCGTCGGGCTAAATACTCAATTCGAACCTGTACTGCCAACAATTGGACCGATTGAAGCTGGTGATTGACCATAAGCGACCAGGATTGTCCATAAAGAGAGGAGTCGTCTTCCATTAGGACAACGCCAGGCCACACACGTCAATGGTGACTCGCCAGAAACTCTGAGAGCTCGAATGAGATGTTTTAATGCATCCACCTTATAGTCCGGATCTGGTACCAAGAGATTATCATCTTTTAAGATCCATGTCAAACTCTCTTAGTGGTGTAAAACTGGCCTCAAAAGAGGTCTGTGAAAATTGGTTGTTCGAATATTTTGCCAATAGGGACATTGGGTTTTATGAGAGAGGAATCATGAAATTATCATCACAATGGCAACGAATTATCAAACAAAATGACGCATCTTAGGCTGAAATCAAATGATGGTAACCGTGTTAAGTAAAGCATTAAAGTAAACGCCAAAATAATGGATTACTTTTTCCCCAACCTAATATAAAACAACTTTTCAATAACAAATTCACTGTTTTATAATTAATATTATAATAAGAGACATTTGAAATATACCGAAAATTCGGGGTTATCCCTGGATATCCCATATAGCATATTTCTCTTTAATAAATCCTGATGAAGCCACCCTAAAAGATGTAGCTGTCCTCGGGACATTTCGAGTATTGACCGGGATGTTCCACTTGGCTAGCCTAAGGAATATCTTAAGATTATTATAGAATCTACTTAGGATGCTAGGAATACATGTATATCCTCAGTAGATTCTCATTCTGTAGATGGATTTGTGCAATGTGATCAAATAAAATAATGAGCAGCGCACATTTAAACATGTGCAAAGTTAAAAGTTATATATCACCTTGTATGTATGAAGTTATCACTTCAAAAAATAACAAATTAAAATGAATTGTTTTTAAAGACAAAAACTGCCTTTAGATAGGTTTATTTTACGATGAAATTTACGAGAGAAAGGTTTAAAAAATCAACTTAATTATACTCAACTTCAATGGATTTTATAATTTATTAGGTACTCAAATCCGATTAGTTTTCATTAAATAAAAATACATAGTAATTTACCAGTAATAAAATTATAGATTAAAAGATCTGTGTAATGACGATATCTAATTTATTAGAGGTAGAAAGCGAGATATCAATCAATTTGGTTGCAACCAAAACGGTTTTGGGCAAATCAATTGAAAATAAGAAGACACATTTTGTATTGCAAATTCTACTATTTTGGTATGTACTATGGATGGGCACATGTGACTTACAAGCTATTGCACTCTTAAATTGAAATATTTCAATTTGTCTAACGTTTCGATTTGGTCATATGAATAATGGAGAAAAATATTCCATAGTTATTTAAATATCAAAATTTAAATCTAACAGTCATCATACGCATAGTCAACTTAACTGCCTAAATAATTCCTTAGTAATTGGTAGTTACTAAATTGTAGCTTGCCAGTAGCTACTAGGTTGACTATGTATTTTATAGCTGTAAGGCATACTTTCCTTATTTCGCAGTGTTCCTAATGTAGTATCATTATTCTAGAATTTCTTTTTATTAGAACTTACAAAAAAAGCTTAGATCGTGCTATCATCTAGTCAACAAAAATTAAATTCTAAAAAAATACTGCGAAATTAGGAACACTGCGAACAAACCAGTCTGTTTTATACTTTGTTGCTGGTAAAATTTTCCTTTTAAACGTAACTAGGCTACTTAGGGCCAGTTCTACAAAGCAAGTATAAATTACGAATAAGCTATACTGAGAATAAGTCACACAGATTTCGTTCTACGCTTGCGTAGAACGCAATTTAGAGAGAGAAAAGAGAGACTTATTCTCTGTATAGCTTGTTCTTAGTTTATACTTGCTTTGTAGAACTGGCACTTAGGAGTTCACCATATTTGAAAATAGTTTCTACTTCAGTCATCGGAATATTCAAGTCCAACCAAATTTAAATTTTAGCATCTCCGTTCTCCAATACGCACAAAACAGACAACCTTTCCTCTTAACGTTTCGAAACAATTCGCAAATATTATAAACTACATTGTACAACTTAAAGCAAATATAAATAATCATAATTAAAATCTATTTAAGTTTTGTTTTTCAGTTCTTCTTGTAATTTTTGATTCGTGGTTAAAGCTTCCAATCTTTTCTTTTTGAGAATATTGTAACCTTTACTTTCGATACTATCCAAATGGATAATGTTCTTTATAATTTGCTCATTTAGGAACAAAAATTCTTTATCGGTTTTAGTCCCAACGAAATCAGTAATTTTCCTTTTCAAACCTTTGGTTAATTTCTTGATGCTTTCAATTTTTTCAATTGTTTCAATAATGTAAGGTTCTTGCATGTTTTCTTTTTCGTCGTTGGCTGTTTTAACTTGGTTATTTGGAACTTCGTATTTTTCCAATTCTTGTCGAAGTTGGGCGGTTCGTTGCAAAAGTTTTTCCAATTCCTCGTGAAATTGAGAACGTTCTCTGTTGAATTTCATCGTTTGTTGGTTGCTGCACTGTTCGTAATTATGTTGGGCTTGTTTTAACTCCGAAGTTAACCTTTTAATTTCTTTTTCGTGTTGTTCACGTTCTTTTTTAAGTTCTTTTTGGTGATCTTGTTTTTGTTGCACGATGTTACGATTTGCATGATGCAATTGTTCTTTAAGATCGCGAATTTGTTTAATTAATTTTATGCGGTCATCGTTTGCGTGACTCTTTTCTAACTCTTCGTTAAGTGCTGTAATTTGTTTTTTCAAAGTTATTTTCTCTTGGTCACATTCAGCTGATTTGGACTCCAAATTGTTAGCGTTACTGTGGTTGTTAGATTTTGATAATTCTTTCTCCGGTTTTCTCATTATACTTAAAATTAATTTTCCATAATATTGAAACGGGTGAAGTACTTTGCATACAATCTTATGAAAAGTAGATTGGATGAATGGTATTAACTGACCAGCAATATTTTTTTTCTTGACCGGCGAATTTTGATTGCAATTATTTGAATTAGTTTCCTTGTGATCATTTTTCAGAGGATTGAAAATGTGCGTCACATAATTCAGAATACTTCTAGCTTCCGCATTTCCAATCGATACTACTTTTTTAAGAAAAGTGATTTCAAAAATTGCTATGCCTACCATTAAAGTAATTACGTCCTTAAAAGTTTTTTTCATGGATTTCTGCAATGATGATGCGACGTGGCTTGCATAATCTGAAATGTTATGAAGAAAATTTATTGTAGATTATTATCGAGGTTTCACTGTATTAATGATAATTCAGTCACCTATTTAATTTAAATAATTTTTACTCACTTAAAGTTCTTAATGGTAGAAGGGCCGAACTGATTATAATGTCTTTTGATTTTTTAAAAGCCATGAATGTCAAGTTGAGAGGATAATGCACCTATAAATAATTTTATATGATTATTGTAAATACTATCGTGGACATTTAAATGCAATCTTTCCAAACAACTTTTACATAATCAATAATAAAATTTCTTCTGCAATTTTTAAAATTACTATTGAAATTTTTCCAAAATTAAAATCAGTTTTGTATTGTTTATAAACCGATTATTTTTAATAATATGATGTAATAGTTAACTGACCTAGGATAACAGTTACTTTTTTCTTCGAATATTTTCACACTAATTTTAAGAGTAAACTTAAAATTCATAAAAATTAAGACTAATTTGTTTAAAAAATTCGACTTAAACTACACTTTAATAAAAATTAATTGTGTCGATAGCACAAAAATTCAATCAATTATGTTATTTTTAAACTTATCGGTTTTATTACATCGTCTGTAAAAATAAAGTTGTTTATTTAAAAATTTAATATAATAATTAATGTACATACAAAAAAATGTAATTGAATTAATTTCTTACACATAAGATTGCTCCATATACCATAGTAGCCACTGGTCCCAACTTTGACCCTTTTTTAACAGGACACATGTTAATCCTTGAATAAATTGGGAGCAAAATTTACTTTTACTAACAACTACTGTTTAATTAACACAGATATATTAATTAACGATTGCGGCGTGCCCTGGGGCATTTCAGATAAAATGTTATCAGCTGCTTACATACAATTAACCAGTGATTTCATATTTTATGTATATCTCATTTTTAGATGTTCAAATCGGTAATTTACGGTCAAGTAGAGGCTTAAATAGATTAAATAGTAGACATTTTAACTATTTCTACTAATCTTAATATGTTATTAATTCTACAAGGATTTTCAAAGAATAGCAAAAATTACTGTGCAAAAAATGAAAAATCGTGTTGATATATGCATTTGAAATTATATAATAACACTTTTTAATTAATGGTGATTAGCACTGTGAAGTTATTGCTTTAAATTGCATTAACGATGTCCCAGTTTCATATAATATGCATGTATTAGAAGTGATCATCAATCAACTTAGCAAATTCGTTTCTTCTTATTTTTAACTTAAATTTGAAAAATTACATCAGACAAAAATCAGTTTTAGCTGCAAGCAAAGTCTCCATATTTTAAATTTTTTTTAAAAGCATAAATATTTCGTCAAAAAATGTAAGTTTTTCAGAAATTATGATAAAACTTGGTACTTTTCTCAATCAAATAAAATTTTGTATGTAAAACGTGTGAAAATTGCCTTTTTCGCTCGTTTTAGTTTCCGAAACTTTTAAAATTACTTACTTTTATTATCCTTGTTTCTACCAAAAATATATTATTCCTAAAATTAGATTAAAAATTATAAAATCGGAGTTTAAAGTCCAAAACTAATTTATTAGATTTATTTCATCTGTTTTATTAAAGGTTAATTATTTGTAGGTGCTCCCTTTGTGTACCAATTAAAATTTTGAATAATAAATAAATAAAATACATTTAGTTTTCATTGAACGGTTTTTTGAAAAGTTGAATAAAAACCTCGGCCTGATGATTTGATAGAATGACTATTTGATAATATCACACTTACGGCATTTTTTGAAACAATTAAAGTTTAATATTATGTGTTTATCATAATTGTGGTAAATTGGAATAACAATCTGACGTCATCTTTAAAGATTGATATAGTACAATGATTTATAAACAACAAAATAATATTTATACGTTCTAATTAAAATTATAAATTTCAAGCCAAAAGAAAATTAGTTGTAAAAACTTGTGGTTATGTGACCGTCTTGTGAAAAGAATTCGATAAAGTAGGATCAAGTTTATATTTCTACTATAAAAACACTTTGTATAGGTAGGTAATAACATAAATTTCCAATGTGTAATAGCAGCAGTAAATGAAATCAATAAAATATCGCGTAATTAAAATGTATTTTCTGATGTTCCATAATTAATAGATTTTTTTAACAATTTCCTTAACAATTTTGATGTAATTAGTTGTTATTTAAAAATTTTTTTTTTTTTAATTAATGATAATTTATTTGTAATTTCCGCTAACATAAACAAGTTGATAACTTTGGACAAATTTAACTTGGATGAAATTTGCATACATTCCATTTATTGTTTATTGGGAATTGTTTAAATATATTCTTATGTAAGTACTTCACTAATAAAGGTGTTAAGGACAACGACAAATTCGTTATTCATTTCATGTTTAAAGTAATTATTTATCTGAGTATTAAATTAAATTATTGTTAAGTATAACCAAAGAAAAATTGAAATAAATTATGATTTTATTATTACCTTACAGTTAAATAATTTTCAAAACTACCTTGACAAATAATAGATATGTATTTATGTTATTTGTAAGGAGGTACTACACTTTTCAAAAAGATTTTTAAATATTCAGGAAAATATGAATTTTCATTTGCCAAAAGGAAAAGCGCTTTCAGTATTTTTAAAAATTACAGTCATAGCTATGAGAGCTCGAGTATGACTCAAGAGTTTTTCTCTAGTTAAAATTATTTAGTGTGAAATGATAAATATTTAAAAAAATTTTTTACCTATTTATTATCTTTTACCGCTTTCGAGTAAATTTTAATTTTTTTTACAGAATTAAAAAATAAAATTTAAAAATTAGCAAAGTTTACTTTAAAAATAAATAATAAATAGTCAAAAGAAAATTTTCATAAAAAATTGACTGTTTTTGAGAAATAATTTCCGAAATTCACCTTTTTACAGGTCGTGTCGCCCCTTAAAAATTAAAAAAGCATAATTTTGCACAAATAGTAATTTATCATAATTTATTTAGATAAAAATAGTAATAAATTTCGTAATAAACAGTATAAAAACAAAGAACACCTAAATTAAATAATACAAAAAGGAAAAAAAACAACAGTCAAGAAAAATAGACAAAAAATAAATAAAGATGCAGATAATATTTCACAGGAAAGATTCAAAACTAAGTAGTACCTAATTAATTTATTATTAATAAAAATTAACGTAATAAACAATGCATTTTAATTTGTTGTAGTTGTTAGTTATGGTTATAACTAATAAAAATTTTTAATTGTTGGAAAGAGATTTTAATCAACAGATGTTACAACTTTTTTTATTATTGTCAAGGTCTACGATAGCTTTGTTGTTTGTAGAAGAGTGTAGGGTCATAGGTGACAAATAAGATACACAGTGGGACAAATGTAAGAAAAACCTGGCAAATTTCAAATTGTAATTTCATATTTTTAACGCATATTTCATGTTTTCATATTTTAACGGTAAAATAATAATAAAAATTAAATTTTATTAGTTTGTTTTGCTAATTTTGCATTGAACGCTAATTTTGAGGACGGTTTTGATTGGTGATATTATATATTCGGCATGCATGCATGTAGAAGGACGTCTAAGCAGGACTAGTCCTTGTAAATTATTATCGACCTATTTCACTTAAAAATATTCTTCGTGATCGTGGGGTTTAGGGATATGAATATTTCAGAATGACCTAAATTTGCAGATTAAATTCTTATTAAGTTTATTACCTTATTCAATATAATTAGTAATTTTCTGGAAAACTCCTCCATGTCATTTGATTGGTTCATTACCAACCAAACAAGTTTACTAATCACAACTTTTGTCACAATCCCATCAGGGGTAAAGCCGAATACCGAACAATTTATGATCCACAAGTGAGGTCACATTCTCCCTAAGTGAGGTAGAAAGCTGAAAAACCACATTAATTATCTGGGAAATGTATTCCATTTTTGTCGATGAATTAATTGATCAAATTAACTAAAAATTAAAAATTATAAAATCCTGACTCTGGGGGTTATTTATTCCATAGGAGCTCATTGTATAATGAACACATAACCAATTAGGGTTAGCCACTCCCAACCACTATGAATAAAATTTCCTCTACCAGGAAATTCAAATTAAGAAGTAAAAAATTAAAACTACAAAAAATTACAAAAATAAAAATGTCTGTTGCTTACCACAATACACATCATTAAAATTAAAAATCTTGAAATGGAGCTGAAACTTTGTATTAGTGAAATATAATAATTAATGGTGCGATTTTAAGAACTGTTTCAAAACTTCATTTACAGCTAAAAATTGGTTATAGATACAGCAATGATTTTTTTTAAGGAAAGAGGAGAATTTTCTAAAGGTCATGATATAAATTTTTAATCGGTTTTGATAACGGATTAATATTTTAAATATGTTAATTAGCGATTTTATATCAAAAACGCACAATTAATTAAAATTTAAAATATGTAACGTATATTATGTACATATTTGAAACTGTAAATCTAGATAACTGCGCCATCTGTTGAAAAAGTTCTCGTTCTAATGATAGATCGGGCCCTTAAGCTCCTAACTAGGACATTTTAAATGTTAGTCCTGTGTATTTCTGTAATAATATTTGAAATTTTAACAGCGATTATCTTAAAAATTTTTCATATCGAGTTTATATGTTTTAGACATTTTCGTACTCGGAAAAATATAGTACTCAGTGCAAATCTGCAAAAGAAAAAATGGGTTGCCATTTAAAAAATGTCGATGCCATCATTACTTGAAAACAAATCAAAAAAACAAAAACAAACCAAGGAATTTTTCCCAAAAACTTTTTTTTCATTTTTAATGAAATTGATCCAAACTGAGGAGTAAATTATGAAATTTGTAAGTAAGTTGCAAAAAATGAAACCATTTTCATTGATATGTGAAATATAACTTTTTTTTATTGTTTTCTTATTCACGTTTGGCCAGGTTATCTTTACATTTTCTCCTGCTGTATGGCAGATATAATAATAATTAAATATTTCTTGATCTCAACTTATAAAAAGTTTTTGTTCCAAAATTTACCAAAATTCTGACATCCTTCTTCGATCTCATTTACAATTTCACCAGAATAAGTTGATCCATTAAATTTGAAACTACTAACATTTCAAGTAAACAACTTCCAGAGGTAACAAAAAGGTATTGCTTTTTGTTACAATACTAGTTTTGCTCATCATACATTATTAATGACTTATTTTGGTGGCTTTTCTCAGAACGCCTACCAAAAATAAAAGTCGTTCATAGTTAGGTCAACAGTCAAACAAATTTTGTTTTCACCTCAACTTTAATTGCATATATTTAGGAATCCTTTCATTTTTATAGATGCTGCCGAGTATTGTAGACGAATTATAATGTGAAAGTTTGCATTTCTTAGTTGATTGAATTAGTACAAATGTTAAACCATTGAATCCAATAGAAATTCAATTATTAATTGTTCTCGAGCTTACTGCATTACCTATAAGAAAGTATGGTACCTATATGTATGTAAAATATGTAGCACCCTGAAAGTCGTGGTCAAATAAGCACAACAGTCCATGACTGTATATATTTGCAAGGCTAATCTAACCTGTGCATGTGCACATTTATCAATAAATAGGAAAACACCTTTTTATCAATTCACATTAATTTGTCATATTGGTGCAACTTTTACTTTTACGATTTGACAAACCTGATATGAGTTTGAATTATTAATTGTGAGTCAAAGTAACTGTGACAAAGAATGAAAAATGTTGGAATAATAATTCTCAGGTGTTGATTATTGTGGGTTAATGACTCACGATGGTTTAGTAATTTTAATCAAAATAAACAAAAATTGAAAATTAAAATAATTAAAACCACCGACCGGTGTGGTCTGCGGATAGAAACATCACAAGGCTGATAAGGTTATCATTATTTAAAACAACTTTAATTAAAATTTATAAGAATTATGTAACCGAATGATTATTTTCAGGGCTTCTCAGTGACTCACAAATATTTGGAGCATTTTCTGCTGATGGCATGACGTCATGGGAAAGAAAATTGACTAAGGTATAGAATAGGTAAGTATCTAGTGGTGATTACCCATGACGTGAAATTCATACGTAATTTGCACTCTTTGCTTTCTTGGTCCTTCGAACTGGTTGTAGTCACAAGTTGGCCGGTGTACCTAGTCGTTGCAGAAGTCTTCTTGAGACCGAACCGACTTTCACTAGTCGTCATTCGCAGGTCAACCGCAAAACGAAGGTCACAGTTAGCTCTTTTAATGGTTTACCTTTAGCACACCTACTCCAATAAGAACGTTTATGGGTTCAAGTTTTTTAACGAAATTAGTTCAATAGTTACAAGGTACAGTCAACAAGGTTGTTGTTATTTTAAAAGACTAACCAATTACTTTAGTCTTTATTTACCTTTTAATCATATCAAACTGTTTGTGCTTCGAGTGTGTGGTCGGCGGATTCAGTGCTGTTCAAGAAGTTGAAGAAGATCGGTTGTGTTTCAAGTGTCGTCCAAAAAGTGGTGATATGTAACAAATTTACATACATTTAACGACAATAAAAGCCAAATTACAAAATGATTTGTCAAATTAGTGTTTTTGTAATAGTTTTGTTATCGTTTGTGGGAGCTAATGATAACTTGCGGATTGCGTTCCAATGGAAACAAGTCGATTTTGAATTTCCCTCGGAGGAAGCTAAACAGGAAGCAATCGATAATAGAGAATTTGTTCCAGAAAATAATTTACCAGTAGGATTGGAAGTATATGGTGATCGTTTGTTTTTAACCGTACCGCGATGGAAAACTGGAGTAGCCGCTTCCTTGACCTACATCAACTTAACAGGTTGGTATTGTACTTATTATGTAAGCAAATTTATAGATGAGGGTACAATTCAATTTAACAAGTGAACGCAAGGATACAGACCGGAAGTAGTACTAAAAGATTGAATTGGACCTTTAATGATATTCAAGTACAAAGATCACACTTTGAAAGTAAATTTTTTATGATCAAGGTTCTTTTATTTTTTACACTTGGGGCATTAGAATTTTAAAACATTTCAAGTGTGAAATATTAAATTAACTGTTAATTAGGTACCTAATATGCGAAAAGAATGTGCAACTGACCCTTACGAAAAAAATTAACAAAATTTATTAGCAATAATTATTCTCTTTGCCGATACTAATGATTAGCATACTTATGAAAATGAAAATATGGCATTGTAACTTGGTTTTCATACTTTTGAAGATAATTAAGGACGATTGAAGAATGTGAAATACTTAAAGCAAAAATAATGAGAAAATCTAGCAAATTAAATGCGTGAAATTATTTTGTAATACTAAATTTTTTTAATACAATTACGTCACTACCTAGTATTTTATTTGATGGCACTTTCTAAAATAAAGAAAATAAACATTGGAAGCACACCTTTTTTTTCGTAACTTGGGTGACACGCCTTTAGCTCTTATTGTTATTTTCGATTTTATTTTGCACGGTTTGTTGATAATTTTATAAAATATAATATCCACAATTCTGATCAAAAGTTTTAGCCTGGCTTATTGGAAATTATATCAAAGGAAATCTTGACGAATATGTAAAATCAGATGAAAAGCTTAGAATAATTATATTTAAAATTGTATTAAATAACAACAACCTTGCCGAAAAAATTTAAGGAAGTATTTTGCATTCATTTCGCATCTCCTTTCAAATTTTTTGCATTCGATTACAAGTAATATTTAAATCAGGAAATTTAAATTCGTCCAATTTATAACTTACAAATCTGTGAATAATGGAAATTAAAAGTTTCAATAACAATTTATTACTAATCAATGAAGTGTTTAGTCATCAACTACCAGGGCTGATTAAATTATTGGTAGATCACTCATGAATATATTAATCATTAATATTTTACTATCAGCTTTGTCACGTAATTTATGTTTAACAATAAAATTTATGATGAGTGTCAAGAAAATTCTTATGGAAATTTTTCCTCAACGCAAACACTGTATCTTCAGGTGTACTTGTTGCTAATTAAAAAATAAATAGACATTAGAAAGATAATAATATTTGTAGTGCATACATAATTAGATAGTTATTTATTTTACTAGTAACAATATTTTTCAGAAAATGCACTTTAAAAACTTTGTGTTAAAAAAATTGCTTAATTCAAGCTGCTAAAAATCAAAGCTTTACTATAGTTTTATAATGTATACAATTATTTTAACGATTAAAACAGTCGTAACCAGGAAATATAACAACGACATATTATTATGTATGTACATGTTTCGATCTTATCTTTTAGATCTCATTAGTGGCTTATAGAAGGAGATTTTTAAGGTCACTAAATTTGAATTTACTTACATAACAGAAAAACACAATAATTAAAACTATTAAAATGTTAGTTCTTTAAACAATTATAAATAATAATTTAATGCTGATTATTTCAATCGCCCCAAATCTTTTGCAATGTATAAGCAGCAAGAAAACTCTACTAGATAACTTCTCAATCCATCAAGTTATTCTAGTGCTTCAGTTTAAAACCTCTCATCCTCAAATTTTTCGATAATCTGTTATAAGTTTATAAAAAATTGCCTATTTCACAAATATTGAATTATGGACCAAACTTGGTGGTATAATTGTGTATTCTTAATATTTTTACACCGAGGAAACAAAACAATCTGGCATCAAATTCAAGAGTAGATACCCTTTTTCCTAGGGTTGTAAGGAACCCGAAAGGAACCCTATCCAGATAGTTCAAATGAGATTATAGAACCAATAGAAAACGCGTAATAGAATCCAATAAATGCTTTCTATTGGTGAGTTACCATTTTTAACAACCAGCATTGCTGTATTAAGTATAATACTGACAGGCTAGGAAGAGGAAAACCGCGGAAAACTGCTTAGAAGCCGGAGGTAGTACAATAGCCCCGATTTAAAGGCTTAAGTTCATGTGAGATTTTCTTGCCCTCCACAATAAAATCCAGAATTTATACTATATTTTGAATAATGTTGTATCAAGGGTCCATGGCCTTTATTTGTAAATAGTCAGTCCTCTTCCGGATACACACTTAATACACGCAATTTTTCTCCAATTTTTTGGATAATCTTGCGCAAATGTTTTGATTAAACTAAATTCAGACATTTATTTGATTTGGTTTTAATATGTGAATAAAAATTGTGATCGGAATCAAGACCATCTTTTAGGACGTTATTTACATGTTAGTTAGAAGATGTTTGGAGAAAATCAATAAACAATATTGCGTTATCAAAAGATTACCTGCTATAGTCGATTTGATTTGAAACAAAATCAGGTTCGCTAACGGAGTTTTCAGAAGTTAATGTACTTGAGCATGTGCGAACCCTCTCAAAGCGTAAGAAAGAGGAACTCGCAAATTTAATGGACTGATTTACCTCTTAAGATATCAGATCTCACACAGCCCAAAATGTATATTCACGGCAAATTAAAGTGAACGTTACAAAACATAAGAAATACGAGAAACTTATATGTAGACAATTTTTTGGGAACTAATTTTCACACGAAAAGTCCACGACAACATATTGTACTATACCGAAAGCCTGTTTATAAATTCTTAATAAAATGAAAAAAATCGGGGAAGTTTTCAAATAAATCTGACTATTTTTCGCCGGTTACCAATTGACTCTTTTGCACACTTGCCTCGGTTTTAGCGAACACGCCGAAGGACACCTTGTTAAATTGAAAACGAAACTCCTAATGAGAATAAACAAATTTAATTTCGAAAGAAATCAATTTTTCGTGCGTATAAACTTTTACCACAAAAGCCAACAGATTATTCGCCTTAATTGAAATTGGATACCACTACAAGTCCAGATTAACTTCTTCTCTCGCTAATGTAAAATGATATTTACTAACTTCAATTATCCCTGTGCGCCTTGCATACACGAAGGAATAATTCAAAAAAATAAATTTTATTACAAACGTTAGGTAAAATTGTTTTGGTATCTTTCCACTTTTGTCAGTTTAACTTCAGTTGTAGCACTACCGCAATATTCCTGAGTAATCTAACCTCAAAACGGAAGTCATTCCAGTGCAATTGACTCATCGACCAAATAAACCTCGATAACAAAACAAAGGAAACCAAGCATCCACACCAAGAATAAACCTCTGATATCCGCATGAAAATCCAAATCAAGGACTAATAAGTGAGTCCCCAATATTTTATTATTCAACTTTTATTGATTCATCCAGAAACAACAACTTAAAAATGTCGATTATCTATCCAAATAATGCTTGATGATCGTCTAGTTATCCAAAATTTATCAAAATTACACCATAATTAACCCAAACCTGACCATGAGGTTAGACGATCAAAAACATCCAGACGATATTGCTTTTTAATATCCAGAATACTTTCCTTATCCAGGAATAACACAAATTAATACCCAAAATACTTCCAGAATCAGTATTGACTCCGAAAACTCAAAATTAGCACGTCCGTCCTTCAAAATGGTAGCCGGAAGGAACCCCTTATCTTGGTGCCATCCTTCGCACATCAAAAAGGGTTAATCTTCCAATTATTGTGAAGAAGGATAAATTTTCTCCCTTTACAATTTAATAATCTGTTGGCAGAGCTTCCAAACAGGAGAAACTCGACCTTACAGCAAAACAAAGCACAAATTTTTAAAATTTATCTTTTCCTTCAAAAACGAAAGTACAAAAATGAAAACTTTTGATACTTGTCACAGGAATTTAGATATGGAAAACATTCAAAGTTGCGAATAATAATAAGTTAAAATCTATGAATTTGAATGCCGCCCCCGTTTTACCTCTTTAAGGTATGCGATAAAATTTTAATTTGTAACAAAATTTCCATATAATAAAATATGTTTTCCTATTTGTAATGATTTTCTACTGGTTTTTCCCAGTTTATGTTATTTTTAACAATTTGAAAAGTTAAAATTTGATTCAATGAATGGAAGCGATGTACCTCATTTCAGCTCACTAGGATCAGAGAAAATTGATTAAAGATTACTCAAGGAAATCCTTACAAAAAGGAGATTAATGCACAAATATCTGACATACAAATTAAGAAAGAACTTAAAAGAAAAAAAAAAACGATGAGAATTTCTACATCATGGTGCAAGAATCAGCTGTAGCTGTATTATTTAATAACTATTATACGAATCATTCAAGGTTACCTAATTGCAATTTAGTTTGTGAATAAATTGTTTTGCATTTTGGGTTAAACCCATAATGCGCAATTAGTACCTAAGCAGCTTTTTGCTTATTAAAATTAATATTTACATTTTACCTATTGTTGAGATAATCATAATCTCACTAGGAATACACAATACATTGCTTTAGGATAATCACATTATTATTTTAAAGTTGTGTTCAATCTGCAATTTGCGGTTAGGAAATTACCAGGTTTTATTACAGCAAAGTTAGAAACCAACGCTTTAAACAACTGCACACGATTCCCCAATCTAATTAAGGCAATTGTGGGGTCTAATTCCTAAAATGTAATCAGGAATAAGGGTCAAACAGAAAGAAATCAGGCTGCTTGTTTTTGGTTGCAGGCACTCAAAATCTACATTTTCAAATCGTCATGGAGTGACGAAAACGTAGAAAAATATATAATAATATTTTATTTATGAATCTGTTCATTTGATTAAAATTGATGATTGCAAAATGTAGATAACAAATAATTTCAAAATAAAAATTGCAACCTCCGTATTCAAGATAAAAAAATGCACGAAATGTTTAGATGCTTGTAGCTATTTTACCTGCATGTTCTATTATTGTTATTTTATACAGTTCGTCTCGGTTACTTCCGGTAATTAAAATGGTTACAAATCCGGTTACAAATCTTGGTTTTACATTATAGGAATACTTTATGAAAGAAAATATTGAATCAATAACATTTCCGTGAGTTTGGAAAAGTATGATACAAGTCAAAATTAAATAGATCGTAATAATCCGCATGGAACATAGGATTATCCATGAACCTTAAGATATTGGTGGGATTTAGGGAACCAAACTTCAATAATTACTTGATATTTTTTCAAAATACAAAAAATAATAGCAGGCATTATATAAAAAAATGTAGCATTAAACTTCTTCGGCTGCCTCGTACTGATTGAAAGCTGTTATAAATATTGATGAAACCTAATTTTAATAATATTTGGATATTGATAGATGATAATACTCAAATTTAACTTCTTGATTCCACTCTCTAATCGAACGCATCTTGAGAATTTTATTATTACATCATTCCTGACTTCCTGCATTAGCGACAATCATATTGCCAAAAAAGGTATACGCATGCACGCATTATTTTTCAACTTTCAAATTATAGATACTTTTTGTTGTTAAACAAGTTTTAGTAGTAGTTCTCATGGTACTTACTAAAAATATTTAGGTTATTTTTATTGATTAAAAGGCAGTAAACTTGATTTTGCTTCGAGGAAGCAAGTACGGCAGAAACTGGCTTTGAAACAGACAAGGAAGGCTAATAAAATAGGAGTATCAAAAAGTGACGTTCTTCACAACAATTATAACTATTAATCTTATTAGCGTTTCAAAAGTTTTGCCCGATGTGAACTTGCAACAGAAAAAAATCAGTTGGTTCGTGGTTCTTTTATTAAAACTTGATCTGTACTTTAGAACCACCAAAAAACTTGCACCGATAGTTTTTCCTCAAAATTGTTCTAGTTTCAGACTGAATCCACAAATATTTTGGAACGATTAGAGGTCTTGCAAAAATGTTGTAATTGTTTTGGATTACTAAATAAATAAATTAAATTAGTTAGAAAGTAACTTAAAATAAAAATGTGGGGTTTGCAAGCAGATCAGGACGAGGAAAAAAGATTTGCAAGAAGAAGCTTATTATGAAAAGTTGTGAACCCTGAATTAAAGTAATTGTTGCAGATTGATTAGAGTGAAAGCTGAAAAAATAATTCTAGCTCAATAATATGATAATTACATTACGTAAATAATTACACAGGCCTGCGAAATCCAAGTTTTCTTCTACGGTTTTTACCTTAAAAGATTTATTTCACCTTATTCCAATATTTATGCATATAAAAGTGTAATCCCACGTGGTCTTTAGTTTGTTGCAAAACACCTTGAATACTAGGTTCTAGGTAGTTATTTAAATTTTGTTTTTGTCTAAAAAAAATTTTTTTGCTACCGGTCTTCATCTTTTTGCGTAGTACAATATTGCGCAGCTCCAATAGAGTCTCATTATTTTAGGACTTTAGTCAAAAATTTTGGTTTCATGATATGAAAGCAATTATTTAAAATAATGGCTTTTAATTGTTATTACAAATTTTTTCCCATGGTCATTACATAACCATTATTATAATAATGCAAATGTTAAAGTAAAAGTTTATCACAAAATTTAATTCAGGCTCAACAGTTCTTTTGTAAATTAAAAGTATTTTCGTTTATTATTATTTCACAAAAGTTATTCACTATGAAACTTGTTAACCTTGTTGAATATGAACCCCAGTAATTGGTATTCACATGTTAGCTTATTTTTTTCATTAACATTCATCCCAAAATTTACGAAATCTTTGTAAATTATAAAATTGACTAAAGTGAAGTTTCAGGTCATCGCCCTTTTTTGGGAAAAAATTTTATCAACCAAAATATACCTTAAGTGGCTATTATAATTCACCGAATGTAGAGCTAAACCTGTTATTTAGTTTTTAAGTATTCATATACGTTTATTAGCAGCCGTTACGAACCAGAAAGTTTACTTCAAGCTAAAACTAAGGAAATGTCTCCGACCGTAATATAATAATTGCAAAGTATCTCTATACAAAATGAAAATGTAATTGTCTCGTTTAACAACCACTCAAAGCATGACTGATGTAACAATTTCTTGTTGGATTTACATATTTTGCAATATCATGTTAATTTTATTTGTAAACATACCTAAGTGTATAGAGGCAACCTGATCAGGCCAAGTAAACTTGTAATTTAATTTAATGCACATTTTAAATTTCCAATATAACTTTTTTTTTCATTTTTAGATCCAAATGAATCTCCAAAACTTAGACCATATCCAAATTGGGAGGCCCACAAGCTACCCCAAAGTGAAGGTAGTGATCCTCCAGAAATTGTGTCTCCATTTCGTGTACGAGCCGATCAATGTGGACGTCTTTGGGTCCTAGATACTGGAGTCTCTGATTTACTAGGAACTCCTCGTGTTTATACACGTTCACAACTCTTAATCTACAGTTTGCAGAACGACACGTTATTAAGGCGTTATGAAATTCCAAAAGATCAATTATCTAGCGAAAGCTTCTTAGCAAATATCGCTGTAGAAGATGAAAATTGTGAAGATTCGTATGCCTATTTGGGAGATTTAGGTGATTCGTCTTTGATTGTGTATTCATGGAATAAAAGATCTTCTTGGCGTATAAAGCACAACTATTTCCACATAAATCCATTAGCTGGAGAATTTAATGTAGCTGGCATTAAATTTGAATGGACCGATGGAATTTTTGGTTTGGCTTTATCGTCACCAGGTGAAGATGGATATAGTACTTTATATTTTCATCCCATGACTGGAACCCACGAGTTTTCAGTTAGTACCAGACTTTTGCGTAACGAAACTATGGCTAAAGACAACTTCCACGACTTTAAAGTTTTAGGAAGCCGTGGACCAAAGGGTCAAAGTAGCGTCTCGTTTCTTGATAAGAAAACAGGTGTATTATTTTATGCGTTGGTGAATTTAAACGCAGTTGTTTGCTGGAAAACTACAAATCCTTCTTATACCATGGAATCTCAAGGGCGCATTTTTATGAGTAATGTTTCCATGGTATTTCCTAATGATATTAAAGTCGATGCAAACAGTAATTTATGGGTTTTGTCAGATAGATTACCAGTGTTTATGTATTCACGACTGAACGAGAGTGATATTAACTTTCGTGTATTAACTGCTACAGTTGCCGATGCTATTAAGAATACATCTTGCGATTCCAAAATGATAATTTCGCCCAATATTACTAATTTGCTGAAATCAACAACTTTAACTCCTATGAATATTAGTGATATGGCAAACAAGCCTAATGGGGCTTACCAATTTCATTTACCTACCACATTGATGTTGAGTGTTATTGGAATTAATTGGTTATTAAATACATTCTTCTCGTAGCTAGGAAGACTTTTATTGCAAACGCGATGTATATGACCTACCTGATATTATCATTATGTAAATGTATGCTCTTTGAAATGGAAGCAATGTAATTTATTGTATTGTATTTATCGTGAATTTGTACGACGAAGGTTGAAAATTATACAAAAGCGAAATATCAAATTTTTAAATATAATTTTATCACGCACCATCTTAATCTTCTATATTTTTCTTTTGAATCTTAATTATTGAATATTTTAAGAAAAGTGTATTTTTCAGAACAGTTTTGTTAGTATTGAGTACTCCAAATAAAAATATTATTAAAAATCGAGTAACAAAATATTTTTAATACAACACAATATTAGAGTAGGGAGACAGTAATATTATAAAGGAATTTTTCTATTTCATAACTTACAAAGCCAGCTATTGAATATTTACATACCATGATAGCTTTATTGATTGCTTATATTATTATATTATGCAATATTTTAGTTTTAAAATTAAAGGCACAGATTAAATTTGTTCATTTTTTGGTTATTGTATTGATTTGCATTTTTATAATCTGGAAAAAGGTTTAGGACGACTATCAGAATCATTTTCAAAAATATATCATGATTTGCTACTTCAACTCGTTCAATAAGATCATGATTTATCATTGGTCTGGAAATATCTGTTTGTCTCATTGTGTACACGTTATCTCACCCTTAAATGCAGGTAATCATTATTACCATAACTAAAAATATTATATAAATAATATAGCAATATAAAAAATATATACATATTCGGTTATTAAAATTATATTAATTATAATAATATTATATAGTATTTTGTTAGAAATTCCTGGGGTTAAACGTAGAATAATTCCTATCACTGCTCCCCTTCTCTAGCGTTTTATAGTAGATCATATATAAACGGCTTGTCTTACTCTACACCATGTCTCACTGTGTACCCTCTCGATTAAAATTTTTAACAATATTTTTTAGTTTTAGTTTTATAAAATCCTAATAACATTTTTAATTTTTTCAAGTAGCAGTAGACATTTTTATAAAAAGGTTGAACATTTTGTAGTATACTAATTTTTCGTACTTATATTTTGTACATTAGCATTAAATATGCCAAAAATAATATTTATAAGTTACCAGATAGTTTTTGACTTGGTATTTTGTTATATTAGTTATTGTTTATGTGTTAAATATAAGTTGTGAATAATGTAAAGCCAATGGTAATGTTAAATAATGCTCATTTATGATTTACTTGTAAAACTATCAAAATAAAGATATTGAAGTAATATTAATGACTTAATTGCTAATATAGAAAATTTATAGCTTTATGAAAATTGGTAATTTTGACGTATTTATATGATGCATTAAATCATTTAAAAATTTAATAAAACGATAAGTGATAACATAAGGTGATTGGTTTACCTTGCTAATAATAATTTGTTGTTTGTTTGGAAACATTGAATGAACAAAAGCAAAATGTTTGTTAAATTTAAAAAATGTTTCAGTGATGTTAAACAGTTACTACGTTTGATTGTATTGGCTATTTGTATCTGCATTTCCTGCTATCAGGTAAAATATTCAATTATTCTACAAAAATTGTTGTATCATAGGAAGGACTTAGGGGATTTCCCTAATACTAAAAGATCATAAATATAAATACTTTATTAATTAAAATTTTGTATACAGTTAATTGGATGTTTTAACAAAATAAAAAATCCGCCAATATCAACCCATTACCAATTTGAATTAAATCAATCGATAAAATATCCTGCAATTACAATTTGCCGCAATCCACCCTTCAAGATTGATCTCTTTAAGGTAACAAAATTTATACTAAAATAAGTACACACTAATGAAAAATATTTAATCATATTGTACTACAAGAATTGAACCAAATTTGAATGCAAAAATTTGTAGTGCGAATTATCAAACATTTTTCTTACATTTGGACCTTAGACTATAAGTTGATGTTGTAATCTGCCTACCTACTAATTAATATTATAGAAATATGGTTTAACTAGCAAGGAAATACTAACCTCAACGTCTTGGAAATCATTCAATTTTGACAATTACACCTTACAAGAATTCTTTGAAGAGACCACTTTCGATGAGAAAGAAATAATATTGATGAAAGCCTTTGATGGTTCTCAACAGAGTAAGATGGATTATCTGTTAATGCATGCTGATCAGTTTAAACCGTTTTTTAAGATATGGACATTTCTTCTTCAATTACTCTTAAATATGGACGATGCTTCACCTACAAACCAAAAAAAGAATCAATTAATTTTGGAAATAATTATGGATATTCTTTTATGTTGTATAATAATGACACTCCTAGTGAGGCCTATTCTTCTCCAGGTTTTCACATCAACATAATACACCGAAACGCTGCATTTTCAGGTATAATTGAAACATTTTCTATTATGAAAAACAAATATTTATTCCCACCCAGATGTGAAAACTTCCGTTTCACATTTCACAAATCAATTGGAATTTAAATTTTCTAAATTAAAAATTACTAAACATTTAATTTTAAATAATTTGTGAAAAACCTCATTACATAAAATGATTTTTACAGAAAGGGGTCATAAAGGAAACGCGTTCAATGAATACACCTATGTGGAGGTTGGAGATAATATAGCAATAAATCTGAAAATCAATAAATTTAATCAGTTATCAAATAGCAACAGCAAATGTAACTCAGAAAATAATTACACGCAATCAAAAGTAAGTGAATCATAGAAATCCATTAAAAAAAATTTATTAATTTATGAGCCGGATTTTAGGTATATTTTCTAAGTTCCAAGTGATTGTTTTGTTTAAGGTCAAACTTTGTTTACAGAGAAACTAATTGGGATTTTTCAAATTTAGTAATGTTATTCCAAATATGTTGTAACAAACATATTATTGTGGTCGTGCCAGGAAAGATATGATTAAGGCGTTGCAATCTCATCAATAATTAGTTATTTAGATTGATGAGTAGTTATGTCAATAAATATGACAATGACGCGCGTGATTTACGATTTACTTCATCTAACGGAATTAATACATAATAAGATAGAAATTGAGAGCATAAATATAAAGTGATTGTTTTCCAGCTATTTAAGGTCAAACTTGTTTACAGTGAGATTTAATATAAATAAGCTATTTGGGGGTTTAAATTTTTTTTGTGTTATTCAAAATATGTTTTAACAAACATATTATTGGGTAAAAATAAAAGTTATTGCGTTGTAATCATATGAATAATAACAGTAGTAATAAATGTGACAATGACATGATGCGTAGAACGAACGGATTAAAAGCGTCACTTTGTTGACACGAAATGTTTGTTCTCCTGAGGCGTAGCGTATAGCGTAACCGAAAAAAAGCTTTTCTCCAACTGTCATAAAAGTAATTCATTTTAGCACTATATTTTTAAATTAATTCGACAGTTTTTTTAGAAATATTTAAATATTGCACAGTGTTAAGTAATATTTTTCATAATTGTTTTTATTTTCCCGAAGTTTCAAGAATATTTTGTTGACAATTTTGAACATTTCTTAAATTGAACTTTTCTGGTTGGAGAAAACATGTTTTTATATATTCAAAATAACATTGTTATTCAGGCAGTTACAAATACTTCGTATAGTGTAAATTATTTTACAAATTATATACTTATAATGTAATTATTCCTAATTGCATTGATGGAGTAGAGTTAATATAATAGTAGATTAAAACGGACGGTTACAACAAGTTTAAATTATCTTCTATTATCATTGCTGTCATTCACAATTATCCATATTAAACAAGAATAACAATATACGAAATAAATTTTAACAATTATACGTCTTAAATTGTATTGGCTTAAAGTAAGGACATTTCTGACATTAGTTCGGAGTTTCAGAGTCAGGGGTTAATATAAAATTGATTTTTATTGCATTAAATTAACTTTCTTTTTAAGTTCTATCAATATATTAAGGATCAGTATTCGTCCGTTATAATAATAAATAATTTTATTATATTTCGAAGCTTTCAATAAAGCACAGCAAGACGTCCAAAAGACAAAAATATTATTTTTCAATAAAAATTATTACTTAAAATATTGGTTTATTATTAATTCGTGAAATTAAATATGTTTTATTTTTAATAAATAGCGAATTAAGGAATAATACTTTTTTGTAATTTTCTGACGAAGGTCTTAATGCAAGACCGAAAGCTCAAAATAAAACTTTTAATATTATTCCTTAATTCGCTATTTATTAAAAATAAAACATAATATAAAAATTATTACGTAGATCTCATTTGCCTTTTGTAATTTGATAATTTTTCATTTATCTTACCTCATATTTATGACGTAATATTCATCTCACCTGGCAAGAACTGTAGGTACTGAGGTGTAGTACTTTATATTGTATAGTACATTACGGCATTTTTAATTGTTTATTTGTTAACTCGTGATAGTAAATTAATTGTTATATTTTAAATAATTTTACGAGTTAAATAAATTAAATTATCAATATATTTTATTAAGCTTTCAAACACTTGTATGCTCTTTGTCATAATAATACATACTATACATTTTTAACAATTATTAAAAAACAAAATTTATATTATTCTGACGAGAGCATACAAGTGCTAGAAAGCTTAATAAAATATATTAATAATTTAATTTATTTAACTGATGATCGTTTAAAATGCAATTAATGCAATTAACAGATGATTGAATTATATCTATATCATTATATTTTAGTGTATCCAAGAAAACACAAACAAATTTATTACCGAAGCAGTTGGATGTAGTACACCGTGGGTTCCTAATGAAAATGTTAAACTCTGCAACACCTACAATCAAACCAAACTGATTGTTGATTATTCAACAGAATCGTAAACAAATTAAAACCAATTTAAAATATTTACTAATTGTTTAATTTTTAGAATATATCTTGAAGACTTTATCAAGCAATGCAATTGCGGTATTAGATGCAACTTAACAACATACACGCCATTTTTGCAAAGTGTTAGTGTATGGCCCAAACCTGCTGCCGCTTTCAAAATTTATATATCGTCAAATCTATACACCTTGATGGAAGAAGTTGTTGGATACGATTGGAATTGCTTTTTGGCAGATTTGGGTGGCTCCTTAGGATTTTTATTGGGATTATCAGTATTGGGAATGATTGGAATGGCTGAACAAGTGATTAACACAATTATTAAAATAAAGTCCTCCAAAAAGAAAAGTTTTAATTTAAACAATTCTAACGATGAACTGAATGAAAGTAAGAAGCCAGATATTGCAAATTTTAATAACGATGGAGAATTTGCGAAAAAGATAAACAATGAAGAGAAAAATTTGAGAGAACCGTCTTCGTTTTCAAAATATTAAACAAGTTACAATGCCCATATCAGTATACTTGGGCTTTATGTAACATCTTATCAAAAATTATAATATTTCAATACTTCCTCAATTTTTTAATTCATTTCCTTTCCTCCTTGCTAGTGGACCTTTTGCAATTCTGCTTGATCTGAGTTTCTTCTTCGTCATGGAAATAAAAAAGTAGTCTATAACTGGCAAAACTTTCTTCGTTCCAAAAACACGCTTCTAAGATACAACAGGTTGTCATCGAAGAATAATTTTCAATAAGTAGGTACAGATATCAGAAATCTGCCTTCGCGTCTGCAACTTTATGTTAAATAAGTGATATTGTTAACTGTACATTCTTGTTGTATTTTTGGAACGTTTCATAAATTAACAATATTATTCATCGATCTACCTATTTATATTCCACTGGCCATACGAGTCGGTCAAGTAAAACGTGCCAACGTAAACTGTTAAATAATAAGCAAACTAAAATTTAATTTTGAAAATATTTTATTATCTTTTTACATTCTTATTAATAAAAATAATGGATAATATGACTCCTACTGAGTAAGTATTACCAGTAATATATCCAGCATTTGTTAAACTGGGCCAACCGGGTATACACAAGCATTCCAAACTTAATAAGGTGGTGGCACAATACCTTGTAGCGTCCACGAAAACGACGCCGTTTGTAACACCTTAAGAATGAAATAGAATGAGATGGGCATCCACTTCTACTGCATTAGAATGAGATAAATTGAGTAAATATGTTTAACAAAGTCGGTCGACAGTTATTTATATCAAATCTAGCGTCGTTCACTTCTTGTTTCACGGTCGTCGCCTCTTGATAAACCAGTGCTTTTCCAGATTATGTTTTCATCGCTTCACATAATAAACAGAAAATTTAAACCTGTATGAGTCCAATTTTATCTAACCCGAATATTGTGACTTATAATGGATGTATCATTAGTCTAAAAGTAAAAGTGCACGTTTCATCTATAAAAAAGTTATCCCACACGATAATCTAAAAATTTAGAGCGGTATTATTTTTTTCTTGTCAATAGTGAAAGAAAATATTCATTCATATTCACTCTTGTAATCATAAGAAACCGAAAGTTTAATTTAAATTTATGATTTGAAATAACGTAAAAGATTTATTGGTTGAATAAACATCCAATTAATTAAATTAGAGTCTAATTAAAATTGGCAGTAACTGAGAGAACATATTTCAATGTTGGATTGAAAATGCCGTGAAAATCATCAAATGTGAATAAGATTATATGAATCACAAATTTACTATTCAGCAAATTCTTGAACCTTTAGTTTCTACATTTTGCCAAAATTTTGTTTTTGGCAGACGCTAAGTTGAAAGTGATATTTTTGTAAAACAATTATAACATCTTGACTAGCCAATGGAAAACAGGAAATAAATAAAAGTATACGAGCTTATCTAAGCCAATTGCAATAGCAAATTGCAGATTGATTGCCAAGTTAATTTTAAGAACGCCGTGATTTAGTAACAATGGTTTGATAAAGTTTATATGTTACCTACACTTATTTTATTTATATCTCATTTCAAATTAAATTTGGATTATCAAAATTTATGAAGATTGCATGACAATGTTAATAACGAATAAAACAATTATTTCAAATTTTCAACCAAAACAAAATTTTTACTTTATCACCAGATTTTTAATTATCCGAATGATGGATAAATAAAATTTAAATTTAAATAAAATTGTTTTAAAAATAAACCTTGTGACTAAGAACGTTTCGAACTGTTCAACTTGGCAGCTTTCGGTGTTCTAATAACCTCAGAGAAATTTACAAAGTTAAATCCATGAGCTTGATGCGGATAATTCTATTATGCACATAACCACAAACATTGTATTGCTTTATTCCTCAAAGATTATGCAAATATTTTCAAGTAGAAGATGTTAAAATGGTAACTTCCGCTGGTCAAGCCTTGGCATTATCTCGAAAACAGTGCACAATATTTCATCCTTGTCCAAATTTCCAAGAGTAAAATGAATGGGTCATTCGAGATAAATTAAAAATCTATTTATGGGAAGCATTTTACTATAACACCCTGTATCTTAAATTGGAGGCGACTAGAATAAAATGTTATTTACATACATTATTGTCGCAACACATAATATATTTTTTTGAAAAAAAAAAAAAGAGTGCAACAATTTATTATAGAATTTAAGGAAATTCGTGTTAGAGAAATTTGCTGTTAGATTATGATTCAGAATCAATGAAAAACGTTTGTGATTTACCTTTCTAAAATGTAAACCTCAATGTGCCAAATCATTAATTTAATTGCTTTAAATTGTAGTCGATTGTAAAGCTTAGGAATTGAAATACTTAGAAATGATGAATTGGAAATGATTAGTAAGTATAGGCCCTTTGCCAACTGGAAGCAGCTGAGTTCAGGTTTAATTAATATAAAATTACTTCAAAAAAAATTGGAATAAATAGTTAATTTTAAAGTAATTTAACAAGTTCGTAAAGCTCAAGAAGCAGTATTCTGTTACGAATGGAAAAAGTATTTCAAAAGTCGTCATCGATACTGTAATAAACACGTAAGGACAAAGTTATTCTTATATCAATTAAAAATAGCAACCTGAATTTAAAATTGTAATTCTTAAAATTATTGCTTGTTTATAGTAAAATTTAAGTTTTAAAAGTTTCCCAACTACATGGTAATGGAAAAGACTTCAAGGGTTGTAAAAACTGTTCAACTTAAATTTGTAGCACAGAGGATCCCAACTAATTGCATTGAACTCGGTATCCCTTCATAATTCATACATTTTTTTCGTGTTTCAGCATCATCATAAAAGATAAATTTTTGTTTTGACTTTATTTACGTGAAATTTAACTTAATCTCGGACTCTAATTTTTGTATTTGAGTATTTATACATTATTACAAGTATATTTGCTCTTCGTTGTGAGATATAGGTAGCACGCGCAAACATACTTTTGGCAAAATTTCAATTTTTATCTAATAAGTAATTCAATTCAAAAATAATTTTAAAAGAATTAAAAATTTTGCTTATTAAAATTTAATAATTTGAATTTTCGGGGATTATCTTACCGAAAATTTATATACGTCAAACCGAATACTTCAGTTAAAAAATCATGTTTTTATTTTAATTTTATTTTTTATGTTATGAATTGAGAAAAATTCGGAGTGGGGGTAGTGATCAAACAAAATTTTAAGTTTAACATTATATTTGTAGAATATTAAATTCTAAATAAATAAACCAAAATATTTAAGTTTAAAACCAAATCTCAAGAAATTTCAACTCTCAAAATGTAATTTTGGATCTTTTTTTATAAAATATTCAATACTCTGTTTTGACATTTTTTAAATAAATAGATAGATACACTAAGTTGCCAATGTAAACTTTGCAACTATTACAATAATAGATAACAATTATTATTATAAATATAAATATTATAGAATTAAATTGAGTAAGGTCGTATCTCGTTCGATTTTGGGCGAAGTAGCAACCTTTTTATAGCAATTTCCCCTCGTAAAGTAATGGAAAAACATATGAATCTTGCAAAATGCGGTCAAGAGCCTATGTTGAGGCAGTACACCCTTGCAATGATGTGATGTATGGGATGTGTAGCAACGGGAAAATAACCCACTAACATTTTCAAGTCTGCTTGGCCTTGGCCAAGAAAATGCATTGCATAGTATTCGGCACCTGAAGAAGAAGAAGATCACTTTTTAAGTTGAACCACCTACTGGTTCTTAAATTATCACATATAATTTACCTTAGATACCCATTCCTAATATTAAATGCTTTTTTCTGGTACAGGACTTTTGGAAGCCAGTGAAAACAAAAACATTCTAGACTTTTTATTTGCATCACTACAATATTCATGGTGGTGCAAAAGTCATCATTCTATCGGAAGATGCTCTGACTTTTGCATTTGGTGTGTTATGTCATCGCGACTTTGACACTTATGAAGCAGAATACACGTTATAAAAACCATGGATCATGAAAATAGTGGACATTCTAAAGCTAGCATTTACCAGCCTCTTCATCTCTCCTTTTGCCGATTTGTACTGTCCCACAACATTTAACCATTCCAAACGTCTTTGTTTGGGAGTTCTTGAAGTCTCGAATACATAAGAAACCACAGACCTTAGCAGAATAACCGACAAAAAATGGAGAATATATTGTCGTGAAACAAAATGGAACCCCAGCTTGGTATTTAATAATTTGCCATAGATTAAGGGATGTTTTATCCAAAACAACATGGTCGAGCATGGTTTTGTTATTGAAGGTTGATTTATGTTACCATGACACAAGCACACTATTATTGATGAATGTTAGTGAAATCCAGTGATTATAAAGTTGTTTGCGGCATTTAAACCTAAAAAGGAACGAATTTAATTATTGGCATTTGAAAGAGCGCGAGATTTCACCTTTTTTGACGTGCAAAAGTGGCTCAAAATTTTGATTTGTGGTATGTTGAAGTTTTTGGAACATAGAAGGTAGAGAATGTTGGCGAGTGTTGGCTGGTGACTGTGAAGCCAACAGCGTTTTTGGTGAGGTCCACCATAAGTGACGAATTTTTGATAATTAGTGAGAAGTGTTGTCCGACGTGGACGAGTGTTTTAGATTGATTTGAAGGTAGGATTCTCAAATTACAGCGATTTTTGTAAAAGCGTCATTGAAAAATTCGGTATCACACATGTGGATAAAAATTGCCATTCAGCCATTGACGAATGACCGAATGATATTTGTAATCACGACAATTACGTGCCTACAATTAAACATTTAGAAGAATAAATTCAAATTCGTTAAATTTTGAATTAAATAATTTTACGTACCAATTTCGAGGTTAGTTACACGATTTCTATGCTTGGTTCAAATTGATTGAAATTTGCCAACAAAATTTTGTATACGATTGCCGATCGTTTTATTCTGGATGATTTGGAAGATTTTATGTCACAATTCGATATTTTTCACGAAACAGAAGCTGTTCGAAGACACAACAGATTTATGCCAAAGTGAGGAATTTATAAAGCAAGAAAACAGTGGTTTGAAAACAATTTTCAACAAGTGCAGTACAACTGGTAAATAATTAACTTTGAAATTATTTGTTACACCATTGTTATTATAAAATTTTATTTGTGTCACACGATTTACACTTTAATATGAGCCTGGAGTATTTAGAGGACAATTTGAATTTAAATGCAAATATTAAGCGTTCCTATTACACATTTCAACACATTAACGACCAAAACGAATCTGTTCGTAAACAGCACATGCTCGACTTGTCTTTGCTTATTGACTCTAATTAATTTAATGAAAATTAAAATTAAAATTGTTATTTTGTACGAAACTGCGTTTGATTTTGATTTCATGCAACGAGCCGTACCCCAATTTAGTTTTGTTGTATTGTCGATAACGACAATCATTTTGAGTAAGGAAATTTATGCATTTTTGTTCCCAAAAGAGGAATTTCAATTTAACGATAATAGTGCGGTAGTTAGGCCGCACATTTGTTTCGTCATTTGGCAACCCAGAAAGGAGAGAAGTAAGGAATCCAACCCTGAGATTTGTTCTCTCACAGAAATTATATGCTCAACACTAACATAGCTACCGATGGCACTCTAATGTTTAGATATTGTCCTGGTGTCCTGGTAAAGAAAGTTTTAAAATAAGGGTCGTAGGAAATATCTCTACAATATGATTATTCGATATCTCGAAAATGGAGATTTGTCGCTCAAATTTTAATTGAGTTAGACTACAGTGTTATATTTCAAGCTACAAAAATATTTTGGTACCCGAATTTGACTCGGAAGTGTCCTTACTGAAAGCCAATTATGCTGTCAAATGTATAATTAATCGCTAAAATGTATTTCAAATTGTGTCATTTTTGTTTATTCTGTAATAAATGCAAGAAGAGAATTTAAACTTGTTTGAGAATTCCACTGTGGTTGACGATAAGTTTACACCGTATAGGTACGTAGCGGAAGCAAGATGACATATATCAAAAAAAGGCAATTTTAAGATTTTTACTGGAATTAATTTTTTAAGATTTGAAAATTGAGCTTATAATTGACTTTTTTGAGATATATCAGTCTTGCTTCTTGCTGACGATTATATTGACTCTACTGTATTACCACAATACATTTAGGGATAATATTACATTAAAAAGAAAACTTTTCAATGTTATTTACAATACGGACGTATTTGTAAGTGACGCCATAACAAATTTATGTTATAGCCATGTTAAAAGCCATAATAAGCTATTTTGAGTGCAGTTATGTATTTTATATTTATCTACAAAAACATGTTTTTCTTCAACTATCTTCAAAAATCATTAGTTTGAATACTATAATATGACATTAAAGTTGTTGATGTTTTTGTTACAAACATAAAAATATGCATATTGCTAAACACTAGTTTTAACCTTTAAAGTACTTGAAGTGTTTTTTGTTTTTTTGACGTTGTAAAAAAATAATTTTGTTAAGAAATCCTGACATTTCTAAAAGTGGAACTTCTCTTGTTTTGAGAAAAGATGGTATGTGTGGTATTTTACATATTATAAAATTGCTGTCAAACAAAGTCTCACTTTTAATCCGATTAGTAGCACAATATACTATTTTAAATACAAAAATATTTTAATATGAATCATAGAATATAAAAAAACACTTTTTGGACCATTTTTTCAAAAACAAACGAACATTAAGATGTTAAAGGCGAAGTTCCAAATTAGGAAAATGAAGAATATTAAATCTTGGTTATGATTCTAAAATAATAACTTTTAATTCTGTTTATTGCACAAGAACTTACAGGTGCATAGAAATATAGATCTCCATAAAAAAATAAAATAAAACCAAAGTTTTTTTTACCAAAGAATGGAAAATTTTGAATTCCAAAATTCAAGAACTTTGATTTTGTTTTATTACATTCATTACAAAAATTGTAAAAATGGTAGATCTTAAGTAGAAATCATTTTTGTATTCCATTGAATATAATTTTTTGGCATATCATGAAACAATCCTTGCAATAAATTATAATATGCCATTAAAATTTGTCAACAAGATTATTGCACATAATACATAATAGACATAGGAAAAACAAATAAGATCATTAAAAAAATTTCTATTGGCAGGCATTCAGAGCAAAGCAAAAATTTACGAAACTGCAATTTTTGTATTGTACAATTCCAAGAATTTCAAAATTTTGGTTAAAAAAACAAGATAGATCCAAACTAGATTACAGAAAAAAGGTAAGCAGGAAGGCTGTACCAAGCAATTTAGAGTGCTAAATATAATATAATACACAGATTGAGTAAGAAAATTATAAATACTACAATACTTATTCATCTCTACCTACACTTACCTACACATCATCTCAAAACGACAATATTTACTAAAAGTTGATTTTTGGATATTACAACTATTATGCTATACTTATGGTGAGTTTCATAAATTACAAATTATAATTAAATCTATGATTAACCTTATATTAGTCGATCGAAAACGTTTGTTCTGGTAGTAGACCATTTCTATTGATTAGTTAAAGTTAATCATTGATTAGTGTTTATTATCACTTGAGAAACCCGCCATCAATATTGCAATTTCGAAATGATTTTAATGAAATACATTTTATTCAGTTTTTGAAACGAAGATTGAAGAATCATCAAAAATTATCATTATATTGTTCAGCGTTTAAACTTTTACTGCTAATTAAGTAAATGTTATTTTAAAAAAATGAGATTGAAAGTAATGGTATAATACTTACCAAAGTATAATAATTTAATAACTTGATCACGATATTGCCGTTTAACGTACATCTGTGAATTGTTTTCCATTATCTAGTATCAGGGAGATCTTCTCTACGGCGTCAGTCAAAATAAGTTTGGCTGACGAATACCCTGAAAGAAAATAAAAAAGTTAATTGTTGATATATCTTTTAAAATCTTGTGTAAATTCCAAAGTAGGATATTAATATTTTATAATAGACACGAATGATAATAATATTGAAATGTTATGATTTTTTCACGTGTTACCGACTTCATTAGCAATCTACCGCTGAACTTGGGATAAAGAATAACAGTAAAATAGTAAAATTAAATAACAAATTTTTTAAGGAACCACAGGTAATAGTATATTAAGTACCGAGGGCGGTAAGTGTAGTTTACTAGTCTAAGGTAATGTTTGATCATCCCGATGAAGTCGAAGTGTTTAATTTATCAGAGACTGGTAGAAATGCACTTAACGCCCGATTTCCCACACACAATTTTTTGTACAATGCGACATTATCATAAAAGAATGAAAATATGGATAAGTGTATGAAAATGTCTGTTATAGCAAAAAATATAATAAAACTAAATTTTAAAAGCTCAAGTTCATGGATCTAATCCTTTCGAAATGAAAAACGAAGTTTTCAATACGGATTTTTCATGGTTACTTTTTATCTTACTTTTAGTTTAGTTTAATGAAAACAAAAACTTCTTTTTGAAGGGTAAAACTGAAACGAATAAACTTCTTAAGTATTTATTACTTGGAACGTAATAAAATATTATACGAGTTCATTCACACTTAATTCAGTAAATTATAATCTATTGCAATACATATTTTTTAATTTTGGCAAGTGTTTATTAAATTTAGAATAGCCACAACCGACGCGACGTCAAAGCAAATAAAATTTTTGAATAAAAGGAAAAACAAAATTGTTTAGATATACTATTTCAACTTGAAATATTTAATTCGAAAATCAATTGCTTCGTGGTTCATATAATGAAACTTGATAGTAATTAAATCTATTAGTTTAATGACTGAAAATGATTCTCTAGCCAATATGTCAAAATATTCTGAAATTTTATTGGTTTTAATTTGTCCAAAATTTTTCGAATTTTAATTTTCTGATATCTTTAGAATTACTATTAAACTATAAAGTTAAGAAAGGACTCCCTTTATTATAATAAAAATTGAAACAAATAATGTTTGTTATTTTTGATTTTGATTTGACGGATTTTTAGATAAATTGTAGAGAAGAATATATTTTAATATTTTACAAAGAAAAGTGAGGTGTAAAAATTTCTAACCGAATTTTTTTGTTTGACTTCTCTCGGTACTACTTTAAGTTTTTCAATGCAATACCGCACTCGTATATACTTAATTAAATATTTTACAAAATTTATTTTGGGTTATCGATCATAATAGATCGGGAGATATTGACACAAAATTCCAAGTCATTTGTTACAAGTATGGCGGTCCTTCAGGGGTCAAATTAGGTAATTGGTTTTAACTAACAATTGGAAAATTGGCCCTTGCCTTGGTAAAACTCATTCGTGAAATCGATAGTAAATTGACGATAATTTTCAATCAATTCAATTTTTTATGCAATTTTGAAAAACCGCCTAATGTACCCCTAACAGTAATATAGGGTGTTTTTTTAGCTGCATGAGAACTTTCAATAGGGATAACAATTGAATCAAGATTGCTATGGAAACAGTTTTTTGACATTTGTGTTTAGCAAGGTTTGGCATTTGATAATGCATAGATTGACCATTGAACAACGCTACCAAATTGGGCTCACAACCAATTGGAAGTGGATCCATTTTTTTACGGTAAAATTTTGTTCAGTGACGAGGCACATTTCTGGTTAAATGGGTATGTGAACAAACAAAATTGCCGTATATGGAGTGAGACCAATCCGGGACATTATCTTGAGACTCCATTGCATCCATTAAAATTGACTGTTTGGTGTGGAATACACGCCAACGGCATCATTGGTCCATATGTCTTTCGAAATGAGGAAGGAGCTACCGTTACGGTGAATGGTGTGAGATATCGACACATGCTCAATACATTTTTGTTTCCAAAACTTCAAGAGCTAAACATTGACAACTTATGGTTCCAACAGGATGGTGCTACGTGCCACACAGCCAACGAAACCATCAATTTATTGAAAGGACAATTTGGTGACAACATTATTTCAAAACGTGGTCCTATCAATTGGCCTCCAAGATCGTGTGATTTGACACCTCCAGATTATTTTCTGTAGGGGTATGTTAAATCCATGGTTTATGCTAACAAACCAACAACTCTAGAAGCATTGGAGGCTAATATTCAGCAAGCCATTTATGAAATAAAGCCAGAAATATTGGAAAAAGTGGTCAAAAATTGGACTGAACGGATGCGCTCCGTAACCATTAGTCGTGGTGGTCACATGCCGGAAGTCATGTTCAAATCATAAATGCCTTTAACTGTACTTTCATAAAAAAATTATAACCAAAACATTCCGTCAGGTTTTTAATGTTTTATTTCATTTTGAAGTTTTCATGCAGCTAAAAAAATACCCTATATAAAAACACGTGTACGTAATTGTGGTAGTCTCTCAGCTGAATATGTTGCTGCAGTGAACTAAAGTGTCGGAAAGCAGCCGGACACATCAGTCCATCTAACATACATAATTAATTGATATGGATCTCGAATCTGGGTTAGTGAATTGCCACAATTAACATAAAAAACCAGGATACAGATAATTTATTACATATGTGAAAGTTGTGGCACATGCAGACTTTTTCCTTTGGAGCTACATACTTGTATGGAAAAGTATATTCTAACCAACTGGTATAATGATACCAGACCACAAGAACAATATTTGACCTGGAATCTATGAAATTGGATTTTATTTTACGGAAACTTTTTCAAAAGGAATGATATCTTAAAAGAGAAATCGAGGAGGACATTTGAACGATTGTACAATCCGCGTATATCGCAATATTTGTACTTTTAATTTAAATAAAAATATACACTTGGGATTCTGAATTTGTTGTTGATGGTAAGAAAACTTACGTGCACTTAGGCCTCTAATTAAGACCCATTGCATTACTTTCAATTTTCAGCTCCACCCCCGACCACAAACGGAATGAATTACGGAGGAATTATTTGATTCTGCATGTTGGAAGATCTTCATTATCTTGAAATACTCCATCGTTCAAATCCGGTTTCGTTTACCCTAGTCAGGAATCAATTAACAAAAGAAAATTGTTCTCTTCTACATGTTGTTTCAGGATATCGGTTAAGAAATCTATATGATATAGCGATGTCGTTAGATTGCCGGCCTGGGACAATATTACAATTACATTTTCAAATTCTGCAACATAACTCATCCATTGATATTTTCACTCTTGGTCCAAATGAGCCAGTACTCTCTTGTAAGCAAACAAAACCTGTTAGCAGTAGTTTCCGGATAGCCTTATAGCATATTCTCGGTGATGGACAGAGATACGAAAATGTAATAAGCGTTTCCTCGGAAATGACTGAATATGGCATCTTATCAATTGGAGCTATTGAAGTTCTATTCATGGCGTATAATCACATTGAAAAGAAATCAAGTCGGCGAGTCGGACTTTGTAGCCTCTCCATTTAGATGATAATATAGTCAATATTTTCGGTTCATTAATCGAGGTTGTGCTGGGTGGACGTTCAAGTGCTAGATGTTATTTTGGAGGTGCGGGTGTGCTTGCTGCAGACAGATTTAAACCTTGGTCAAACATTTTTAGGGACGTGGGGTAACAAGGCGGATTGAATCTCGCGAAGGCTAATTATAACAACTGCCCAGTTATTCTATGAAGATAGAAGATTATTTTTGTCACATATTGGAGAATTTTTATTTTGTATTTTTAGTAGTACCGCAATTTTATTATAAAGACTACAACGATTAAAGCTTCTTGAAACTGGGCTAGTAATAAGTTTTGGTTATACAAAGCTTAAAGAGTTATTGTGGCACCTAGTCTTGAGTGGAATTGATTAAGCTGCAGATTGCTTTTTCTACTGTGATTTTTACTACGTTGGAGATATTTGAAACTTTATGGTAGCGCATAGTACTGCAGATTTACTTTAGAATAACTCTTTAAAATCAAATTTGTTTTCGATTCCTTTGTGTCTGAAATCTATCGGCTATCAACCCGTTTCTTTTCGCATACTGTTACTTGAACATCCAGCCGGACAAATTGGTCCTACGTTAAAAATGAACAAAAGATAATGGATTTTCGGATCTACTACCTTCGGTTTAACGCAGACCGGCTTTCGCTTTTGACAAATATTGGTAATATGATATATGAGCTTAGTGTGAAGAGATTCTTACTGAAAGATTTTTTTAGGTAATTGTCCGCAGTTTAAAATACTAAAAGTTCGCGTTCTACCAATGTCCAAGCCAGAACGTGAAACGTGGAACTTTGCCAAAATACGGAGAGTCATGTTTTAAAAAGAATTGTGTGTTGATGACATTTTCTTATTTCAAATATTATGGAAGGTGGTTAGTACGATCAATTGCGAATGCAGGGAATCGAGTTTAAATACAGAGAGAGTAAAACTTTCTTATGATCGTCTCCGTGCTTCGGAGGGCACTAAAACCGGCAGTCTCCTTAGGTTGATGACAAGTCACAATTGAGAAAAAAATACCAAGGTATTTTCCACATCTGCAGGCCCAAGCCTAGCAAACCACCTACCGGATATAAAACAACCATACAGACAAATCAACCGAACCAACATTTTAAAGGGAACTTTTGACATAGTTGGTAATAACAGGACGTAGCCATAAAGTAAGCAGAAGAAAAGGAGAAGAAAATTATCAAATTATGAAATAGTCAATAATGAAAGTTTATTCATCGGAATAAGCAACACCAAAATTCAATAAATTTTATTGTCTACAAATAAATGATTCATCCAAAACGTTGTCAAAATATTTCAATAAAAAGTACATTTTTAAGGAGTTAGGCACCCAGTATCTCGGTAACAAGACACCGTGGGACATAATATGCTTATAAAAAATTATAGTCTTACAAGAAATCAAGCAATATGTAAGTATTTTATCAAGATTTGGGAAAACTGTAAATATGGCATTTGAAGTGTGCATTATTTTGACATCTTAAGCCAGTGTCTCACTATCAAATAATTATCATCAAAATTATTATAATAATTATTATACAAACGATGTGACGTCATTTACGTAAAAATATGTCAAAGCCATGCAGAGGCATGTCTCGCTATCAAATCAAGTTTGTATAATAACGATGGCAGCCACAGGTCAGCTGTGAAAAGTAAGGTTAGAGTTGGTTTTATACGTTCAAATATACTGGTTATACTGGTTCCAACTGATACAAATCAATTAGCAAACTGATTTCACGTACCAGCCATAATAATTGCTAACCTTTTAGACCTAATTAAAAACCGCGTTAAAATTAAAAAATAAAACTGAAAGTATGGTTTATGTCCACGTTATGTCAAAGTGTCAAAGATATAAGAGTGGGATATCGAACAGCCTATGGGAAGCCTGATAGCATCAAAATTATAGAAACTGTTCTAAATTCTTTTTATCAAAACGTTTGTATCAAATCGAATCCGTGACGTCATGAAAATAGAAGCAGCATATAAAAGTATGTAGCTTACGTCATTTTGATACAACTACAGCGCAGTCACACTATCAAAACCGTTTGTATACTAAATATTATGATAATTTTGACGAAAATTTGATAGTGAGACACTGGCTTTATACTTCCAATATCTTAACTTTCAATCATAATTTAAAATCAAAATTGTTTAGTACATAAATTACATCATATGAACACAGGCCCGTAGCCAGATCAAAAATAAAGGTAGGGCAAACGGTTTGTATGGCCGGGCAAATTTTAGTGTTGCGGATGCGTGATGGGTCCGTGGTTTTTTTTTCAAGCGCCGCTGGCGAAAATTTTTTAAATTTCAAGGTCAA
The DNA here is from genome assembly GCA_958510855.1 of Rhagonycha lutea. Classification (NCBI taxonomy): domain Eukaryota; kingdom Metazoa; phylum Arthropoda; class Insecta; order Coleoptera; family Cantharidae; genus Rhagonycha; species Rhagonycha lutea. The sequence goes on from OY294039.1 coordinate 45,956,999, forward strand.
CGCGGTTTAAGAAAAGTTGTATTATCGTATTATATGGTATTATCGCACAGCCACACGCCAGGGGCGAATGGGCTATCAAAATTTATGGTCGGTGCTCGGTCGGTGAGCCAAAAATGCAATGGTCACGGGGGGAAAATGCCTTTATTGGGGACCCCTCTCCCCCTTTGAAAAAAAATTTATTTTCAGTCGCTACAAACATTTTGGTGGGGAGCCAAAGCGTTTGGAAGCGACTGGAAGTTTGAAGGAAGGAAAAAAAATTTTTGGTAGCGAAAGTAGCTTCTCCCCGAACACAGGGGTACTGTGATGAATATTCAATTCTGCGAATTGTATTTGAAAGCATATACCGAACTAAAAATAAAAAAATTCTTGTACAAAAAGGACCAATGTAGAATGGGAAAATTTTCTGTTAATCTATTGTTACATATTTTTATTTTAAAAGGTCAGGCAAACATCCTTAAAAGGTCGGGCGTTGCCCGATCTTGCCACCCCCTGGCTACGGGCCTGTATGAACACCATATTATGTTTACCTGTTATGAACTAAGTTTTACAATTTTATTTGGTCTCCCACTAGGATGTTTAATATTGAAATGTGCTATTTTCTTAAATTTTCAAATTTTGAGAATTTGTATTAGAATAAAATCATGATTAGTCGTGGGATTTATATTTGGTGTGCAAATATAACTGGATACTATCCCTTTACGAAAAAAATTCACTTGTAAAATCTTTCCCTACTTGTAAAAATTCTTCTTAAATATGACGGGCTATTATTTACATATTCACATTTTAAAAATGTATTTAGATAAAAAGTGTCTAATGAGTGATTTTATAGACCATTTTTTAGTGAACAAAATAAATTTGTTTTAGCCCCATATTGATAGCATAAATAGGGACTGATATATTTCAATTTCCTCAAACCCTATAAATCGTAAACTATGTTGCTCCGTTTAAGAAAACTATGAAAACACAGAAATTCAATAATGGTCATTTTGGGACAGAATTTTACGAATACTCACATTATTATCATTAATTCTGTTAGTTTAATCAACTATTAAACTTCTCCGCCCCGAATAAAAAAAATTTTGAAGTTTAATTTTGTTTGTCTATGAGACGAATAGTTAATGATAATGTAACACGAAAATATGGTTAGTGATCTAGGGTTAAAGGTTATTTAAGACCTTTTCTTCGATTCTAGACTTTCAGCATGTCACAATTAACAAGTTTTAAATTTTGAATTTACCATTTTATAGGCAACTTTTCCTATTACTTATTTTTAGTATTAGGTAGAATAAGATTTATTATTATTATTAGGACGCAGTCCTTTAAATTACCTTTTAAAGGTAATTACATTTTAACGCGAAATCCAAATAACGACACAATTAAATTTGAGTTTGGATAATAATTATTGTATAATTCTTCACAATATCATAAAAAAACATATGTAAAATTTAAAAATGCTGGGTTTAGAGGTTTGCTGATTTCATATTAAATGTCACATTCGATGTAATCATTTGATACCTTTGAATTTTATAATAGGTCTCTACTTAACCCTCCAGTGGTTGCGTTGTCTACGATTGTAGACCATGCGTTTTTAAGCCTTTTTTAAACCGCCATAGCTCGTAACAGTTCGAATTATATCGGTTGCATCTTTGAGTAGCTGACAAAAATTAGTCAATCTTTCGGATCCACTAGTTTTTGAATTTTTAAAGTGGTAAATTATTGGTTTTATTAGTTCTGAAACAGGGCTGGTTTACAAGCGTAAATCACGCGCCTAACGGAGGGTTAACCCGAATGTCCCACGGTTTCCATGCGGCAACGTACTCATATGAACAGCTTTCCTGGACAAAAAGCAAAGGTAACCTTAAATAAATTCAAATTTTTACAAAATAATTAATATGTTAATGGACAGGGAAAGAAAATGAGTGCAACGATTTTTCATAACAATGCAGATTTACCGAAAATGCAGAAGGGAACCCACTAATCCGTATACCTTTTCCCCAAGAGGTTATTTATCCCCAGAGAGGATATTTACCGAATATGAGGACGTTGGGAATATTAACTGAATTTCTTCGAGTTGATTTTAACTAGCTAACCTAAAAGCATTTTCTAGAATTTTCATCAAGAAGAAACCAATTTATATATTTTAACCTATTTTACAATATATTGTGTGCTACAAAATAAATTTCTTGTTGAAGAAATCCATTAATTATATTAAATCGCTCAAATCTTTGCTATTTATCTTAATACTACATATTTTCTTCATTCAAGTTATTTAGTTAACTTAATATTTACAAAACAATTTTTAAAATTGCAATTAAAAAATATCTTAAAATTAAAGACGAAGAAAATGCATGAAATTTGATTCAATCTTCCCTTGTGTGCTAACGGTGGTTACTATCCTCTCATACAGTATTAAAATACCATGTGATAAATTAGACGACAGACTAAGTTAAATTAAAATTTAGTAGTATGTGCTCTTAATGCGTGGTGCTGCTAACCTATTTATAATTACTCCTGTATTACTGTTCTAGACAACTAAATTATATAAACAAATTTCTGTAAGTAGCTTTTTTAATTATTAAAAATTAATGCAAAACTGAATTTGTAAATATTTTAAGATAACTACATCATGTTAAGTCTTGATAAAGTACCTTTGGTACATTTGGGAGTCCTTTCAGATGGGAATTATATGATCATAGCTAAAAAGGACTTAGGTCTTAATTTTTCTCTAATTTCAAATATAAAAATTAAACACTGATTAATTATTACTACTTACCATTATTATTTGGACGAACATGCTGCAAGCGCCAAATTATGCTAGGTTATGTTTAAATGTTTAATAAATTTGTTAGATATTTCAAAATTGTGCATAAGAAGAAACCCGTTACACTGTGAAACCACCATATTGAAATGCATTTTGGCACTAACTGCAACAAATAAACTTAAAATTGTGGTTGTGAGATTAAAAGGTATATCGCTGAAAAGTAAATTTTAAATGAGAAGCGGCAACGTGAATGCACGCCTGCGCTTGACTCTTTCCATTTGAAGTCGTAAAGTGTATGTTCCCCTCAAACAAGAAACCAAAAGTATTCCCATTTCCATAGTATTTTGGGCCCTTCTCCTAGACAATCCCGCTCCTCGTTCCAAAAATGGAAGACCGGCCGAGATATAACGCTCCCTGGATTGGGAGAAGTTTCTAACCAATCACGCGCTTTGTTTCATTTTGGGATCCGGTTGCGAACATTTATATTTCTCCTAGCACACATTCTCTCGTTCAGAACGCCTTTCGAACGTAAGTGATTAACATGTGATGCACTTAATGTGTGTGTATGTGTGTGCAACCCTTCGGCTGTTAATTATCTAATACCCTTCAGGATACAAAAAAAACTGTGCAGTGATAAGTGATATGTGGAATGAGGGATTATTGTGATATTTTTTAATATTTGGTTATTTTTAACTTTTACAAAATTAAATGCCATTTTGATTAACCCAATTTCAAGTTGAAATTGAATCTAAACTGAATTTGTAACGTAAAGTAAATTTTTTAACCTATACCAATCAGTAAGAAAAAATCTTTGGATATTTCAAGAAAAAATCGGTACTACTTGACATTTTTTTAAACTAGTCGAAAGCAAAAAAGCAAAGTAGACATACAAAACAGTATGTCTACTTATGCAATTAGATACAGTAAAATAAATGTGAATTTTCCAAGTTACATAATTCAAAGTTTTTTAAATTAGAAATGTAAAAATTCCTTTCTAATAATAAATGGAGTTTATTTTTAAATTGTCAGCCATATTGAATTTTGCACATGGCTGTCACACCTTACATGGCGGGACTTCAAAAAATTAAGATGGCTAGTTCTATTTTTGAAACAGGGAACAGGGGCGTCGGCATTTTCTTGCTAAATTTAATTAATTTAAATCATAATAAATGCTATTAAATTCTATTATTAATATTATTTTGAAGTAAGATTGAAATAAGAGTTTAATTTAAAATTCAATTAACCCTCCCTCTCAATTAATTTAGCAATACTAAACAAGAAATAAATAAGTAAACAAATAAGAAACAAATTTGGAAAAAATGTTTTAAATAATTTCGATTTTACTACGAAAGAATTTTTCGGTTACATTTTGTAGTTACGCAACATAGTTTGAATTCATTGAGAATACAATTTGTTAAGTTAATGTTCTATATAAATAGTTTGGCATTGTGTCTTAAAATTTTTTGGACCGAATCGGTATCAAGTAACTGGGTGGCGCTGAGTTCTCTATTTAGATGTGCCACATATTCCAATCTATTTTTGTCCGAGTTCAGAAGAAGTTACCAAACTGTGTTCCAAATCTTATTGTATGTAACACAAGGAATAAAAGTAGAATGCTTATGACTCACGTGATACTATTTTTCAAATTTTGGGTTACTAAAATACTCTAAATATAATAATCTTCTAACCTTTGAATTATTTTTATATTATGGGTCTACATACATAATATATAACTAAATTATGCATTTTGAAATTAAAAATAAACTCCAGTAATTTAAACAACTCTTGTTTACCTATTCACAGGTTTACTTCCTTAAATATTCCACATATCATGTTCGTCAAAATAATATTACAGTTGATTGTTTAAATATTGATTGACTATTGAAAAATATCTGTTTGGTTGGACGATTTTGAATGTTAAATTAAATAAAATAACATAAAATTAACGATATATAGGTATTAGCCAATATTCCAATATTATTAGTCGTTCAAATGAGTTGCATTCATATACATTATAATATGAAACCTTAGGATAGCTAATTTAATTTACCTACTCAATCGTCGAGTAGTCTCTCATTTATGCAAAACTAATTTATATATTTTTTTGAAACAGGAAGGCTCTTAGGGCTGTATCGCGTGTCTCTGTAGCCCCAGTAAATTTTGAATCGTAACCATGCCGAAGCCAGCTAAAGTAGAAGAGGATCCCGATCCAACTCCATACTTGTTCGTATCTCTCGAACAAAAGCGTATCGATCAAACCAAGCCCTATGATGCCAAAAAAGCTTGCTGGGTACCAGATGATAAAGAAGGTTTCCTTCTTGGTGAAATTAAAGGAACCAAGGGTGATCTTGTCACCGTTGGTATTCCTGGAGGAGAGGTAATGACCCCAACCCTCTCATTGGAACTTTTTGCATAACACGAAAGAAAAAGTAGTAGCTATGTACACTTTTCCATTTTCCGTTGTGTTGAATTTATTCATAGAGTCCATTCATATGGAAATTAGTTGCGTTGTATTGTATTGTAATCGGAGTTTGCAGACACCAGTAAATTTGGAGTATCCAAGAAGATACTTCAATTTTATGGTGTTTGAAAGTTCGTACAATATGATACAGCAAATCAAATCTCTAAATGAATGGGTTCTTAGTTTTATAATTCATACGCATACATTTGGGAAAATTTTGAAACAACCATATTAATGCTCAAATCCAAATTGTGATTTCAAAAGAATTTACTCATATTTTTTTTAATAAATTTTATTAAAATAATGAAAATTATTACATGATATAATTAACTTGCTAAAAATATAATATTGATCAAGATTCAAATGTGCAGTAATTAGAGTTACTAAAAGTTAAAGTAATGAGTTATAATCTCAAATATTGCGGTTTTTAATTGTTTTTATATTTAAATGTATCTGCTTAAAAAATAAAAACAAGTGAAACCCACCCATAGTTGCGCTTATAAATCATGCTAGCAATTTTCAGTAACTTGATTTACTAGGTTCTGCTATTGTATCATCTTTAGAAAACTCATTGAAATCACTGAGGAAATCTCGGTAAATTGTTTATTATTATTGGATATATTTTAATGCGTTTTTTTAAACGTTTTTTATTGTTATTAAAATGTAGGTATATCGTACATAGCACACTTGAAAAACTTTAACCCCTTACTGCATGCGTGCTCTGTATGGCACAAAAAAAAATGCTATCAAAACAAAATTATAATGTATTTTTGTAGTCTAAATTTAAATTTTAATATTTTATTTACATTGCATTTAAAAAAAGGCACCTAAAATACATAAAAACTGTTCAATAATTATTATTGCATTGTAATTTTACACAATTATAAAAGAAACAAAAACTCATGTCGTAAGGGAGGAGTTAAGTAATTTTTCAATAATTTATGGAAAAAATATTTGAGTAAAATTCTAACATAGACATTACTATTTGTGTGAGTAGGAAAAGGCGTTTAGAAAGGAATTTGTAAACCAAGTAAATCCGCCCAAGTTCGAAAAAGTCGAAGATATGGCTGATTTGACCTTCTTAAATGAAGCTGCTGTTTTACACAACTTAAAACAACGATACTACTGTCAACTAATTTATGTAAGTTGGACCAAAAACCATTAGTAACTTTTTTTCTCTGTTCAATAGGAAAAAGCTTATAAGAAAGAATTGGTAACACAAGTAAATCCTCCCAAATATGAGAAAGCTGAAGATATGTCTAACTTGACATACCTTAATGATGCTTCAGTTTTACATAACTTGAAGCAACGGTATTATAATCAACTTATCTATGTAAGTTTTGGCCATTTAGTTTGGCCACATCGAGAGCGCTTTTCTTTTCGTTCCCAAGACTGAGAGATAATACCAAAAACAATTTGGAGTTCTCTTTCTCATATTTACTTTTTTGATTAATTACCTCTTTGCAGTCGTATCGACAAAAGCGGAAGTGCACCGCCAAAAGTCTGCGATCTAAGAAGATGTTTTTTCTAACACTATTTTTATTGCATGCTCAATAACCAAATACCAAATATCACTTTACCAAATTTATCCACAACATACTTCAATGGATAGTTAGGTATCCTTTAACCATAATCCAAAGATTGTTTTATTAATTTACCTGTCCAAAAATTTGCTACATATTAAATTTGTGTATTATTTTAAATGTTATTTCACAGACTTATTCTGGACTTTTCTGCGTCGCTATCAACCCTTACAAGCGTTTCCCAGTATACACAAACAGGTGCGCTAAATTATACCGTGGTAAGAGGCGTAATGAAGTACCACCCCATATTTTCGCTATTTCTGACGGCGCTTACGTGAACATGCTTACCAGTAAGTTTGTCTAAAAAGTCCTAAAATTCAAAATTAAACCAATTCAATTTTCAGATCACGAAAATCAATCTATGTTGATTACGTAAGTTTCTAATATTTCTCTTAAAATTTTGATATTAATCTTCTTTTCCCAAATAGTGGTGAATCTGGAGCTGGAAAGACTGAAAACACGAAGAAGGTAATCGCGTACTTCGCCACTGTTGGTGCTTCGCAAAAGAAAGATGCCGTAAAGACTGTAAGTCTTGAAGATCAAGTCGTACAAACCAATCCAGTACTTGAAGCTTTTGGTAACGCCAAAACTGTCCGTAATGATAACTCCTCTCGTTTCGTAAGTTAAACTATTTCTTCACTTTTTTGAATTTCTTTCAAACATAATCTGCTTTAGGGTAAATTCATCCGTATTCACTTTGGTCCCACTGGTAAATTGGCTGGAGCTGATATCGAAACTTGTAAGTTTACTTGGTCATATTGAAAAAAATGTTATTGAATACATTTTTATTATTCCAGATTTGTTGGAGAAAGCTCGTGTCATCTCTCAACAGCCACTTGAAAGATCCTACCATATTTTCTACCAAATGATGTCCGGCTCTGTGAAAGGGCTTAAAGGTAACGATAAGTTATCTATTGACTATTTATAGATAATTATTCTTTTAAAACTCTTTCTTCATTTTAAATTTTATATTCAGGTTCCATGTACATAATCTGATAAATTTTCAACTATGTGATTTTGTTGGTGTTAACTTTATATTGTAAAATTTAGAACATTGTTTGCTGTCGGCTCCCATCACCGAATATTACTATGTAGCTCAAGGAAAAACTACTATTCCAAATGTAGATGATGGTGAAGAATGTTCACTCACCGACGTAAGTGGGCAGCGAGAAGCGGTCAAACATATACATGCGCATTTTTCTTGCATTAATTTGTTATTAGTAGGGTAGCTCAGCGGGGTAGCAGCTGATTTTGTTAAACTTAGCGATATACTTTCCTAACACCTTGAATGAGCTTAAAAAATACCTATTACATTGGTACAGCATTCGATACAAACACCATAGTGTTTACTAAAATTGTATCAAATGTGTTTTTGTAGTTTGTTTTTATTTAAAAAATATTGTTTATAAAGTCGTTAGATGACTCGACTTAAAAGTGTTGCTTAACCCATAGAACACTGCCTGCTGTCAAATAAAATCACCGACTACTACTTTGTATCCCAAGGCAAAACTTCCATTCCGGGAGTGGATGATGGTGAAGAAGGTGAAAATACCGATGTAAGCCCAGCTTCCTTTTTTGTAGCGCTCAATGTCTTTCTGTATACTAATTTATATTAGAAGCTTGTTGATGTTCAACCCAATATTACTTTATATTGCACTTAAATTTTTCTTCACGTTTACTAGTGACAATTAAGCCGGCCATGCCTAGTAGTAAATACTTAGTAAATAAGTTTATCTGCCATAGAAATGTGCTACTTGAGTAATTGGATATACGACTATCCGTACATTAGTCGCTGTCAAATTCGTATTCCTGCTATCAGCGATTATCTCGATGGAGAAGCAACAAATGTAAGCAATGTTTGGTCGAGTATCGCTGATCGTTCAGGGAGCGCGCGGTCCATAAATACAAATTGGAATTTTATATAAACTGTAAAAGCTTCATCTTTATGGTGGATAAAGGAAAATACTAGGCATCGCTCGCTCCCTGTCTGCATGACAATCATCCCTGACGTTTATGACCCCCACGTAATTACCTACGAGTTACGTTACCACGACAAAAGCATTTTCGCACCGTTTGCTCTCTACACCTACTAACTTCTTGTAAATATCATTATCACTAACTTTTTTTCCCCTTGCAATATCTCTTACCCTTCTCAAATTATTAATTTTCAGCAATCGAGGTAAAATTCAATCTGCATTTTCATCAACTCTTTTTTCTCTACTTGGTTGTTAATAAACTTCGTTTAGCATTTCTCAATTATATTTATGAAACAATTTTCTAACTTTTTAACGACTAATGCTTTCCAACAGAAAAAACATTGTTGTCAAACGACATCTACGACTACTACAACGTCTCTCAGGGTAAAATTACTATTCCTAACATCGATGACTCCGAAGAAATTCAATTGACAGACGTAAGTAACTTGAAATAAGTCACTGACCAGGTATAAAATTAGAAACAATTCCTCATTCATAAATATAATAAAATCTTTTCGGACGGTTGACATATTTGACATTACGTTCTCTTAATGCTTTACAAATTTAAGCTTTACTATGGTGAAACTAATGTGGGTAAGTTTTTCTATGTGATGGCGTTTAGCTTAAATTTATCAACTGTATATAAATGGCAAAACTAAAAAAAAAAAAAAATTTATTATCAATTGGTGGTCAATTTTGTTTCCCTTCGAAATACAACAAATTTCTTATTTGATAAAATAAATTGATAATAAAAATTTTTGAAAAGCAATTTTTGAGTAGCTTCGTTGACTGCAAATTCATATGTATATAAATTCACAAAAAGTAGCTGTAGATTTGCTTAAGCTTCTACCGCTAGCGAAAATTAAATACACATACACAAAAATAATATCAGGTCAGGTTTCTAGAGAAATAAACCCGGAGGTTTATAATGGTCACAATTTAAAATCCAACCTGGTGTTATTTTACACGCAATTGATATCTTGCAAACAGTCATTTGATTTTAATTCTGTAATTTAGGAAGCCTTCGATATCTTGGGTTTCACTCAACAAGAAAAAGATGATGTATACAAAATTACCGCCGCTGTCATGCATATGGGTGGTATGAAATTCAAGCAAAGGGGTCGTGAAGAACAAGCCGAAGCTGATGGTACTGAGGTAATTTCAATCATCCATCTCCAAGAACCAATTTACATCAATATCATTATAGGAAGGTGATCGTGTTGCTAAACTCTTGGGAGTTGAAACTCCACCTTTGTACTTGGCTTTACTTAAGCCCAGAATTAAAGTAGGTAACGAATTCGTTACCCAAGGTCGTAATGTGAGCCAAGTAAGCTATTCCGTTGGTGCTATGTCAAAGGCCATGTTCGACAGGGTGTTCAAATATCTTGTCAAGAAGTGTAACGAAACTTTGGATACCAAACAAAAAAGACAACATTTCATTGGTGTACTGGATATTGCTGGTTTTGAAATTTTCGATGTAAGTTTTTTTTGACCAAGTTTATTAAAACACTAAATTCTTTCTTATTCATATTACAAAATTATCTTTTTCAAAAAAAGAAAACATTTAGTGTTTTTTTACTCTTCAGTTTTGTTAACTTTTCCAATGCCCAAATGTTGCTCTTCAAGACTAATCAAAATTGGAAAATTTAACATAGCAATATTAAATAAGATACTTTAAATTTAAGAAACTTTACTTAGATTCGAATAGGAAAAGATGCAGCAATCCCGCAAATACAAATTTTAGTTTTAAGTATTGTTTTTCAGGATTTTTATATTATATTAGTTTTCTTTTCTTCTTATTTTTAAGGCAACGAAATTCTCTTGATTGGTTATTTGTACAATACCAAGTGTTTTCTTCTTATTCTCGTTCTCTTTTGCATTCTTAAAAAAAAAACTATTAACATTATTTTTATTTTGCAAATTTTGACGCTTTTTATTTTAATTTATCAGTATAACGGATTTGAGCAGCTTTGCATTAACTTTACAAATGAAAAATTGCAACAATTCTTTAATCACCACATGTTCGTGCTTGAACAAGAAGAATACGAACGCGAGGGAATCGTATGGGTCTTCATTGATTTTGGAATGGATCTTTTGGCTTGTATTGAGCTTATTGAAAAGGTACTAACGCTTTTTTAGCTTTTTAATTCTTGGGCAACTTCTCTATAGGTAAAAACTTGTTTATTACGGAATGCTTATGCTAACAATTTTGATTTGCAATTAGAGTATTTCAGGTGGCGATTTCCAGAATTTATCATTGTGGATCTTGTGTTGATTAACCCGTTGGTATATCTGTTTTTATTAATTTCCTGTAGTACAATGGATTCGAACAACTGTGTATTAACTTTACCAACGAAAAATTGCAACAATTCTTTAACCATCACATGTTCGTACTCGAACAAGAAGAATACAAAAAGGAAGGCATCGATTGGATCTTTATTGATTTCGGCATGGATTTGCTTGCTTGTATTGAACTTATCGAAAAGGTAATTTTAGGCAGGAGGCGCCGAGATATTCTTCAAGGTATTTCTATCCACAAAACCCAACGAAAGGGTTTTTGCAGATTTCCACTCTTCTGATTTTAATAATCGAACGACATATTGAACAATGTCGTTTTTCCACTGTATTTTGTCTTCTGTTCTGTTCTGTTCTGTTCTGTTATTGTATTATATGTATTGTGGTACGTGAGATTGATCTAACAACACACTGAACTGTGTTGGCCAGCTCCAGTTGTTGAAATGTATTGGAGCCTGTTTTATATGCTTTTGTTCTTGTTAAATGCAGTATAACGGATTCGAGCAACTTTGTATCAACTTTACAAATGAAAAGTTGCAACAGTTCTTTAATCATCACATGTTCGTACTTGAACAAGAAGAATATAAAAGAGAAGGCATTGAATGGACCTTCATTGATTTTGGCATGGATTTACTTGCATGTATAGAACTTATCGAGAAGGTAATCATCACAGGTTCAAGGAAAAACCTCCGGTTGGCTTTATTGTTCCATAATTGTGTTGGTTTATATTTTTATAGCGTTATGTGACATATTTTCCAAAGAATGGATTGTCTCATCACTGTCTCCATAGTTTTAGCAAATGCAAAAAACTCAATGAATTTGAAGTTGCAATCATAAAATTAATTATTAATATAACATCTTGATCGTTATGCTTGTGTTTAAGTTAGGACAGTGTTGCACCCAAGAAACGGTGCTCTACTGTTTTAATTTGTGTGACTTAACCATGTTTTTTGTGTACCTCCAGTATAACGGTTTCGAACAACTTTGTATCAACTTTACAAACGAAAAGTTGCAACAATTCTTTAACCATCATATGTTTGTACTCGAGCAAGAAGAGTACAAACGAGAAGGCATTGAATGGGCTTTCATTGATTTTGGCATGGATTTAGTTGCTTGTATCGATCTTATCGAAAAGGTAATTTGCAATAATTACGATTTGCAAACACCGAAATGTTCAGCTGTAGCAGAACATTTTAAGAACCAAATAATATTCATTCTAATATTCTATGTTAAAGTGTGTAAATGTAGTATATCCTAGAAATGTGAAACCCTAATTCCTTATTTATGTTTACTAAGAGTTCTTTAGCTTTGTGTTGAATATGCTTCTGATGCCTAGCCACACTAACTTACAGTACAATGGATTTAACCAACTGTGCATAAACTATTCCAATGAAAAATTACAACAATTTTTTAACCACCAAATGTTTATCTTGGAACAAGAAGAGTACGAACGGGAAGATATTCATTGGGTTTTCATAGATTTCGGTATGGATCTTCAACCAACTATAGATTTGATAGAAAAGGTATTCTCTAAAAATTATTGGTCATCTCATCACTTTGCACTTGTTGTATATCCTAGAAACCGCAATATTTTTCTAGCACAATTTTTTATTAAGTAGGTATATGCACAGTTCACGGTAATATTTGTCGCTTTTGCTGCTATGAGCTCTCGAGTCACATTTTATTAGCACAGGTATGTGTTATAATTTTTATATGTCGATGTGATCACACCATAGTTTTATAATAGACTAAATTCAAGTTCAGAAAAAAATAAATTGTTTAGAAAAAAATGTGTGTAAAGGAATCACATCGGCATCACAATAATTGTTTCTATTTTCTTTATTTATTAATATAATTTGATATCTGATAGCCCATGGGTATCTTATCCATCCTTGAAGAAGAATCTATGTTCCCCAAAGCTACTGACAAGACCTTTGAAGAAAAATTGAACAACAACCATTTGGGCAAATCTCCCAACTTCTTGAAACCAAAACCACCAAAGCCAGGCCAACAAGCAGCTCACTTCTCTATTGGCCATTATGCCGGCAATGTAAATATAAATTTTTTTTTAGACAATTCCAGTTCAGCATTACGATTTTATTTAGGTACCTTACAATGTAACTGGCTGGTTAGAAAAGAACAAGGATCCATTGAACGACACCGTCGTTGATTTGTTCAAGAAGGGATCCAACGCACTTGTTGTCGAAATCTTTGCCGATCATCCTGGTCAATCTGGTGGTAAAGACGATGCTGGAGCTAAAGGTAATAATGTTCAATTACATCCATATCACAAAAATTTTTCAGTCAAAAATATTTCTTGATAAGGCCCAATTTTGTACAAAATTTAAATTTATTTAATAAATATAGGTCCAAAACGTCAAAAGGGTTCTGCCTTCCAAACTGTGTCCAGTTTATACAAGGTTAATAACTTTTCTGCTCACTAAGGACGCTGAGTTCAGAATTCCTTTCACATCTACCATCATATTTCCTATCCCATCACGATATTCAAATTAAAGTACAAAATGGCACAATAAAATTTCATTCCTTAATTTACAATATTGTGGCTGTAATTGCTTCTGTCTATACAGCTTTAGAATATGCTTTATATTTTATTAGGTGGTCGTGGTAAGAAGAGTGGTAGCATGGCAACCGTATCCTCTTCCTACAGGGTAGGTTAGGTCCCATATTTTCAAAAGCGTTTGTATTATTTAATAAACCGATTTTTCTATACTTCAATAATCGGAGAAATGCTGTTCGGCTCCTTTTTTACAAGACATCCGTAGAAATAGGGTTGATCACATTTTTTGTAATTACCAGCTCTTTTTATTATAAGTTTTTAATATTTTAAACCTAGAGTGACATCTTCTAGTTAACTAGAAGACTTTTAGAATTTATAACTTACTTGTAATTTTATACTTATTTTTCAATTTTTGCTTTTTAAATTACCATTAAATTTTTGAAACTTAAGTTCAAATCCAATCGAATTGGTTGAATAGTTTTTTGTTTCACCCTTTGTACCATAATTATACCACAGTATGGCAAATGTGTGTTGTAACATAATAACCTCACTTATCTTTATGTACTTGCGTGCGCCTTAATTAATTTTTTTGGCACATTAATTTACTAAAATCATGCACAGTAATTTCTACAAAATTAATCCCTCTTGCAAACTCTAGGAACAATTGAACAACTTGATGGCAACTTTGAGGGCTACTCAACCTCATTTCGTACGTTGCATCATTCCCAATGAATGCAAACAACCTGGTAATTAAACGTTATTTACAATTTTAAGTTCTGTTGCGTTATGATGATTGTTTTAGGTGTCATCGATTCTCACTTGGTAATGCATCAACTGACATGTAACGGTGTACTTGAAGGTATCCGTATTTGTCGTAAAGGTTTCCCCAACAGGATGGTCTACCCAGACTTCAAACTTCGGTAAGATAACCCACGTATTGGATCCTGCCAATGAAACGTTTAAAAATATAAATGATTCCATCTTCGAGTAAATCCAAATATCTTAGTTTCATTTATTTTTAGACAACTTCTGTTATCGAATGGAATCATTTAGATTTTTAAAATAGATTTAAACTTCAACTTTTAATTAGGAACTTAGGGATCGATCTTTTAAAATTTAAATATTATTTTGCATAGTTACATGATCTTAGCTCCTGCCACAATGGCAGCTGAACCTGTTCCAAAGGAAGCAGCACGAAAGTGCTTAGAAGAAGTTGAATTAGATCCCGAAAGCTACAGAATTGGGCACACTAAGGCAAGGATTAACCTGATCCAATCGTGTTGCCCTGTTATTTTGTAAACCCGTGTTTTTTCCCCTAGAATATTTTACAACCACCAGTGATTTTCTTTAAGCATAGCCGACCCGAATGGCATGGTACCCGAATACCTACACCATAGTATTGTTATTTTTCCCCCCCACGAGATACTTTTGAAAAGTCACGTTTTACCCCTTTTTCACATAATATAATAGACAATTATGTTTATATGCATGTTGGTTTAACCAATACCTTATCCAGATACAAGATATTGAACCCCGCTGCAGTAGACAAGGAATCTGATCTTAAAAAGTGTGCAGGCCATATTTTGGATGCTTCAGGTTTAGATCCTGAAAACTACCGTTGTGGTCACACCAAGGCATGTTCCCTTATCTCTTTATTAGATTTTGTTCAATTTAGCAACCAAGAGTGTTTTTAGATACTATTACCAGTACGAAACCTGGTTAATACTAGTTAAATAATGTCTTACGAAATTGACCTGATTTATTCCTAAAACAAAAAAAACTAGGTGAAAACGTCTCACAAGGCGCCAATCACTTATAGGCATAAATTTTTGTTACCTTGAAAATTTAATAAATAATTTCACAATGTAACGAAACAATGTAAAAAAAGTGTTTGTTAATTTCCTTTCTAATTATGTATGTATGTATTTAATGCGTGTGCCTAATTTTACACATATAACTTATGGTGAAAACAGATACAAAATTCTGGCCGCCAAAGATATTAAAGATGATACAACTCCTGAGAAAGCAGCAAAAATTATCTTGGACACAGTTGCGTTAGAAGCGGATCAATTCCGTTTAGGACATACAAAGGTACTAAGCATTAAAATTTTCAGCAAAATACTTAACTGAAACTTTTAAAAATAGTATTTCAAAATGTTCTTGCTTTTGACATTTCTTGATGCTCCACTGCATGCAAAATCTTTCATAGTACTATTATGCATTTCTTTCTTTCCATAGATTGTAGAGTTTAATGTTTTCCGCTTCCGCTAATACTACAAAAATGCATTTGGTTATGAAGTACAGTCAAAGCTAATAAATTTCGCCATTGAATTTTCTTAAATTTGGAACACTGATTTGACTTACTTGGAATAACCAAAATGACAAAAATTAATAACGCTTGAAAATTAGGTATTCTTCCGTGCCGGTGTCTTGGGTCAAATGGAGGAATTACGTGACGATCGTTTGGGCAAGATTATGACCTGGATGCAATCCTGGGTGCGAGGTTATTTGTCCAGAAAGGACTTCAAGAAATTGCAAGAACAACGCCTTGCCTTACAAGTTGTACAACGCAACTTGCGCAAATACCTCAAACTCCGCACATGGCCATGGTACAAATTGTGGCAAAAGATCAAGCCTCTTCTCAATGTCAGTCGCGTTGAAGATGAAATTAAGGTAATTTTAATTAAAAAATTCAAAATAAGCAAAACTTGTAGCACAAATAACTGATAATTATTCAATTAATTCTATAAATAGTAAAACGATCGTTTCAAAACCAATATTTACTCAATTTATATAAACTAAAAGAAATTTATGGTCACATTCAATAAACTATAAAAGTACGTGTTGTATAAAAATTTGGAATTCAGATCAAATTTTATGACTTTAAATTAGAAACTCTATTTTTGAAGCCCCTCCTTAATCCGTCATCAGTCTTCATACATTGCATATTTTTATAATCTTTCATCAAACACTTCCCGCCCCTTTTTATAGTACCTATCTGTATTTTTTGGAAAGTTGCAATATTAGTTTACTCCAGTTTATGTTTGACCGTTGTGCGGTTAACTCAAAATTTAAATCGCCACTAAAATTTAGTGGACGATTTAGTAATTTAATCGATCGATACGAAAATTAATAACGAATAGTTTTATTTCGAAAAATAAAACTTTAATTTGTGAATATCAGTTTAATTATTTTGATTTAATAATGGTGGACGTTGAATATGAGGGTCTCACTAAAGAGGACATTTTGCAGAAACTTGAAGAGAAAGCTGCCAAAGCACAAGAAGCTTTCGAACGTGAAGAGAAGGCCAAAAAGGAATTGGAAGCTCTTTATGCTAAACTTCTCGCCGAAAAAACCGAACTCCTCAATTCCCTCGAATCAGAAAAAGGATCTCTTGGAGATATCCAAGAACGTGCCAACAAACTTCAAGCACAAAAGAGCGATATGGAGTCTCAGTTATCTGTAAGTAATTTTTATTATTAGAACATTTCCGAAAATGAAAATAAATTCCGCTTTAAACTTTTTATTGGAAAAGTTAACGGATGAATTAACGTTAATTACTTGTTTTAATAGTTTACAGCTAAGTAGGCGTTTTAAAAAATGCCTAAAAGCTGGAATAGTGACGTCAAATCCAAAGCACTTAGTATTGAACTATTTTGGTAAAATGTGTGTCACCATATATCAAAATTTTGAATCACCTACTAGGTATTTTGGAAAACATCTTGATGTTTATAGAAACCATTTATTAAAATGAAAATCTTCAAATGAAAAATATTTGATTTTAATAACTAATAAATAGTCCAATTTAACTCTTTTAAATAGTTTTCTTGTTTCTAAATATTTTTATTTGGATGAAGCCAAAAAAATTGCGTATTTAATTAATAAACCTTTAATTTAATGCATTTTTAAAAATATTTCTAAGTACTAAATTTAGTAGTTGGGTAATAGCATTTTTTTATATTTTAACGCATTTTGAAATTTGGCTGTAGATCAAACGGGTATATCAGCATGCTTCGTAATTAATCAAGATTACGTTGGATAGGAAGAGAAATTCCATGTCAAAAAAATATTAATTGGCTCACCTCCAAAGTACCTGAGTTTTAAACGATGTTTACCCAAGTGTTAACATAGTTTTAAAGAATTGAACCACTCATAATTTATTTAATTGCTAATCCCACTTATTTTAACCAGGAAACTCAAGATCGCCTTACACAAGAGGAGGATGCTCGTAATCAACTTTTCCAGCAAAAGAAAAAATTAGAGCAAGAAATTTCCGGTTACAAAAAGGACGTAGAAGATTTAGAATTATCGGTTCAAAAAGCCGAACAAGACAGAGCTTCCAAGGACCATCAAATTAGAAATCTTAATGACGAAATTGCTCATCAAGATGAATTAATTAACAAACTTAACAAAGAAAAGAAACTCCAAGGTGAAAATGGCCAAAAGGTTTCCGAAGAATTACAAGCCGCTGAAGATAAAGTAAACCATCTTAACAAAGTTAAAGCTAAGTTGGAACAAACTTTAGATGAACTTGAAGATTCTTTGGAACGCGAAAAGAAATTGAGAGGCGATGTTGAAAAGGCTAAACGTAAAACTGAAGGTGATCTCAAGCTTACCCAAGAAGCAGTTGCCGATCTTGAACGTAACAAGAAGGAACTCGAACAAACCATCCAACGCAAAGACAAGGAAATTTCATCCCTATCCGCCAAACTCGAAGACGAACAATCTGTTGTCGGTAAAGTACAAAAACAAATTAAGGAATTGCAAGCTCGTATCGAAGAATTAGAAGAGGAAGTCGAAGCCGAACGTCAAGCTCGTGCTAAGGCTGAAAAACAACGTGCTGACTTGGCCCGCGAATTGGAAGAACTTGGCGAACGTCTCGAAGAAGCCGGTGGTGCTACTTCAGCTCAAATCGAACTCAACAAAAAACGCGAATCTGAACTTGCTAAACTCCGTCGTGACTTGGAAGAAACCAACATTCAACATGAAGGAACTCTTGCCGCTCTCCGTAAAAAACATAACGATGCCGTTTCTGAAATGGGTGAACAAATTGACCAACTCAACAAACTTAAGGCCAAGTAAGTATTTCACATAATTTAACTTGATACATGATATACCAAATCGATAAACAATATGTAGCACCAATATTCCACGAGTATCACAACTTTAAAAGTTGCACAGCCAATACTTACTTTTACTTCCACTTTAGATCATTTTTACAATTTACAATAAATTTAATTGAACTTCTATTAAATTCAAATCAATTATAATATAGGGCTGAAAGAGATCGTGGAACAATTTATAATGAGCTGCAACAAACTCGAGGTGCTGTGGATCAAATTGGTCGCGAAAAGGTAGTTCATGATTGCGATCTTTTTACATTTTGTATAGCATGACCTACCTGCACTGTATTATCCCTGTTTTGATTATGTGGTTGTCTTATGTGTTATTTTCTCATAGGGCTGAGAAAGAAAAAGCTCAATACTTCGGTGAATTGAATGATCTCCGCGGTAGTGTCGACCACTTGGCTAACGAGAAGGTACAATGTGTGGCCCATTTATAAATGCAATTTTGTTTCAGCTTTAACTGTTTTTCGCAATCGTATTGGCTTTTTCACTACATCGGCTATTACACTAGCTCAGCGATTCCAATGGAATAGTGTTTTTTTGCTAATTTTATAGTTATCATTAAACTTACCCTTTTTTACATTTTTGCCCGCTAACAGACCATTTGCTTAATCGTGCTTAAGAATTGTTGTTCCCCTCCTAATTCTCATTAAATTTATTACTAAAATTTTTGTAAAATATTTTAGGCTGCTCAAGAAAAGATCGCTAAACAACTTGGACAACAACTTAATGACACTCAAGGAAAACTCGATGAAACTAACCGTACATTGAACGACTTTGACGCTGCCAAGAAGAAGTTATCTATTGAAAATGGAGATCTTTTACGCCAACTCGAAGAAGCCGAATCTCAAGTTTCCCAACTCAGCAAGATTAAGGTGTCGTTGACAACTCAATTAGAAGATACTAAGAGATTAGCTGACGAAGAAGCTCGCGAACGTGCCACCCTTTTGGGCAAATTCCGTAACTTGGAACACGATTTAGATAACATCCGCGAACAAATTGAAGAAGAAGCTGAAGCTAAGGCTGATATCCAACGTCAACTTAGCAAAGCAAATGCTGATTCTCAATTATGGCGTTCTAAATATGAATCAGAAGGACTTGCTCGTTCTGAAGAACTTGAAGAAGCCAAGAGGAAACTCCAAGCTCGTTTGGCTGAAGCCGAAGAAACCATTGAAGCTCTCAACCAAAAGGTCGTTGCCCTTGAAAAGACCAAGCAACGTTTGGCAACCGAAGTTGAAGATCTTCAACTCGAATGCGACCGTGCTACTGCCATTGCCAATGCTGCCGAAAAGAAACAAAAGGCATTCGACAAGATTATTGGAGAATGGAAACTTAAGGTTGACGATCTTGCTTCAGAATTAGATGCTAGCCAGAAGGAGTGCCGCAACTACTCTACTGAATTATTCAGACTTAAGGGTGCTTATGAAGAAGGACAGGAACAATTGGAAGCCGTCCGACGTGAAAACAAGAACTTGGCTGATGAAGTTAAGGACTTGCTCGACCAAATTGGTGAAGGTGGTCGCAACATTCATGAAATCGAAAAGGCCAGGAAACGTTTGGAAGCCGAAAAGGATGAACTTCAAGCCGCTTTAGAAGAAGCTGAAGCAGCTCTCGAACAAGAAGAAAACAAGGTCCTCCGTAGCCAACTTGAATTGTCTCAAGTTCGCCAAGAAATTGATCGTCGCATCCAAGAAAAGGAAGAAGAATTCGAAAATACTCGCAAGAATCACCAACGTGCTTTGGATTCCATGCAAGCCTCACTCGAAGCTGAAGCTAAGGGTAAAGCTGAAGCTCTTCGTATGAAGAAGAAATTGGAAGCCGACATCAATGAACTTGAAATTGCTTTAGATCATGCCAACAAGGTAATTAATTATATTTAAAGTTATTTAGGAAATTTACATCTAATTGTTTTTTATTTCTAGGCTAACGCAGAAGCTCAAAAGACCATTAAACGTTACCAACAACAACTTAAGGACACACAGAGCGCTCTTGAAGAAGAACAACGTGCTCGTGATGAAGCTCGCGAACAACTTGGAATTTCTGAACGTCGCGCAAATGCCCTTCAAAACGAACTTGAAGAATCACGTACCCTTTTGGAACAAGCCGACCGTGCTCGTCGCCAAGCCGAACAAGAACTTGGAGATGCTCACGAACAACTCAATGACCTTTCCGCACAAGCAGCATCATTATCTGCATCCAAGAGGAAATTAGAAGGTGAACTCCAAACATTACACGCCGACCTCGACGAACTTCTCAATGAAGCTAAGAACTCCGAAGAAAAGGCAAAGAAGGCTATGGTAGATGCCGCTCGTTTAGCCGATGAATTACGTGCCGAACAAGATCATGCACAAACACAAGAAAAATTACGTAAAGCATTAGAAACACAAATTAAAGACTTACAAGTTCGTCTTGACGAAGCCGAAGCTAATGCCCTTAAAGGAGGCAAGAAAGCTATTGCCAAACTTGAACAAAGAGTTAGAGAATTAGAAAACGAATTAGATGGAGAACAAAGGAGACACGCTGATGCCCAAAAGAACTTAAGAAAATCAGAACGTCGCATTAAGGAATTGAGCTTCCAAGCCGAAGAAGACCGTAAAAATCATGAACGTATGCAAGACCTTGTCGATAAATTACAACAAAAAATTAAAACATATAAGAGGCAAATTGAAGAAGCAGAAGAAATTGCTGCTCTTAATCTTGCCAAATTCCGCAAAGCTCAACAAGAACTTGAAGAAGCAGAAGAACGCGCCGATATGGCTGAACAAGCTATTGCTAAATTCCGTGCTAAGGGCCGCTCTGGTTCTGCTGTACGAGGCGCCAGTCCAGCTGTAAGTTATTTTTAATAATTTTCTATTTTAACATAAAAGACAAAAAAGAAGTGAAACACACACGCACACAAATTTTTATTAATTACATCTTGATGATATCCAGCAAAAAATTTACTGCATCGTTTTGATTTAACTTCAAAACACAATTTACCAATACAATTTTCAATATTATGAATCTTTAATTTTTTAGACGCCCCGCAAAGCGCTTACATTGGATTAACAAGAAAATGATTGTAAGTGTGGGTTGTCCCTCAATATTAGCATCCCTAATGATTTTTCTTGTTTTGCCGTGTCTCAAATGCTGTTTCTAGGTTGAACTAGCACTTTTAATTATTTTCAATTTAAAAATGATAAAATATTGGAATGTACAAAATGCTAAATGATCCATTGAAACGGAAAGCAACCATAAAATATAAATTGGTTCCTATCCATTGTGTTTTTCCCCCAAAAAAATTTTTTATTATCCTTTTGGATTGATGTGCGTGTGTAAATTTGTTGAGTCAAAGTTTTTATATTGTCTTGAAAATTATATTTTAGCTAATTTTATTTAACTAATTTGTTATATTTTCAGCCCCCAAGACCTCAGCGCCCAATTTTTGACGGTATTGATGAATTCTAAATCTTAAGCGCTGTGTTATCGACTAAAATCTACATTTGGAACGTTCAAGAACGCGGACAGAACACAGAATTCTGTCTTCATTATTAATACTATTTAGACATTTATTAATATTTATTTTGTAATTAATTTTTTTTGTTTTCGCATATATGTTTATAATAATTTCGTAATGATATGTGTGAGAGAGTTAAATAACATTTTGGGAGAGACACGTACTTAACCATCGGCAGCCCTTCCTCTCGTTCATAGACCACATTATGTATTTATAATAGGTATGTGTGAAATGTATGCTTTAAGGCACCAATAAACACGTCATATAGTTACAATATTAGATGTGTTCTTTTCACGTTCCCTTTTTGACATCATTCTGTACTATCTGTATTTATTTTGATGTTTATTGTTAAACATTTAATGTAAAATAAATTAATTATACTATTACATATAATATTTTTGTCTTTTTATCAATTTATGAAACTCTAACCTCACTTTTCCATTAATTGGAGATATTCTGCAAGAGCAGCACTGAATGAAGTAAAAAATCTGCTGTATTATCAATAACACTTATATTTAACAATTTTAACATAATTAGTCTTCTTAATTGGGTTTCAATGATCTTGGTGGATTTGGATTAGGTTCTGTTTTAGAGAGTTGAAGAAATTGTCCTTGCATTAATTTCAGTTGAGAACTAATCCTATATTTCACACCAAATTGTTCACAAGTTTTCATAAAAATTGGATACAAATAGTTCAACCTCCCGTGATCAATTGTGGGAAACAAATGATGAAGAGCATGATCTCCAAAGTTTGTAAGCACCAGAAAATGAGAACCATTTATTTCTTTTCTATCCATGACGCAGTCCATTTGATGGATACCCCAATCTATTTCTTCGGTGGATCTAAAAATACACAAAATTTTATTTTACATATTTTGGTAATTTGTGAATAAACCTTGGAGTATCTCCGTCATGAAAAAGACCAGGATGATGATGGGCGGCATTTACACCTATTAATCCAAAAATGAAGCTTGAGATTGTCATAATAAAAATATACATAAGTAATGTCCAAACCATAGACTGATTTGTTATTAAAATCATCGAGAACGGTACTACCAATGGTAACAACTGAACGAGAGAAAATTTACTTAAACCCACTAAAGTTGGTATGGTTCTAAAAACATTAAACATTTATTACTTTGCCTAAATAAAATCATTGAGCTTTCTCACTCTGTCGCCCAATTTGCATAATATATTAAGCAGTAAACTATAGGTGAGTAAAGCCAGGATAAATAGCGAAAAAAAATATGCTTTTCTTGAGGTAAATATTGAAAGAACGGTTCCACGGTTGATATCTCCAAATCTTTTATAGTGTTCGTGTAGATATGATGACTTAACGCGTGACTTACTCGCCATGATTTTGATCTCATGAGCGTAAAATCAAAATAATACATTCGGAAAGAATCCCTTTGATGAAAAAAATTATGTGCAGCAATAGCATTTAAGCACAAGAATGATCCGGAAATAAATCCCAACGTGTAACTCCAAAAGTAACTTGCTCCCAATGCTAATAAAATATAGGAAAGAAATAAAGCGTCAGCAATTAATTTTGACGTTTTCTCTGGAGATTTTGGGATATCTTGAAAAACTTCTCGTACATTTCTTTTCAATGTTTTATAAAATCCGTTATCTTTAAATGTGAATGGAGAATTTCGTGGATGCTGAGTATCACGTACATAAAATTTAGGTAAGGTAGTTTCGGCCGCATTAGTTATGTGATGAATTTCAAAAGCTTCTGTTATATCGGTTCCCTAAAATAAAAAAATGTCAGTAAGGTGAAATTTAGTGAGAGTTGGAAATCACCTTTGTCAATTTCAACCAATCTTCACCTCCAGGATGTTGACTGATGAAACTATTTAAATTGTATAGTTTATCATGTATCCTCCACAAATTTTCTGCATGATCGTCTATTTTTTTACCTTCGAGCCACAATTCTCCAGATTTTACAAAATAATCTCGAAATGTAGGATATTTAAATTTTAAACTGGACGGATAAGTCAAATTTTTGTTATCATTACCAATTAGATAATTAAAATTAATTTTCAGTTTCTCAAATACAGTCATTTCTTCTTCAACAGGATTCATTTTAAATTCCCTGTATTCTAGAATCTAGATTATTGAGTGTAATGGTACAGGATTTCTACTTTATACCCAAAGATTATGAGTTCAATTCCAGTTTTTTTCCCAATTATTTATGTGTTAATTAATATTAACAAGACCAGATTTGTCTTGAAAATAAATGATTATAATTGGTTGGAAGTCACTCAAATGCCAAAAGCTTCTAAAAAAGTAAACCAAGTTTAAATATTTTTTTAAATCATAATTGAAGACACAAGTGGATAAAGGTGTCATGCCACAAAATTGGAATACCAAGTAAATCTTAAAAAAAAAGGTACTAAATTGGAATTGTATATTAATCACATAATATAGGAGCCCCAAAAGGACTCCGAATAACAGCAAATTTTAGATTTACTTTCCATTTTGTGAATTTATTTCTTGTGACATATTTTATTTTTTAAGAGTTACAATCATCAGTCATCACAAATACAGGGTGGACCATAAGTCTCTTAACATTCGAGAAGCCCGCTGTTTCCGAACGGGAGGGGGTATCGGGGTGGGGAGGGTATCAAATGCTAGAGCGGCTAATAGGAATTTAGCCTGTAAAATTTCCATGACGTCATTCACCGGCCATTAAAAATAAACAAGCAGTATTAATCAAGAACTGTTTATTGTATTTTCAAGTGCACAAATGAGGGTTTCGTTTTTTTATTGAAAATTGAAATGTTTTAGATTTCGTTGCATATCTTTTCTTTTAATTCTTCTTTAAGTCTCTGGGTTGCTGATGTAAACTTTACTTTTAAGGTATCCTCAAAGGAAAAAGTCCATTGGGGACAAATTCGGACTGCGGGGTGGCCAATTAATGTCACCTCTTTTGGATATCAGTTTTTGGTCAAAAATTTCACGAACTGCCGCTATTAGAGTCGTTAGAGGTGTGATTTGGACTTGCCAAGTCAAATATAAGGTTGCAAAAGTCCTGTCGTTACATTATGTGCTATTAGGGTTGATTGTAGCCTGAGACTACATTAGAGTCACATGAACCAGCAGTCTGGCGTAAATCAAACACGGATAGACTAAAGAGCGGGAAACCGCGGTTCTAATCCTGATTGCGTCGGATATGTGCTGTGATCTAAAAAGTCCAAAATCGATCTGTGGACTATGGGGAAGGCAACGGGAAACCACCCCATTAACATTTCCCTAGTAAAGTCTTCTTGGCTTAGCCAGGAGGATCGCTAACATCCGAAATCGGATAGGCACCTGAAGAAGAAGAAGTAGCCTGAGAAGTTCTGTAACGCTTGTGCAAGAAACTTCTATAACATCGCAATGTATCGCTCTGTGTTGACAGTAAGAGGACGGCTTCTCTGATCTTCATAAAAATATGGACCAATGATTTCTCTCGCTGATAATGCCGCCCATACAATAACTTTCGGTCAGTGTAAGGGCTTTTGGTGCTTCAATTTAGTGTCATTCCAGTCTAGCTTTGGTCGCAGAATCGTTGTTTCGATAGTACTCGCGAACGTAAAGCCCAAGTTGAGCTCGGGTGAATGATGCCATGGTACTAAATTCCTATTAGCCGATCTCGCGTTTGATACCTTCCCCACCCCGATATCCCCACCCGCACGGAAGCAGTGGGCTTCTCAAATGTTAAGAGACTTATGGTCCACCCTGTATAATTTAAAAAGTACGATAATAATTATTTAGTCTAAATAATAATTATAAAAATAACTAAGAAGTTTCTATCTCCACCGACAAGTGAGAACTTCAATTTCACTTCTTATGGCTTTTGGTCGCAGTGTTAAAATCGCTTCTCCACTAAATACATTTTTGAATCCAAGGGTCCTCAAGCTTTTTGAGAGGAGGTCCACATTAGGCTACTTACGTACAGAGTGCACGCTGGTCGCCGAAACCTGCTTATCGGCTTGAATGTTTTAATTGAAATACCAGCTTCGTTTGTCGTCGATTACATTAATTATTATTATTATTATTATTAATGTATTATTAATTATATTATATTAATTAATGTAATCGAGGTCAAGCGAAGCTGGTATTTCAATGAAAACATCCAAGCCGGTAAGCAAGTTTTGGCGACCAGCGTGCACTCTGTACGTAGACTTAGGTCTTAGGATATTGAAAGTGCTACTTGGGACAAATCACAACTTATGTATAGAAATAATGTAAACCATTTATTTTGTTGATATTATCACCGATCTATTATAATAAATTAAAATTCATGTTTTTCCCACAGCATTAAGAGACCGCATAAACCTATGCTAAATACGGGCCGTTTTCGTCTAGTGGGTTATAATTTCAGGACCCTTATTCAAATATTAAAAAACTTACAGTTTTGCTATTGCTTTTCAAAATTTGCAGTCCTTACACACTTTCCTAAATTTTGCAATATCACGTCCACGTCAGTACTTACTGATCTTACTTATTACCTACCAATCAGTCGAATTTTGAGACTGAGAGTTTACTACTTTGTATCCTCAATTCATATAATTAGATTTTTATGTTAATAATTTTATTATTATTTTGTAATCACTGCAACCTTCACATTTTAACATCCAATTATTTGGATAATTATGCAAACCACATTAAATATTATATTATTATTTACTAGATACGACTACCTATGTATATGAACCAGTTCGTGATATAATAAACTTTCATTTTCTGATACATACAATATAACTACACATAAAATATTTAAATGGAAAAAGAAATTTAAAAACTTTCATATTTTTTGTAAACCAAGCAATATTAAATTTATTTAAAATTATTTTGCAACATTCATGCAGCTAGATATCAAAATTTATTATACCATTTATTTTAGTTTTAAATGGTTTTTAAATTTTATATCATATCGGATCCTCTTTTCAATACTTCAATAATTTTTAAATTTTAATTTAATAAGCAACGTAGGATTTGTTTTTTTATCGAGTAATAGGTAAGTATTATTTATATATTGGAATTGATAAGGTCGAACCTTTTTTAAATGATACGTAAACAACTACAAAAACATAAAAATTACCTTAATTATAAAACATTTAAAATATTGACGACAAATTGCGGTGTAATTTAAGCGCGGTCTTGCACCAACAATGATAACTCACCATTTTGAACGAACTTGTTACAACAACTGCTACCTTATAATATTAAAGGAAACAAAAACCAATATAAAATAGAGATGGATATACGTTTATCATAAAAACTTCGACCTTATCAATTATTAATTGTTCTCACAGGTAGGAATCACAATTTTAATTTAATGAATATTTAATTAACATTTGAATGTAGACTTGATTTTCTTCCAACTTCTGTATAGTGCAATTAACTTTTTGTATGCTTTTGTATTCTTATTAATATTTATTTTTTTATTATCTATGACACAGGCATATACCTACGTCTTCGATTTAATTATAATATAATAAGTGTAATATTGAAAATAAAATAAATTTTCCAAAACTAAACCGGTAGACCAAATTAATACATTTGGAAATTAGTCCTATTTGAAAAATATAATGGACTCCACGTAATAGCATTAATTTACTATAACTGGAGGATTCGGATTTGGAGTTTCCTTAATCAATTGCAAATGTTGGCCTTGTATCATCTGCAGTTGAGATCTTAACCTTAAATCTACATCAAATTGCCGCATAACTTTTGTAATCACGGGATACAAATAAGGTAACACTGCATGATCCAAAGTAGGAAAAAAGTGATGAAAACCATGATGTCCATAACTTGTTAAACTAAGAAAAGCTGATTTGTTGATGTCATATCTATCAGAAACAGCATCCAACTGATGAACTCCCCAATCGATGTATCCGGATGATCTGTAATCATTTTTAATCTCACCCTAAAGAAAAATTTAAAATAAGATTGTTACCTTGGGGTATCACCTTCATGAAAAATTTCGGGGTCGTGATGAGAGGTATTGATTCCAACCAATCCAAACCAACTACTTCCTGCAGCAATAACATACAGCCACATTCCTAAGCAATAGTACAGAGGTTGGGCAGAAAACAAATATATAGCTGTTGGAAGAGAAAGAAAAAGAACGTCAGACCAATGCAGGTTTCGTTTGTCATTGTAATATAACGCAATAAATCTGAAACAACAAAAAGACTTTAGTTTCAAATTTGTGCCCAAAAAAAAATAACCTCACTTCTTGATCAAACCGATGTAAAATAAGTTTACCGAAAGGACAATGACAATAAGCCAGCCTAAATATTTTATTCTGAACGACTTTTTACATGGCAAATATTCCAGGATTGGCTCGAATACACTTATTTCAAAATCTGTAATTGTGTTTGGGAAAAGATGATGACTTAATGCGTGCGTTATCCTCCATTCTCTATAAGAATTTTGTTTAAAAATAAAATCATAATAATGCCTGGTTTTATTACCGAAATTGTAACCAACATAAATTAAAATAATACATTCTGAAGTTATCCTTCCTGTGTAAATAATTATGGGCGGCATTGGCTGTAGCAGCTAAGCATGCACCAGCAAAAAAACCTAATAAGTAACTTTCAAATTTGCAAGCCAGAATTGCTAAAATAAAAATTCCTGCACATAGTGAATCTGTGATACGATCGGAAGTTTTGGCACAGTCTTTGGGTATTGTTTTTAAAACAGGTACAACGTTCCTCTTTAAAGTCCTGTAAAACCCATCTTCCTTAAATGTAAAAGGAGAATTCCTAGGTGTTCTAGCTGGACGAATAAAATATTTTTTAAGTAATTCTTCGGGCTGATTTGTTACATGATGACTTTCAAATGCTTCTGTTATGTCCGTTCCCTTAAAAATAATGATTTAAAAATTTTCCATTTCAAAGCATTGACTGCTTGTGCTGAGTAGCAGATTTGATATTATGCTTACCTTGCATAAAACTTCTGTTCCGTTAAAAAATACGATGAAATAAGGTAGAAGATGTTAGAAGACCTACCTTAGTTAACTCAAGCCACATTTTTCCTCCAGGATGTTTTTCGACAAAATCTGTCACATCATACAAATTATCGTGTACTCTCCAGTAACCTTCAGCTCCATCATCTGCTCTTTTACCATCTAACCATACATCACCAGTTTTTAAATTGACGTCTCTGTTGGTTGGATATTTGAAATTTAAAGTAGGTTTATGTCTTACAGAATCTTCTTGAGGAGGCATATTTAAATCGAACTTACTTTATGTCTAAAACTATGCAAATAACAAAGGTTTAATTGTTGCAAATTATGATTTTATTATTTATTTAACCTCTGATACATTGAACACGATAATATTATCAGCACCTTAGAACAGCGGTTCCTAAATTGTGGTATGCGTACAGATTTGGGGTTACGTACTACAATGGGGTTTACCAGAGAAACGTACCTATATAAAAGTATTTGAAACCAAGGCTTATTTTGTAATTAGAAGGTAATATTAATTTATTATAATAGGAGTTGCTATTGATAAAGGCAAAATTGCTCACAGTTCTCAGTCCTAAAATTGAAAGCCCTATTTGTTCATCACAAAGCGGATGAGATGGTAAATCACATAACATTGGTTACTTAGAAGAATTCAAGATTTATTACTCTGAAAATTTCTCAAACATAGAAGTCAATAATTGATTAAGAAATTCATTTAAAAGGCCATTGAGCTATTCTCAACCTTTGATCAGTGTTGTCTTTACTAAACCAAAACCATGATCATTTCTTGATCAATTTGGCTGACTGTTGAAGAAGAATACCCCTTAGTTGTAAGTACAGCTTGGTTTGAAATTTCATGTTCCATTTGTTAAAACAATTTTCTTTTAGGTTTACACAGTGGCGGATTTCCGAACAGGCGCATGAGACGCGCGCCTGGGTCTTATAAATTAAGGGGGCCTCAAAATTTAACTTATTTTGAACGTTAAGTATAGTATAATTCACACTGTAGGGGTAGTGAAAATATTTATAGGGGGGGCCACCGAATTAAATTGCGCTTGGGGTCTCTCAAGTGGTAAATCCGCCACTGGGTTTACACTAAAAATAAATTGTATGGGTGCAACAAGGTCAAGGATCTCGTCAAAATGACGTATTCAATTTCCTTTTTGCAATTCATCATCATCATTATCATCACGTGATAGACTAATAAAATACAATTATTAATAAAACTAAATAATTATGTTATTATTTACTTTATTCGGGTTTGAATATTATCGGTAAATCAGAGGGGCTTCGTGGTTTTCAAAAAGTTGGAAACCGCTGAATTAGAACTACCAATTTTCTAAGAAATTACATTTTAAGATTTCACCATTTCGTTAATTTGCTGATTAATAAATATTCCAAAGTGCATATAGATAAGGTGACCAATCGCACTCCTTTAGGGAGGATTGTACTTCTTTTTCGGAAACCGTACTCCATTTAAAATCTTTACTTCTTTCATACTCTTTTGCAATCTTTTGTACTCCTAAGTCCTACAATTCACAGATTTTATTTTTTTTGCAATCGACCGCTCACTCGATAAAACAAAAAAATTTATTTTAAAATTATGAGTACAGCTAATATTTAAATAACTTACGCTTTGATACTTTTGGTATCATTGGATACTTTGGGTTGTAAACTTTTTTTCCTAGAATAAATTTATGGTCAATTATTATGCAATCCATACGGATACGTTTGGAATATCGTTCAACTTTGCTCTTTTTTAAAATAAATTTGTGGCCAATAAGTGAGCGATCGTATTCATACGGGTCAACGTTTTTTTTAAATAGAAACATACATTTTCTCACTTTTTGCAGTTTCTTTTTGGAGCGGGGAAGGAAAGTTTTCGTATTTTAAGGGCATCTTCCATACTTTTTTTTAGAATCTTGCTGAAATATACCCAAAATACTCGATTTTCCTCATAGAAGCATTGATACAATTTATTAATCTTGACCCTGGCACTACCCAATAAAGAATAATAAGCCAAGGTATGGGGGGCAGGGTATCAAATCAAATCGGTAATCAAATCCAAATTGGTTTACAAGTCTAATAAGTTTGTTATTTTGTAGTTTTTAAATATATTTGTAAAGTTAAACTTTCTTTGGCGCTATAGATAGATTTTAAAAAGTTAAATTAATTAATCTTTTTGGGGATTGAACAATTCAATATTATATTATATTTTTTTGCACTTTACAATGACATTGTGATGTTAAAATAAACAAATCTACAAGTAGGTACACCATAAATAAGTAATTATAAATAAACAAGAAATTACTTTTTAAAGTATAATTAGTTTTACATTTTAACCTTATTGGTTTGATAAAGCCTTCAATAAAGATATGAGAAACGTCGACTTTAAAAGTATTGTATAATTATTGAAATGTCCAATCCACAAAAATATCAATTAATTTATATTTAATAATGGACAATAACAAACAGATAATATTTAAAAATGTTCTCATTAATACGTCTCTTAAATTTGTTATAACAATTTTTTTGTACCATTGTTCAAAAGGTTCACAACGTCTGTATTGACGAATTCATGGCATTATTTCTATTATTATTTTTGTGGCTCATTCGATAAGAATATTCGTATTTAGAATTATTCTTCGCAAATATGAATTTTCCCAAATCGATCGATCAATCTTTTATAGGGCTATAAACCCAGAATCCTTGAAAAAGGTTCTAAATTAACGAAATTAACATAATACAATTAAAACTAAGATACTTGATATTACGAAATAAATAACATAAAACAACATTATAACCGGAAGTATAAGTAAGAGTAAGATTTTAAAAATTATTGCTTTGGCGGATTGGCAGGGAGACATCCGGAAGATAGGAATTCCATGGGGGGTCTGCAAGGAGAACTGCACTTGCGTTTCTCTTGTGTTTTTCAAGCGTCCAAATTTTGACTTAATTGGGCGTTTTTCGAATGTGTTATTTATCGAAGAGTGTTATCAAGTGTGGGAAGAGTTTTTATTATTCCTGGAAAACTGGAAAATTTGTTTTATTGAACGAATGAATGCAAAAATTCCATGAATTGGAATGGTGTATTTAATTACAAACTTTGGATCAAGATATTTAAAGAAAAAAAGATGCCCAACGTTTTTATTTCGTTATTTATAACTTTTTCTGTCTGTGTTTCTAAGCGGCAAGTTAATTTGATATTTAAATATCTTGTTAGAGGCACATGAAAAGGATTATTGTTTATAAACTACATAATATTATGAGTTCAATTCAAATTCAATAATAAATAATTATTGAAGTGTTAAATTTTTTCATTTTGTTATACCTACACAGAAATGTAATCTTTTCTTTATTAAAGTTTTTTTTAGGATTATAACAATGGCTTTACTGTGTTCGAGTAATTCACACGTAACCTATTATGATGCTATTACTTTATCCTTCAGGATAAGCTTAATAATTTTGAATTTTTATTAATTTTTTGTGCTAGCGTGGCAATATCATGACGTCACTGTACTACTTGCTATAAAGTTTTCCCCGGTACTTTTAGCTTTTTGTTTTACAAATAGCGGTAGTAGAGGATGCTTACAATACATACAGTGGTAGATACATACAAGCAGTGCTCGTTTAATAGTATTAGATTTACTTGTCAAAGTTTTTTTCCATAAAATTAGCGGATGAAATTTTTATGTTAAATTGGTATATACATCCAATTGTCGCGTGTTGAAATATCCGCGATATATTGACGGGGTACCTCTGGAAACTACTACAACCAACTCTTTTGAAATTGAGCCAATCAACTTCCCATCATTCAATAGAGATTTGTAAGCCAACGATGTATTTCCTGCTTAGATAGAATTTATGAAGATGGTTAATTAGCAAACTTGTTGCCATCCTGCGTTCACTTTCGACATTATCATCAGTATATTCTAGCAAATCATCATGAATACACTAAGAACTTGAACTTGAACAACTTTACCAAATTATTCAAATTTACTTTGAAATTCAATTATCAATTCACGCATCTTTTAGACGATTTCACGGATTCTATAGCGCACATAATCGTCCATTTAAGCAAACCATCCCGTCGAACTGTGGATAAATTTAAAACCAAATCCTCTTTAGTTGATGCAATAAAACCAACATGGCAAGAGAATGTGCATACTGAAGAGAATATCGCCGCTGTAAATGAAAATGTGGAAGAAGATCCAAATTTATCAATTTGTTTTAGGGGCACTAACCTATCCTAACCCTATCCTAATAATCCCTATCAGCCTACAAAGTAGACCTACAAGATCTTGACCGACACCCATATAAACTCCAATTTTACCGATTGGGTTCTAGAGTAGGTCGTGGAAACTGACCCATTGTTTTATTGCAAAATTGAAGATCCGTTTTGGATATGGGTTTATTAATAAGCAACATTTCCGCATATGGGGTTACACCAATCCCCAAAAGACCCTAATACAGACTCCATTACATCCAGAAAATATCTGATGCGACCCAACAAGGACTTTCCCACTTTTCTAAAAAAAATTAAATGTAAACAGTAACAAATTAATTATTTTAAGTCCCCTCCGGCCCTTACTATCACTCCGTAGTCTGCTTAGTTTTCATTAATCCACTAGTAAACACCTGTAAACTATTCTCAAATACATTCAAGGACAAAGAAATGAGCAATTGCGTTGAAACATGTTATCCCTTTATATTTTAAATAACAATCAATTAAAAAACAAGTTTTAAATAACCAAAATTATATATAATTCATTTCTTGATATTAATTCACAATAGCTGGTGGATTGGGATTAGGCGATTCTTTAAGGAGTTGTAAATATTGCCCTTTTACCATTTGCAATTGTGATCTTAACCTCAAATCCACATTAAATTCGTTCATGGTTTTTTTAATTGCTGGATATAGATATTCCAAAACAGCATGATCCAAAGTTGGGAAAAAGTGATGAAATCCGTGATGTCCAAAATTAGTTAAAACAAGAAACGATGATTTATTTATATCGTATCTATCCGATACTGCATCCAATTGATGAATTCCCCAATCAATATAATCAGATGATCTAAAATTATGTGTATGTAGTTCAATGAATCAAAATTAAAATTCTGCTGTTACCTGGGTTTATCTCCTTCGTGAAAAATTTCTGGAGCATGATGACCGCCATTGGATCCAACAGCTCCAAACCAAGTACTTCCAACAGCAATAATATAAAGCCACATACAAACGCAATAATATGGAGGTTGATCAGAAAACATGTACATGGCTGTTGGAAGAGCTAAAGGAATGATATCTGACCAATGCAAGTTTCGTGTGTCGTTATTATATAACTGAATAAATCTAAAATAATAACTGCATTTGGTTTTAAATTCCTGCATATCGAAATTTCTTACTTCTTGATCATACTAATATAAAATAAAATTATCCAAATTAAAGTTCTATTTATAATACTTCCAAATTTTACTATGAAAGATTTCTTGCATGGCAAGTATTCAATAATTGGCTCCATGACACTTATTTCATAATCTGTAATTGTGTTTGGAAAAAGATGATGACTTAATGCATGCGTTATCCTCCATTCCCTATAAAATAGTGGTTTGACTTTTAAAATAAAAATTTTAATTGCGAAACTTTACCTAAATTGCATTAGACATAAGTTAAAATAATACATTCTGAAGTTATCCTTTCTGTGAAAATAATTGTGAGCAGCAACGGTCGTGCAAGCTAAACATGCTCCAGCAAGAAAACCTAATAAATAACTCTCAAAGTTACATGCCAAAATTGCTAATACAAATATTGCTG
Source organism: Rhagonycha lutea (assembly GCA_958510855.1). Taxonomy (NCBI): domain Eukaryota; kingdom Metazoa; phylum Arthropoda; class Insecta; order Coleoptera; family Cantharidae; genus Rhagonycha; species Rhagonycha lutea. The sequence goes on from OY294039.1 coordinate 45,991,994, forward strand.
TAACTAACGAATCTGTAATACGGTCAGACTTTTTGGCACAATCTTTAGGGATTGTTTTTAAAACCGGTGCAATGTTTCTTTTCAAAGTTTTGTAAAATCCTTTTTCTTCAAACGTAAATGGAGAATTCCTAGGTGTACTAGCAGCGCGAATAAAATATTTTTTAAGTAGTTCTTCCGACATAGATGTTAAATGATGGCATTCAAAAGCTTCTGTTATGTCTGTTCCCTTAACGAAAAAAAAGTAAGTATCTACTTATTATTAAATTAATAGCTTATTTCGTCTACCTTAGTTAACTCGAGCCACATTTTTCCTCCAGGATGTATATCGATAAAACCTGTCACATCATACAAATTATTGTGTACTCTCCAATAGCCTTCAGCTCCATCATCTGCCCGTTTACCATCTAACCATGAATCACCACTCTTTAGATTCACATCTCTGTTGGTTGGATATTTAAAATTTAAAGAAAGTTTATGCTTTACAGAATATTCGTTGCTCGCAGGCATGATTAAAGATAATATTTACTTCACTGCATTTTTTCTTTTTCCTTACATTATTTATTACGAAATTGGTTTTCAAACTATAGATTGTTTTGATGGTTATAACCTTTTTTGAAGTTCACTTAATAATCTTGCAATAAATAATTAACACAAGTAAACAAAAACTTTTTGTATACATGGACCATATTTATCTTAGCAGGCCAAAGTTTTATTTAGAAAAAACGAGGCGGTCATTGCCTTGCAGCTGACGCAGTTGGATGCGAATTTGGGGTACCGGGTTCAAACCCGGGGTAATCAAACTTTCTTATGACTGGTCGCCGTGCTTCGGAAGGCACATTCACTAACCTCTGGTTAGTGAATTACCACTATTAACATAATAAACCAGGATACAGGCACATCTGAAGACCAGTCTAGCAAGCTACCTGATGAATGTAAAATATGTATACACTAAAAGTGTCTATTGCTCGTTTTCACCAACATTTTTTTAAGAACTTCCTAGTAATAAATTCCTTAGCTATTAGGTACCTATTCCATAAATTTGGTTAGTCAAATTTGACATAGTATTGACATTAGGAATTCTTTAACCTCTTCAAGGACATAAGCACATATATAGGGTGTTTTTTTAGCTGCATGAGAACTTTCAATAGGGATAACAATTGAACCAAGATTGCTATGGAAACAGTTTTTTGACATTTGTGTTTAGCAAGGTTTGGCATTTGATAATGCATAGATTGACCATTGAACAACGCTACCAAATTGGGCTCACAACCAATTGGAAGTGGATCCATTTTTTTTACCGTAAAATTTTGTTCAGTGACGAGGCACATTTCTGGTTAAATGGGTATGTGAACAAACAAAATTGCCGTATATGGAGTAAGACCAATCCGGGACATTATCTTGAGACTCCATTGCATCCATTAAAATTGACTGTTTGATGTGGAATACACGGCAACGGCATCATTGGTCCATATGTCTTTCGAAATGAGGAAGGAGCTACCGTTACGGTGAATGGTGTGAGATATCGACACATGCTCAATACATTTTTGTTTCCAAAACTTCAAGAGCTAAACATTGACAACTTATGGTTCCAACAGGATGGTGCTACGTGCCACACAGCCAACGAAACCATCAATTTATTGAAAGAACAATTTGGTGACAACATTATTTCAAAACGTGGTCCTATCAATTGGCCTCCAAGATCGTGTGATTTGACACCTCCAGATTATTTTCTGTGGGGGTATGTTAAATCCATGGTTTATTCTAACAAACCAACAACTCTAGAAGCATTGGAGGCTAATATTCAGCAAGCCATTTATGAAATAAAGCCAGAAATATTGGAAAAAGTGGTCAAAAATTGGACTGAACGGATGCGCTTCGTAACCATTATTCGTGGTGGTCACATGCCCGAAGTCATGTTCAAATCATAAATGCCTTTAACTGTACTTTCATAAAAAAATTATAACCAAAACATTCCGTCAGGTTTTTAATGTTTTATTTCATTTTGAAGTTCTCATGCAGCTAAAAAAACACCCTATATGTACGTTTAGAAAATTTTAAATATAGGTAATTAAACGTGGTCTGTATGTACACTGGAACAAAAAATGGACGTTTTTAAAATTTTTTTTTTTAAATTTGTCCCTGAAGAGGTTAAGTTAAAAATCAAATTTTCAATAGTGTTGTTTTTTATGCAAATGTACCTTTCCTTGCAACAACATTTTCGTGGATGAAATCCGTGATGTTAAAAAATTAGTTAAAACTAGAAACGATGATTTATTTATATCGTGTCTATCAGATACGGCATCTAATTGATGAATTCCCCAATCAATATAATCAGATGATCTAAAATTATGAGTAATGTAGTTCGAATATTTATTTTTTTAAATAGTTATTTAGTAATTTTGCTCATAGATTATTGTTGAAAAACATACAAAGAATCAAGAACACAACAACACTTAAAAAAAACTGTATAGAAAGAGCTGAGAAAGTGAAACAAAGTTAATTTTTGGTATTCTTTGCATTATTACACAAAATCATATTATAATTTAACAAAACCGAAATTGCAAATGGATAGGTTTATCTTGAAACACAACTTTCCACCCTCTGATATCCAGCCCCTAATGGGAGAGCTGACCAAAAACCAGAGAATAGTAGGATGGAAACAATCCAGAAAAATTCTTGTTATTAAGTAGTGTTGTCCCTTTTGATATAGGCTAAGCTTTCTTTTTTTACAAAGTTGGGAGAGCTGGAGTCGAGGGAACTGTGAAAAAATCTTGGTAGCTTCCGAAATAAAACTGGGCTTTAAACAATAACAACGTTTATTGATAATAAAGTAAATGTACGATGTGTTACTATCAAGCAAATACAATTTATTACAATGCTGAACTAAACTGGTCCAGCTAATTTGAATCGGTAGCAAAGTGCCTCAAACAAATGATGAATCACACCAGTGCATGAATAAAAATGGTACATCAAAGTTTGAATACAAAGGCAAATGTTATGGTCAAAGTCACAAAAGAAAAAGCAATTATAAGTTACCTTCAGACGTCTTTCGGTATTCACACAATAAAATATGACAATCGATGTTCTTCTCTCGTAACAGACCGTGCCTAATAATTGACTCAACACTGCACTGGTATAAGAACTAACAAACGGCGCACTGTCACCTTTATCACGATCTTTGGTTTCCACTGCGGGGAGCACAAGCATTTGATAACTATTTGTAGTCGGATTGAAAAACGATGGTCTCCTTGCATTTAAGAGATGGACTTGAAAATTCCAACAAGGAACTTCAACGAAGTAAATAACTATTTACTAAGATCTCCCGTCATTGACAATTTGAAGATCGCAAACAACAACACTGTTGAACCACTGCGCATGGATGGTAACAAAAGACATCTGTTACTCCTAAGGACGAAAATGCTTCTGGTGTTCAGCAAATACTTCCAGATATTCGAAAGACCGAGTCGTAAAAACTGGTATTAAAGCAAAAACCGCTTAAACTAACACTACCCACATGGTAACACAGTAGTTACAAGACGAGGTCATGAACTTTTGACTAAAAATTAATCACGGGTAGATGCGGTTTGCTCTAATGCTCTGTGTCGACTGACAAGAATCGTCGAAAAATGCAATACTAGCACTGCAAGGCCACGCGCTAAGATTCTATTGGTTGGGGTAGGTCAGGTGAGCTGATAAGAATGCAGGCAAAGCGGCCTTGAAGAATAATGCCGTTCAAAATAAATGGTGCATTATAAAAAATGCAAAAATGCAGATGGTGAAAAATAAGGAGGAAAGGCAAACGAAAACCAATGTTAATAATTATTAACAAATTTTCGTTACAATCTTCACTTTTCAACAACAATAATATTTTTCTCTCTATTTACTGAAGAACAATTATGAAAACAAATCACAAAAAGGAAATTTTAAGCAGTTTGCAGAACAAACGTCTGAAAGAGTCTTTTTCTTAAACTTTTAGTACATACTTACCTTATGAAAGCTTGAAGGATCTTATCCATTATGTGTCCACTACTGACGCGCATGAACGGATTAATGAAATTAACGACAGTTCACTCGATAAAACAAAAAAATTTATTTTAAAATGAAGAGTAGGTACAGTTTAGTATCTAAATAACGTACTCTCCGATAGGGTTGTAAACTTTTTTTTTTTTTAGAATATATTATTCTAAATACGATATTCCATAATACGGATACGTTTGGAATATCGTTAAATATTGCTCTTTGTTTAGTAGTCAGTAAGCGAGCGGTCGTATTCATGTGGGTCAAGGTTTTTTTTAATTGAAAAATAAATTTTCTCACTTGTTTGCAGTTTAGGGGGGGAGGCAAATTTTCGCATTTTAAGGCCATCATCCATACGTGTTTTTTTTAGAATCTTTCTCAGATATACCCAAAATACTCGATTTTCCTCATAGAAACATTGATTCAATTAATCTTGACCCTGGCACTACCCAATCAAGAAATATTAAACCAAGGTATGGGGCCAAGGTATGATGTTTAATTATAAATCAGTTATCAAATTCAAATTGTTTTGCAAGTCTATTAAGTTTGTTATTTTGTTTTGCAAGTCTATTAAGTTTGTTATTTTGTTGTTCTTAAATATATTTGTAAAGTTAAACTTTCTTTGGCGATTAGATAGATTCTAAAAAGTTAAATTAATTAATATTTTTAAACAAAACTACAAGTACCTACACATAAATAATTAATTATAAACAAACAGGAGAACTATTTTTGAATGTATAATTAGTTTTACATTTTAACCTTATTTTTTGATAAATCCTTCAATAAAGATTGTGAGAAACGTGGACTTTAAAAGTATAGCATAATTGAAATGTCCAATCCACAGAAATATCAATTAATTTTTATTTAATAATGGACAATAACAAACAGATAATATTTAAAAATATTCTCATTATCACGTCTTTAAATCTTTTATGACCAAATTTTTGTATCATTGTTACCACAAGCTTCACAACATTAGTATTGACGAATATTTCATATTATTTATGATATTATTTCTATTATTTATGGCACATTCGATAAGAATATTCGTATTTAGAATATTCTTCGCAAATATGAATTTTCCCAAATCTATCGATCAATCAATTTGTATACTCTACAAAGTTTGAACATGGTCGCTTTAAATGCAGCAATTGAACGTTTCTTTCCTTGAAGCTCTTATTGAGAGATTCCACCTTCTTTATGGCTATAAGCACGGAATCATTGAAAAAGGTTCTAAATTAACGTAATACAATAAAAATAAGATAGCTTGTATTACTAAATAAATAACATAAAATAACATATTACCTAAGCTACAAACCGAGATCTTTTGAGAATTTTTATTGTTCCCATTTATACATCGCATTGTTCAAACATCCTGTTCCGCGATTCGTAAACCCAGAAAACCTCAGTCTGTGATTTTCATCGAAAATTGAAACCCTCCAGAGTTAAGCCTCTTTGAAACATTTTTTTTAATTTCCTTTCCACCTTCACATTGCCATAGCCCCGAAAATATTGATTTTTCGTTAAAAATAGTTAGTGCTCTTTTAAAGAGGGTGAAATAATCTGCAAATTAGATTCAAACCTTTTATTGTCTTAAATCAACGGCTGTGGGTAATAGTAAGGCGTTTCAAAACCGACTATCTCACACACGAATTTATAAAATAAAAGCGAAACAAAATTTTGTCGTAGTATAATTTTCATTTATAGATTTTATTTCATTATAACTTGATAAAAAATAATAAATGTTACATTTTAGTTACTTAACGTAAATTACAATTAAATTAAGAACTCAAGAAATTAAGAACTGAAGAACAGCCCAAGATGAATAACTAAATTTAAATTCTGTCAATAGCATGCTTTAATTTGGTCCTGATTATTATTTTGAATCAATGCCTCAGTTCAAGAGCCAAAAAATTAATTTTTATTTTGTAATTTTATGTGCATGACAATTGTCAAATCTCTATATTATTTCAAAAGAGAAACGAGTCGAATTTTAAATGATCCCCAACAGTTGGCCAAAGTTATGAGTTTTGTAATTGTTCTAACCGTTAATATTGCAAAGACAAAATTTTTGACTAGTTATTGTATTGACCTGAGCCATCGATTGAAAGTCTGATATGAATGCTTATCAGTATGCTATTCCTAAATGACATCAAGTATTAATTTGTTTATAAAAAAGCATTTCTTGATATTAATTAACAATAGCTGGTGGATTGGGATTTGGTGATTCTTTAAGGAGTTGTAAATATTGCCCTTTTACCATTTGCAATTGTGATCTTAACCTCAAATCCACATTAAATTCTTTCATGGTTTTTTTAATAGCTGGATATAGATATTCCAAAACAGCATGATCCAAAGTTGGGAAAAAGTGATGAAATCCGTGATGTCCAAAATTAGTTAAAACAAGAAACGATGATTTATTTATATCGTATCTATCCGATACTGCATCCAATTGATGAATTCCCCAATCAATATAATCCGATGATCTGAAATTATGTGTATGTTACTCATATTCAAAATTAAAATACTGCTTGTTACCTGGGTTTATCTCCTTCGTGAAAAATTTCTGGGTCATGATGAGCGGCATTAGTTCCAACAACGCCAAACCAAGTACTTCCAACACCGATAATATAAAGCCACATTCCAACGCAATAGTACCAAGGTTGATCAGAAAACATATACATAGCTGTTGGAAGACTTAGAGGAATAATATCTGACCAATGCAAGTTGCGAGTGTCGTTGTTATATAACTGAATAAATCTAAAATAATAACAGCATTAGGTTTTAAATTCTTGCATATGAAATTTCTTACTTCTTGATCATACTAATGTAAAACAAATTTATCCAAATTAAAGTTAGATTTATAATACTTCCAAATTTTGTTTTGAAAGACTTCTTGCAAGGCAAGTAGTCAATAATCGGCTCTATTACACTTATTTCATAATCTGTAATTGTGTTTGGAAACAGATGATGACTTAATGCATGCGTTATTCTCCATTCCCTATAAAATAATGGATTGACTTTTAAAATGAAAATTTTAATTGCAATCTTTACCTAAATTGCATTAGACATAAGTTAAAATAATACATTCTGAAGTTATCCTTTCTGTGAAAATAATTGTGAGCAGCAACGGTCGCGCAAGCCAAACATGCTCCAGCAAGAAAACCTAATAAATAACTTTCAAAGTTACATGCCAAAATTGCCAAAACAAATATTCCTGTTACTAACGAATCTGTAATACGGTCAGATTTTTTGGCACAATCTTTAGGTATTGTTTTTAAGACCGGTGCAATGTTTCTTTTCAAAGTTTTGTAAAATCCTTTTTCTTCAAACGTAAATGGAGAATTTCTAGGTGTACTAGCAGCGCGAATAAAATATTTTTTAAGTAGTTCTTCCGGCTTAGATGTTAAATGATGACATTCAAAAGCTTCTGTTATGTCTGTTCCCTTAACGAAAAAAAAAGTAAGGACTTATTATTAAATTAATAGCTTATTCACCTACCTTAGTTAACTCGAGCCACATTTTTCCTCCAGGGTGTTTATCGATAAAATCTGTCACATCATACAAATTATTATGTACTCTCCAATACCCTTCAGCTCCATCATCTGCCCTTTTACCATCTAACCATGAATCACCACTCTTTAGACTCACATCTCTGTTGGTTGGATGTTTAAAATTTAAAGAGATTTTATGCTTTACAGAATCTTCGTTGCTCGGAGGCATGATTAATGATAATAATAACTTCACTGCATTTTTTCTTTTCCCTTACATTAATTACGAAATTGTTTTTATAAGTATAGATTGTTTGGATGATTATAACCTTTTGAAAGTTCACTTAATAATCTTGTTTTAAATAATTAACACAAATAAACAAATCCTTTTTGTATAGTACATGCACCATTATTTATCTTAGCAGGCCAAAGTTTAATTTAATATGTTTTTAATTACGCATTAAAATAGGTTTTGATTATAACAATAAATACAAATATAAGTAGTATGTTTATTCAGGTTTATCTTCTTAATTAATCATAATATTTAGTTTACCTGATACATTAAAATCACTTCAATTAATAAGTGTATACTGATAATATAATATGATGATTGGGTTCTAAACAAAATTGAATTTTGGAACCCCAGATAACAAAGAAAACTCATGAAGTTTAATGAAAAAGGACGTTTAATTTTCATTAAAACTTTAATTTTAGGCTTCTACTGATTTACGTTTGAAACAGAAATTGACATGAATATTTTTTATTTTAATATCAACTAATAAATTATATCAAATCATATAAAAAAAATAATAATATAATCAACTTGTTATTTTTTAAATAAATTTTTTAAATTTCTTATTTAGAAATATATTTTAAATATATTTTATAAACTTTTTAGATTCATTGCTTAATTTATTATGGTTATACTCAGGACCGTCGCAAGGGGTACTTCCGCCCGTGTCCAAAGTTTAATTTGGCCGCCCTTGTAGCCGACTTTTTCGGTTTCTTTAATACAATTTTCTAAATTTCTACTACTTATTTCCTGACGTAAAGTAAATGACATTTTTTAACCCGTGTGTATTTTTGGGATTTTGGCAGCCCGTGTGTGTTTTGCACATTGTGAACAATAGGACGCGACGGCGCTGGTTATAGCCTCTCCGACTATCTCTTCTTTTTATTATATATGCAATAATTATACATGAATTATGGTTTGGATCTAAATTAATTATAATAGTAAAAAAAAATTATAATAATATAAGATTACTTTACAAGATTTTGTGTTTTTAATCTCTAAACTTTGATCTCAGCAAACCACCTCTGATTAGTGCATTATATTTGTTACCAACCAAAATAAAGTTGACGTGCAACAAAAAGTAAATAGTAACAAAATAAATATTTTAAATCTCCCTCTGGCACTTATTGTCCATCCGTAGGTGAGGGTCTGCGCAGTTTTCATTAATTTAATGGTAAACACATGTAAACAATGTTCAAGCACTTTCAAGGACAAAGATATGAGGAATTGCCTTGAAACATTTTATCCCATTGTATTTTAAATGACCAACAATAATCTGTAATATTTTATAAAAGAATTTTTTTGAGCGGGAATCTCGTAAACCAATTTGTGCGCGTCACTAAAAATTAACGCAATTAAAGAATACTTCAGTGGAGGGATTTCAACCAAAATATAAATATGTCAGCGTCAAGTAGTGAAACGCGGCAAGTAGTGAAACGAAAGTAAGATTTCAGTAATTTTAAGACTTTTCATGTACTTATTAATAACTTTTAACAATTATTCTTGTTTACTGTAATTATTATGTTGTAATAAGTTACTTTTTCAAATTAAAATTTATTTTATTTCAATTATATAAGAATATTTTCATATTTCACAAGTTAAATAAGAAAATGCGTAAAAATAATAAACATTTAAAACTAAAAAGTACTCCATTACAACATAATAATTATAGTAAACAAGAATAATTGTTAAAAGTCATTAATAAGTAGGGTAAGATGCTCTAAGACTGCGCGGTCTCTAAGACTGCGCACCCCTTATATTTCGGCATGGGTGTTTGTTTTCTTGGTAATTTTAATTCCCACACATCACTGCCAATAGCGTGGTTACCCTTAACGATCTTTTTCGTAAAAAAATGGATAATAAACATTTTAGGTAAGTTTTACCATTTTACGCTGTTTTGATCTAATAATTCGACATTTTGGAAATTGTGTACGGTCGTTGTTTTTGTGATTATCGCCTGCATATTGCAATATCATGTAAACAAAACTCTTAACCAAGCGTGGATGATGGTATTATTTTCCAATTTAATTGGAGATGGCTATATTCGTGTCTTTTTTAAATTTATGGAGTGACGTGTAAGACTGCGCAGTGTGGTGGTTTGTAAGACTGCGCGCGTACTTTTACAAATCTCACATTGTAATGCTGGTTAATTTTATTCTTTTTACCTAAAGTGAGGTTAATTTTATGGCCAGTCGTGTGACGGAGAGGGAAATCTCTGAAACTGCAATTCACGACACACAAAATAAGTCCAAAGAAAAATAAAAAAAAAACTATTGGAAGCAAAGAGTAGTTGGGTTGTCCAGGATGTATAGAACAAAGTAAATGCCAATAACTGAAGATTGAATCGAGTGTACATCACGCTCTCAGTGGTGGCAGAAGAAGTGAACTGCATAATACTAGCATGTGATGTGATCTATGCTTGTAAACTGAATGCGCAGTCTTGCAGACCCAAGTGCGCAGTCTTACACGACGGGGTCTGTAAGACTGCGCAAATGACTTTTTCTGATTTTCTTGTTTTTATTAATAAAGTATATGTAATAATTACTAATTAAGTTTGTAATAATGTTGTTGAAAGACCAATAAGTTTTAATACAAATTTCTGAGTTTTTAATTGCTTTAGTTTTTTTAATATACCGGGTCAAACCTTAAGTGCGCAGTCTTAGAGCACTCTACCCTACATGAAAAGTCTTAAAATTACTGAAATCTTACTTTCGTTTCACTACTTGCCGCGTTTCACTACTTGACGCTGACAAATACATATTAGTTTCAGATCTTTACCGCTACAAATTATTTATTCAATTATTGTTAATACTATGAATTTTCAAATACAAGAAAATTTTGATGAAAATTTAAATTTTTGTAATATTTTTTTTGAATTTCAAGTTTCTATCGAGATTAAAAAACACCCTTTATGTAGATAAACTTATATACAAATAAATTAAAGCCTGTTTACATTATAAAATTTCGCTTAAAATTTTCGTTAATATTTCTTTAAAATTCTTTAAAATTTGTAGATTTGTAGATTTGTGTTTACACCTTAAAATTAACCTTAAAATTTTACACTTTAAAACATAAATTTATACAAATTTTAAGCTAAATTTTAAGCGAAATTTTATAATGTAAACAGGCTTTTACTTTGGTTATCTTAAATAAGTGAGACCACGATCAGTGAGACTACCATCATTTTATATACAGCGTGACCCACAAGAACTCGGACAAACGTTTAAAAAAAAACTTATTTAAACGCAACAATTCAAAAATTTAAAAATGGATAACAATTAACAACATCCATATGTACAGGATGGCTCAAATTCGCTTCTTCTTATGGGGAAATCGGTAACTATGAGATATCGAAAAATGGATGGCGCATTCTCGTTCTCTTTTTTTGAGAAAATCTCAATGGCAAAAACCGGAATTCGCTATCTTTTTTGTTTTCGAGTTATAGCCAAAAGTTTGATTATTGGACATTTCGATAAATGTTGATATCTCGGTTGTTTTTGAAGTTGCCAAAAAAGCGTCAAAAAAAGAGATCGAGGATGCGCCATCCATTTTTCGATATCTCCTATAGTTACCGATTTCCCCATAAGAAGAAGCGAATTTGAGCCACCCTGTACATCATAAATTATAAAATTTCAAAGTGGCTTCCTTCTGCGTGGATACAGAGCTTTAAACGTCGAATGAAATTTTCGGCCGATTTTCGTACCTCTTCTAGGGAAATTTTGTCCCATTCCTGGCGCAAAGATTGTTAAGTGATTCCAAACTTTTGTGGGGTTTTGCACAGGCACTAGCCTATAAAATTGACCATATGGCGTAATCCATGGGGTTGAGATCTGGTGAGTATGGAGGCCATTCAGCGGAACTGATAAAATCTGGAAAATTGATTCGGCACCTCTTGTGTAGTTTTCACCTTATGGGCAGGTGCAGAGTCTTGTTGAAAGGTCCAATATTGGTCACCAAAGTGCTGTTGGGCCCACGGAAGAACTACAGCCTCTAAAATATCCCGGTGGTAGATTTCCTTGTTAATTTTTACTCCTTCTTCCACAAAAACTAAAGGTGTTTTATCGGTAGCACAAATACCGCCCCAAACCATGACAGACTTGGGGAATTGGCGATGAGTAACGATGGCCAAAGGTCCAGGTGCTTTTTCTGACCAATACCTATCATTTTGACGATTGTGAAATTGTTCAATAGTAAAAATTTTTTCATCAGTAAAAACGAAATTTTCCCATTGTTGAGCAGCGGTGCGATGTAAAAGAGCATTGCGATTTCGGCGAGTGTTGGCAGAACATTTTTTTCCTTTTCCGGGTCGGTCTTCCATATTACCAAGTTCTTTGAATCGTTTGATGGCGTCGGAAACGGTTTGTCGAGGAATTTTAAGAATTCGAACTATTTCACATTGACGATTTCCAGCTTCAAATAACGATAAAATTGCGGCGCGACTTTTTGACATCTTGCCACTCACAAACTTATTGTTTGATTTGTTTGCTCTTTTGTTTTTCTGATCTCCATAGTTCTTAGAATCGGATTACTAGATTATTTTTCAGTAAAATTCAGTGATTTTCGCGAAAAGAGGAAAACATGTTTGTCCGGGGTCTTGTGGGTCACGCTGTATTACATAGCTCTAGCAAATAGTGAAATCAAATTTAACACAAAATAAATTTTCACGACTAAATTACAATTTATTACTAAATAACAGCTCAAGATTCATACCTAAAATCAAATTCTGTCAATAGCATACTACTTCTATTTTGTCCCGGTTTTATAATATCGAATCGATGCCTCAGTTCAATAGTCACAAGTCAAAAAAGAAATTTTTTTGTAATTATGTAAATTTATGTAATTTGGACTGGTGGGGTTCCAAATTACAGAGACGAGGTGTAATAGACAATAATTTCAACCACAATATTGAAAAAGAAAAGTGTCGTTTATTCCCATTGATATTTATAATAAAGTAATACAGACTCGAAATAATTTCATATCATTTGCATAGGTTAATATAAAAAATGCAAGTATATCTTTGTCTAGCCTTCCATGATCGAAGTACGTTTAGCCTTAAAATCAAGATTTGTGATATTATATTATTATGCTTTGCCCAAAATTTGTTACAACAAATTTTATCAAAGCCGGTTAGTATTAATTTCTTTACATAAAAAGCTATTTTAAGATATTAATTCACATGAGCTGGTGGATTGGGATTTGGTGTTTCTTTAAAGAGTTGTAGATATTGCCCTTTTACCAATTGCCATTGAGATCTTAACCTTAAGTCCACATTAAATTCCGTCATGGTTTTTTTAATAGCTGGATATAGATATTCCAAAACAGCATGATCCAAAGTTGGGAAGAAGTGATGAAATCCGTGATGTCCAAAATTAGTTAAAACAAGAAACGATGATTTATTTATATCGTATCTATCAGCTACAGCATCCAATTGATGAATTCCCCAATCAATGTAATCGGATGATCTAAAATTATGCGTATAAGTGGTTCTATAAGAGTTAAAGTTAAAATACTGCTGTTACCTGGGTTTATCTCCTTCATGAAAAATGTCTGGGTCATGATGAGCCGCAGTGAGTCCAACAACTCCAAACCATGTACTTCCAACAGCAATAATATAAAGCCACATTCCAACGCAATAGTACCAAGGTTGATCAGAAAACATATACATGGCTGTTGGAAGAGCTAGAGGAATGATATCTGACCAATGCAAGTTGCGTGTGTCGTTGTTATATAATTGAATAAGTCTAAAATAATAACAGCATTTAGTTTTAATACCTTGAATATCGAAATTTCTTACTTCGAGATAGTACTAAAATAAAACATATTAATCCAGAATAAAGTTAAACTTATAATACTTCCAAATTTTTTTTTGAAAGATTTCTTGCATGGCAAGTATTCAATAATTGGCTCTAGTGAACTTATTTCAATATCCGCAATTGTGTTTGGAAAAAGATGATGACTTAATACATGCGTTATTCTCCATTCCCTATAAAGTGGTGGTTAGACTTTAAAAATTTTAATTGCGATGCTTTACCTGAATTGCATTAGACTTAAGTTAATATAATACATTCTGAAGTTATCCTTTCTGTGACAATAATTGTGAGCAGCAACGGTCGCGCAAGCCAAACATGCGCCAGCAAGAAAACCCAATAAATAACTTTCAAAGTTACAAGCCAAAATTGCCAATACAAATATTCCTGTAACTAACGAATCTGTAATACGGTCAGACTTTTTGGCACAATCTTTAGGTATTGTTTTTAAAACCGTCGCAATGTTTCTTTTCAAAGTTTTGTAAAATCCTTTTTCTTCAAACGTAAATGGAGAATTCCTAGGTGTTCTAGCAGGGCGAATAAAATATTTTTTAAGTAGTTCTTCCGGCTTAGATGTTAAATGATGGGATTCAAAAGCTTCTGTTATGTCTGTTCCCTTAACGAAAAAAAAGGTATGTACCTACTTATTGATAAAAATAATGTTTGAAAAAAAAAATACAAAAAATCTTCAAACGTATTAGTTGACCATCCATTAAAATAATTAGAAAAATTATAGTTGAGAATGCGGTCATTAATGATCTAAATATAGATCCGAGTTTACTTCTTACATATCACAACAAAATCATTATCAACTGATTTTGAACTGAACTAACAATAAATCAACATTATCTAAAAAAAATAGATCATTCATTAATGACCGCATTCTCAACTATAATTTTTCTAATTACCTACTTATTATTAAATTAATAGCTGATTCACCTACCTTAGTTAACTCGAGCCACATTTTTCCTCCAGGGTGTTTATCGATAAAATCTGTCACATCATACAAATTATTGTGTACTCTCCAATGCCCTTCAGCTCCATCATCTGCCCTTTTGCCATCTAACCATGAATCACCACTCTTTAGACTCTCATCTCTGTTGGTTGGATATTTAAAATTTAAAGAAGGTTTATGCTTTACAGAATATTCGTGGCTGGGAGGCATGATTAAAGAAAATAAAGAAATTTTAACTTCTGTGCCCTTTTCTTTTCACTTACATTAACTGCAAAATTAATTGTATAACTATAGATTTTTCTTTGATGATGAGAGAACTTTTAGGTCTTATTTATACAGAACATAGTTGTGAAATTTTCATATAATCACTGTTGTAATGTAAATATACTTAAAATTTACTTATGCATTATAACATCAAGTATAAAAAGCAATATTATATTAATATCTCGTATAGTTATGTTTATTTTACAGGATATTATGTCCCCAAAATACACATGTGACAAAATTAAATTATACCGGGTGACTGGCCGGAAATTAACATGAAAATTGATTATTCTTTAATTCCTGATTGCTATCATATCGGATAAGAAGGAAAATGGTACCAATTTGAAGATATTTTTATTCCGCATTTAAGGATACCTAACACTTGATATTTTGTTCTTATATTTAATTTTAATTAATAGTACTACTATAATAAATAAAATAAGGAGACATGATATCTACAAGAATCTGGTTTTGTGACCCTTGACCTTGAATGTCTTGAGATGTGGACACGAGATTCTATAAGACTTTTTAGCTAACTTATAAAATGTCAAAACAAAGATTACTTAAAGATTATTTACATATTTATGTAACATCCGGTATGATATTATCTGTCAATATTCTATAATTTGTAGGTTATGTTGGTATGTACCGTATGTACGAACTTAGTGTACGAACGCGATTTGCTTAAATTTAACGAATATTATGAGAAATAAACTGAACTTAATATGATTACATAAAATTCAATACTCTTCCATTAATGAAAGTATTTTATTTATTCGGAAATTGTTCATAAAATGTATAAAAATTTAAGTTGTTTGATTATAACCTCATTTTTGTATTTTAAATTTGTTCTATGTGAAGAAAGTTGTGAAGATTTGCAATTCTCTATTTCACAAAGTGTAGAAAATGAAGGATTTCACAGGTAATCAATTAGCCACATTTGCATGCTTTCACAAAACAAATACATATTTTTTTAAGGGACGTTAATTGGTTAATTGAATCGTTGGATCAGAATAATCACAGTCTCTCTTGTAAGCTTAGTTTACAACTAAATGTCCCAGCAGGAATTTTTGTTAATCCAGATCAGGTCTCCGAATTAGTTAGGAAGGGCAAGGTTTTTGTTTGCAGTTAATTATGATTTCGAGCTAAGTTTTGTTAATGTTGTAGTTATTGGCTCGTGTTATGGATGATGTGAATGTTGAAACTCCTGCGCATGAATCCGTAGAACATACAGTTAATATTTTTGTTCCTGAAGGATATAAAGATAAAGTTTTAATTCAGTTACCAATTCATTTGCGGTACCAAAGGGCTGTAATCACAGGCGGGTAAACAGCAATGCCTTCTTTAATTTAAATTTTATTTAATAAAATGGTTTACAGATATGCAAAAGTTAACTTACCGAAACCATTACTTTTGGTATTGTGTCCTAAGGAGATGAATTTATGTAAAAATTTTCCTATGGTGAAAGCACCTTGTAATGCACATAAAGAAAATATTATGTGCTATTGGAAAAATGTTACTTATCAAGCAGTAAGTGTTGAAGGTTTATGAAATGTAACATTTCGACAAGCATTGCGTAGGCTATTGCCTTTCATGTTTTGATTTAAAAATAAGATACAAATTTTTATTTCGTTCTTTTGACAAAACTTGTCTTATTTAATTAGACCTATGTTTTCTTTTAATTATTTTATTTTTGGTACTTATTTCTTTTAATTTAATTTTAAATTTTAAAAAATCGGTTCAATTATTTTTACTACTATTTTTTCCTATTTACTATCAACAAATGATATAGCCAGTAGTACAGTAATTTTTATACATTTAAAATATTTAACTTTACAGCTGTTTGATGAAGTTCACCTTTTTGTACCCATTGGTGATTTGGATGACTATCCAATTGTGTCCGTAGTAACTCTTCTACTAGGATGTGCTGGATCTATATACATTTTATCTCTATTGTCAAGTGCGCCCGTGTAACCTACTGTTTGGATAATAAAATTCTGAAAATTTAAGTTTTAATAAATTATTCTTCTAGGGAGTATGCTACTTATTCACGTATTTTAAAATTTTTTACCCCCGTCCAATCTCTTCTAAGGATTTGTAAGATCCTCTAACTTAACATAACGATAATTTAAGAAGATTTTGATCTAGGTGCCTTCATCTTAAGATTCTGGAGACTCATTGTTTAAAAAATTAAAGGTCTTAATTTAAAACCAGCAACTAATTGACTCCGCCCCCCCCTTAACGCTAAAATAATGGAAAATTTAGTTGCCAGTAGCAGAGTAACAACTTGTAATGCCACGGCTAGTTCAGAAAAACTTGTAATTATTAACTTTATCTGATAAATTCTTCTTGCTTAAAAATGAAAAAATTCAACACCTCAATTGTGAGATTCGAACTTAAAAAACGTAGTTTAAAACAAACAATGCTTTTCATGTTCCTGTAAGCAGATACTTTCAAGTTATTACCTCCGATTTAATGAAAAGCTTATTTAATTATATAAAACTAATTTCACATAAGAAAACGAAAATTAGGAATGAGAACGGAGAGTCCTGAGTGGACAGTCATACAAGAGGTCTTCCAAAATTTAGAAAGACAACAGTGGCGACTTGTGGGTTAAACCACAGGTATAGCCGAAATCATAGGAAACTCAGGACTGTACCGGTGAACTCAAAGCAGGGGTCAGGAATTTTTTTTGGAAAACTGCCTGCTTGAATACACCAATTTTATAACAAATTTTTAAAAGGTTAAAATTATTAATGATACTAACAGGAAAGATCCTCACATTTAAACTTGTAATATATTTGCTGTACCTACATATTTCATTTTAATATCTTATTATTAATATAAATTAACTAATAAGTAAATATTAAGCGGATGTCTTATTTATGAATAATATCAATTAAATATCATCAAGTAAATAACTAGGCTTTTCTTCATAATTATAATATTTTTAGTAAATAATTAACTTCATAAACTTTATCTTTATTATATGTATTGGATTTCCCATTCCTAGCGTTATCATAATATATGGCTAAGAGCTTCCCCACTCTTCGCGCTGTATCTCAAGAACGGTTAATTATATAAAATATTGCTTAAGACCAAAGTAGAGAATTTTCTGTTCTACAACTATTTTGATAACTCCAAATGTTATTTAGATAGGTAAAGGAATCACGATATCTACAACAAATTACCAAAGCATTATTTTTGAATTTTTCTTAATTTAGAAATTTATCAAAAATCCCTGCAAAATTTAAGTTTTTTTACAATAGTAACAGTTAAAATGACAACACTACATAATAGAACACTACTGTAGTTTTTGTAACAATTCATATAACTAAATACTTTATCGGGGCGGTCGGAGCTTAGCGGTCACGCGAATTGACTGAACGCTAAATACCCGGTTCGAATCCGAGTAAAGTAAGAACTTTATTCTGCCGTCTCTCCCTCGGCAGGCAATGGCAAACCACCGGGGTGTAATCTGCCATGAGAAACCTTTGTCTTAGGATAAAAGGACCTAGTACGAAACATCTAAAGTACATAAATCGTCCCCAAATTATAAGGTTTACCAAACCCTCTGTAGGGTAAAAGGACCGAGAAGGAAGGGAAATACTTTATTATAACAAAGCATAATAAAGTATTTGATATTATACTTTCCTCAGAAAGTTTCTTGTTTATGCTCCAAGTGATGATGATATATCTAGTACATTTCTTCAAGTGCATTATTTTGTATTGAGAACTATAAAGGACTTATATCTGGTGGAGTAGAAAGATACATATAGTGCATGTAAAGTATAAGGCTGTAGATGAGAGCAATTTAAGAGGGGTTTTGCTTGCTGGCAATGAGGACCTTACTAAAGGGGGAGTCTAAGAGTAGTGTGATTGAGTTTAGGTAATAACGAGAGGGAGCAGGAGATGCGTAACGATGAAATGGGTGTTGAACGAATAAGTTGACCGATGTAAGGTCTCACGGCAACTTTAAAGAGTAATTAATATAATATAGGTATTTCGATGCTTATTATTCTATTAATTCGATGTAACGAGTTAAATCCAATGGGTGAAAGTGGCAATTATTTAATTACCTTAATATTATAATCTATAGTACATGTCACATATTATATCTAATTAACTAAAAAATATTTTCAATATTCTTTATTTTAAAAATTGTTAGGTACTTATTGCAAATAAAATATGAATTGTAAAAATAATTATAAACATATAATTTGCAAACAATACATGAGGGGGTCAGAAGTAAAAGGTTTCGCCCTGCTTATAAAAAATGAGTTCAGTACATGTTCCTATTGTTGCAAGTTATTATGATGCAAATTTTCAAAACAATTTTTACAATGTAAATTAATTTATCCATTAGCAATATATTTTATTTTTGACTGGAATTTTTAAACCTTGATAACCTTCCAAGCTAATAACTCAGAACAATGAAAAATGCATTTGAACCCTTTTACTTGGGGGGCAAGTCATCAGGACACCTGACATTTCGACATGAAGACAGTTATTAAGGATTAAATATCCACATATTTAAAATGTTTATGATCCAAAAATGTCATGTATTCAGAAAAGTGTGCTCGCATACAAGGTGGGTTATATAAAAAATTACAGTTATTATGGCACGCCGTTTTACTTTTTATTACAAAATTTAAATTGCCCAAAGTTTTATTTCTAAGGTTCTAATTCAAATCAAATCGACGTTACTTCAAAATTTTTTTCGCAATTTAAGCAGTTGTTTAAAAATATATGTTCATTTAATACAATTGTTGAATTATTTTGTTTTTAAAATTTTTCATTTTTAAAATTATAAATTTTATTTTCTATCCTTTAAATGACAAACGCTCTAATTCTAATCATTTAAACGTTTGTTCAAATTGTTTATTCTAATTTAATCAATTGTTAAAAGAAATATTTGAATTTAAGCAATTGTCGAATTTTTACAATACAATTTAAACAAATGACAAAAATTTTTATTTAATGATATCGATTTAAAGCAATACACAGAAAATTTTTGCCTAACGTTTTATTTGGCTCTGCCCATCGGTGGAGAAATTTTGAACTTCGCTTTAATTTTTTTGGCAACTATGTTCAAAATTCAAATCCATAAGGCAGGTAGTGAGTGGCGTGGGTTGCCTATGTAATGCGTAATTTTTACTTATTTATGTTTAAATTAGACAAGAGAATCAAAATTTCTTTTTTATTATTATTATTACCTGTTTTTATTAAGATATTATTGAATGGTCCAATTCCCAAAAAAATTAATTAATAAACGTAAAAATAGGAATTTTACATGGAGAAATAAAGTAATGTGCTTTACAGCATATAGGGAAACTTTGTAGATTTGGGTACGAATGAAAACAAAAGTTGCATAATATACGAATACGAAGCCTCTTGAAATAAGGTAATAAGCCCTCCTAACATAAACTATTTTTTGTCAAAAATCTATGTTTATTATATGCAGTGGGCTTTATTTATTTCGGATTCAAAATAGTCTCAATCGATAGCACTTCGTTAGTGCCTGTTTGTGCAAACATTTTTTTTGTTTGTACCCAAATAGTTTTTGAAATATTCGAGATTTTCGGTAACATCGCACATGGTAACATATAGAGTTATTTATAATTTCGGATTCAAAATAGTCTCAAACGCACCTGTATGAATGGATTAACGAGATTCTGGGAAAAACTTACAGCATGAAGACCAAAATAGTCTCAATCGTTTGTGCTTCGTTTGTACCTGTTTGTGCAAGTTTTACTTTCGTTTGAAGTAAAAAGTAAAATTTAGATAATGTATCGTTTTAATATCAATTGCTTTTATTCTAATCTTTAGAACGTTACTTGAAATTTTTTTTAGCAATTTAAGCAGTTGTTTAAAAATATATGTTCATTTAATGCAATTGTTGAATTATTTTATTTTAGAGTGCCGTTTTACTTTTTATTACAAAATTTAAATTGTATTGCTTAAATTAGAATCCTTTTAATTGTAATGATTTAAACGTTTGTTGATATTTTTTGTTGTAATGTAAGCAGTTGTTAAAAGAAATATTTGAATTTAAGCAATTGTCGAATTTTTACAATACAATTTAAACAAATGACAAAAATTTTTATTTAATGATATCGATTTAAAGCAATACACAGAAAATTTTTGCCTAACGTTTTATTTGGCTCTGCCCATCGGTGGAGAAATTTTGAACTTCGCTTTAATTTTTTTGGCAACTATGTTCAAAATTCAAATCCTCAAGATTGCAGGTAGTGAGTGGCGTGGGTTGCCTATGTAATACGTAATTTTTATTTTTTATTTTTATTAAAAAATAACTAAATCTTTAACCATTTTATGTTTAGCATAAATGAATCCTTTACTTTTAAAAGGACCTAAGTCATGTAATTATATTTTGAGATAAACAAAAAAAATGTATAACATTTTACTTTAATTATTTAAATAATTTGCAATTCTATTGAAAAATTATCACTATTTAAAAATTTGGAAAACTTCACTGCTTTAGTATCTTTCTAAATAAAATTTTTTTCAAATCGTGACCTAATTCATTTTGTCAAATATGTCTACAGACCTCCCCCCTGAAGATTTCGTGAATAACTCCGCGATGATTGAGGCTCAATGAAAAGTCATTAAGCTCTAACGAGGCTCTAAGTTTGACACCAAAGTTACCCCAAAATTCAAAATAAGGGCTAAAATATAAAACAAGTCGACCCCCCCCCTCCAAAGATTTCACGAATAACCCCGTAACAGTTGAGGCTCAAACGAAAAGATGGAAGCGCCTTTAGGCTTTAACGAGGCTCTAACGTTTGACACGTTTGTGCAAACATTTGTTTCGTTTGTACCCAAATAGTTTTTGAAATATTCGAGAATTTTGGTAACATCGCACGTGGTAACATAAACTGTTATTTTAGAATTTCGGATTCAAAATAGTCTCAATCGATTGCACTTAGTTTGTGCGTTTGTGCAAAAATTTGTTTCGTTTGTACCCAAACAGTTTTTGAGATTTTCAAGGACGTTGACGCGCATGATTGGATTAACGAGATTCTGGGAAAAACTTACAGGATAATGACGTAAATAGTCTCAATCGTTTGTACTTTGTTTGTACCTGTTTGTGCAAGTTTTATTTTCGTTTGTACCCAAATAGTTTTCGAGATAATTCAATTTTAAGTTGGGGGGGGGGGTCTAGTGCGGTCCGATCTATTGAATTCGCGAGCGGCCTAGAGCAATATCTTTATAAACTCTTTACAAACTCTCAGTCAGTGCAGACACACCCCCCAATTCGTGAAAACTTTTTCTACCCCTGCTCCCAATGTCTTAACCACTCCAAAAATATCACATGGATTAATTAAAAGATTTTCGCTTCCCCGTGGAATTTGTTCTCCGTGGTGTACTCTGTGAGCAGCATCAATATGATAATGGCTTCGTGGCGTTTCTTCCAGAGGGGCTAGGCACCTCGGTAAGCATGCCAGATCAATTTGCGGTTCGACGCAACCAATCATATATGAAGAAATCGTGGATTCCTGATATTTCGTTATAATCACCAATGTAAATATAATCTTGTCTATGCTTTTATGTTTTTAATTTTATTTTTATAATTAAAATAAATTAATTTAAATTTTTTAATTTTGTTGTAAATTTCGGTATCAAAATCTTACACGTCGGTCAGCCCGTAGCCAGGATTTCATTTCGGGGGGGGGGCACTTGTAAAAAACCTTTTGTAAAATGTAAAATTTTCGGTTGTTTCCCTTCCATTTTCTTTGTCTTTTCAACATTCTTTTTTATGATTATCTCGAATACTATTTAGGTAAAAACGAAAATAATTTTTACACATATAATTTTTGTATTAATTTTATTAATAAATATTGTTAAAATCGAGTAATTTTTTTATTATTATCCATTTTTCTAATAAACAAATCTTGATAATTTTCTTATGAAAGCAATTAGCAAAATCCCCAGTCTGTTAAAAATAATATGTTCAAAAATAATTCGAATGTCAAAAAAGCATGTCTCCAGCCCCCCCCCCCAATTTAAAATTGAATTATCTCGAAAACTATTTGGGTACAAACGAAAATAAAACTTGCACAAGCAGGCACAAACGAAGTACAATCGATTGAGACTATTTTGAATCCGAAATTCGAAATTCAAAACAGCATTTCTCCAGCCCCCCCCCAAACTTAAAATTGAATTATCTCGAAATCTATTTGGGTACAAACGAAAGTAAAACTTGCACAAACAGGTACAAACGAAGCACAAACGATTGAGACTATTTTGGTCTTCATGCTGTAAGTTTTTCCCAGAATCTCGTTAATCCATTCATACAGGTGCGTTTGAGACTATTTTGAATCCGAAATTATAAATAACTCTATATGTTACCATGTGCGATGTTACCGAAAATCTCGAATATTTCAAAAACTATTTGGGTACAAACAAAAAAAATGTTTGCACAAACAGGCACTAACGAAGTGCTATCGATTGAGACTATTTTGAATCCGAAATAAATAAAGCCCACTGCATATAATAAACATAGATTTTTGACAAAAAATAGTTTATGTTAGGAGGGCTTATTACCTTATTTCAAGAGGCTTCGTATTCGTATATTATGCAACTTTTGTTTTCATTCGTACCCAAATCTACAAAGTTTCCCTATATGCTGTAAAGCACATTACTTTATTTCTCCATGTAAAATTCCTATTTTTACGTTTATTAATTAATTTTTTTGGGAATTGGACCATTCAATAATATCTTAATAAAAACAGGTAATAATAATAATAAAAAAGAAATTTTGATTCTCTTGTCTAATTTAAACATAAATAAGTAAAAATTACGCATTACATAGGCAACCCACGCCACTCACTACCTGCCTTATGGCAAATACTATTGGGAATTTACATTAACCAAACGCCACCACTCGTCGGTAATTTGAACTTGGTCGATGCGTACACCTGCAGCTGTCAGATCGTTTGTTTACATTGTTTGTATGATCTTTATGATTAGTGTATTATTATTTTGTGTTAAAATTAACAAATAATTAATTTGTTAATTATATATTCATGTATTACTTAAGTTGGTAAATAGTTTTATTTAAAATTTATATTAAAAACGTTAATTTTAGGTACACTTAACCTAAAAGTCAAATGTTGATCTTAATATTTTTCTGTTTAAATTCATGTAGGTATTTTTCAGCAAGTCATCAATTATGAGTAATAAATATTACCTATCTTTCACACACAAACCAGGCTAAATAAATAAACATCAGCCCTGGTTGAGATTCACCCACGATGGTATAAACTGCATCGCAACATGTAAATATGTTGTTACGGTTGATGGGGAAATTTTGTTCAAAAAAACATTATGCACTTCCAGTTTGGAATGGCACTATTAAACTTAAATGAATGCTCTTTCGTTACCTTTGCTTCTTTTGATTCGTCATTTATTAATATAATTGTCAAGTACGATGTAGATTTTACTATGAAAATGAAATTAATTCAACGATTACAGAATAATTATTTTAATAAAATGTTACATGTGATATGTACACATAAATAAATATTAACATTATTATCATAATGCATTTTATTTTATTAAAAATTGGTCCTCCAGGTTGGGGGTTCTACGTCGGGCTTGCTCCTCGTCTAGGTAAAAAATGTAAAATGCTAACAAACCAAATGTCAATTCGCAAGGTTGGTAGTTAGGTATCGGATAACGTCGCAAGACGTTTCAAAACCGACTAATATATAATATATATATAGTTATTAATATGGTACATTACTCGCATAGTAAACTATCTACTGCCATTTGTTCATTCTCCGATAAAGATTTTATAGTAGCATTCTTCCAAGTTTTCCTACTATCCACCTTCTCTTCAATGCCAAACACATTTTTTATTAATAGAAAAACCACTTTTTGGATGCGGAAATTGTTGAAAATGTAAGCTTCATTCTCTTCCATTTTTCGAGCGACAACCGTAAAATGATTTAATATGGTTATGATTTATGATATAATCTGATTAGCATACACATGACTAATTCAGAGTTGTCCAAAACACAAAATTATTAAGGCACCATTACATATTTAACACAGATTTTATGAACAAAACACACGAACACCCATATAAACAACATCAACTGTACTCATCAACCACGCCATGTTGGTAGTGCCGGTGGCGCCACCAACGGTAATGTAAATTCCCAATAGAAAGGATAATACGTCCAACTCGGGCCTATAACAATAGAAATTTCGTAGCCCAAAAAAAGTGCGCCATCTGTTTGCTAGAGTAGTTGATACAGTTAACACTTATCAACTTATTCACGCCGTCCAGAGGTGTACTTAACGAGTTTTATCTTTAAACCAATGATATATCATTGCTTTAAAGTTTAAACCGACGAAATAAAACTGCATAGGTTAATAATTATTTAGAAATTTTTTTAAATTTATTTTTATGTTTTATTATTAATAAATTACGAATTAAGGAATTATTATTTGTAATTTCTGACGAAGGTCTTAATGCAAGACCGAAAGCTTAAATATAACTTTTAATATTATTCCTTAATTCGTAATTTATTAATAATAAAACATATTTATTTTCACGAATTAATAATAAACCAATTTTAAATATTTTTATTTTTTGAATTTAAATAAATAACACTTCCTACATATTCTTCTAAAAAAACATTAAACAAATTTTTAAGAGTATATTTAATTAAAAATAATATTTAAAATACAATTTTGATGATTCCGTATACTTTTAAAATTCTAAACCGACGAAATAAAACTGCATAGATTAATTGTGCGAAATTTTTTTAAATTTATTTTTATCTTTTGAATTTGAATTGATTTTTTATCAAATATTTATAAGAAACGTCAAAAGGTGATCTACTTTGTGTAAACTGTCAAACAATATACTGTCAAACTGAATAGTTTAAACTCTATTCGTTGTTGGCGCTAGTGTGCTGGGCTACGGATTTTCGGCTGAGTTGGACGTATTATCCTTTCTATAGTATTTGCTTATGGATTTGAATTTTGAACATAGTTGCCAAAAAAATTAAAGCGAAGTTCAAAATTTCTCCACCGATGGGCAGAGCCAAATAAAACGTTAGGCAAAAATTTTCTGTGTATTGCTTTAAATCGATATCATTAAATAAAAATTTTTGTCATTTGTTTAAATTGTATTGTAAAAATTCGACAATTGCTTAAATTCAAATATTTCTTTTAACAATTGATTAAATTAGAATAAACAATTTGAACAAACGTTTAAATGATTAGAATTAGAGCGTTTGTCATTTAAAGGATAGAAAATAAAATTTATAATTTTAAAAATGAAAAATTTTAAAAACAAAATAATTCAACAATTGTATTAAATGAACATATATTTTTAAACAACTGCTTAAATTGCGAAAAAAATTTTGAAGTAACGTCGATTTGATTTGAATTAGAACCTTAGAAATAAAACTTTGGGCAATTTAAATTTTGTAATAAAAAGTAAAACGGCGTGCCATAGTTATTAACTCTAGATCACTAACCATTCGTCTCACAGACGAGTGGCTCGGAACGAATTCGGTATCTATGTATGTTCCTGAACCTTCCGCGTCCCATCCATGCGTGATTAGAATAAGTTTTTTAGTTATTTGATAGTGATTCATTAAGTTTAATAAATATTCTTTCGTATAATATGCATTTTAACTAATAAAAATCAGTAATAAAAAAATTTGTGAAGTTTTATTTTCTTGGTCTGTGAGACGAATGGTTGGTGATAGTGTAACTCGAAAATATGG
The DNA here is from genome assembly GCA_958510855.1 of Rhagonycha lutea. Lineage (NCBI taxonomy): Eukaryota > Metazoa > Arthropoda > Insecta > Coleoptera > Cantharidae > Rhagonycha > Rhagonycha lutea. Next base: position 46,018,588 of record OY294039.1, read on the forward strand.
TTAGTGATCTAGGGTTAAATGGCATATTGACATAAGACCTATTTTGAATCTTTATCAATTTGTTCTTTTCTTTGTCTATTGGTCTAAAAAGCACACCTTTTCAAAAGCTTCTTATTATGACATGAGAAAACCCAAATAATAAAATGATGAGTTAATATATTGAAATTTTTGTTGGCCTTAACTCTAGTTCGGTATCGTTTCAGATAACAGAAGTAAAATTTTGGTCTTCGGAGATAGGGACGTTTCTATAGAAATGTTATGGGGGCAGTATAAATGAATGGGTAAGTACAAAATGGGAAATATTACAAAATTGACATTTCGAAATAATCGATTTCAAGTGTCCACTTTGTGTAATAAATTGATCTCCAAATTTTATTTTTTTTTTACAATATACCTACTTGCAAAATATATTTTCCTTATGTGAAACGGCAAAGAAATTCCCCTTCATAATTATAGTTTTGTAATAAAATCTATTTTTCTATTATGAAGTACTTCCTCTTTTGCACCAAAAGCATAATTTATTGTTAAAAAGAATATAAAATTTACACAAAATAAAATTATATTCTTAAAATTAAAGCATAATTGTTTAAATATAATCCTGATTTGATCTTCTTGATTTTCTGTGTTTGGGCAATCAAATATATCAGCATAAAATTGGTGGCATTCTTCTGGTATGTCTATGATATTTTTACGAATATATTCAAATTTCTTGTGATAAATAGGAAATCTACCTTATGCCTTGATCAATTTATCAAGCCATCAATAATCGGTGTGCGGTAACAATTCCTGGTTTTGAAGCATCATTTATTGAAATTGCATGAAGCTTGATATAGCAAAATCTTGTTCATCTTCCTCGTCCAGAAGATTTGATACTAACCTTTTTTATATTATATTTCGGTCACATCGCAGTTGGTGAAATTGTCTATATCACCAGTCTCAGCTTCTTTCATTTCAAATTTTTGGGTTTTTAAAGATTTCTTTATAAAATATTCCTCAGGAACTTACAAGCGATTATGTTTTTTTACTTGCCGTTTATAATAACCGGAAATAAAGTTATGTGGGTGGCTTAGTTAACACGCATTGCAATAATTTGCCGCTTTGGGTGCAGAAAAGAAAGTATTACAGAGTAGATCTTTCCTTTATGCACCAACGGATATTTTGGTAAAAAATTTGTTAAAACTTGAAAACACAATTTTTATTTTGGCACCAAACGATCGGTCTACGTTAAAAGTATAGGAAAACATGTTATATATATCTCAATTTTGGTAAAAAATGCCAGTACTTCCATTTTCGCACTTAACCATTCAAATATATTATAGGTGTTGTAAAAGGTACAACATTTTCTTGTATATAATTAAATTTATTCACGTGTATTACCAAAACGTCGTCAACCACGTACAAATCTCAATACATCAAGAAACACAGAAGTATGTTTTGCAAATACAGTAACATAGGTGTTACATTAGATAAAAAGCTAACATTAGGACAACATATTGAAAAGGCAAGAAACAAGGCGCACAAATGTAGAAGAAGTCTCTATCTACTACTGGCTGCTAATTCAAAGTTGTCCAACAACAACAAGAACATAATTTATAAAACAATCATTCGCCCTATTATGGACATATGGATGCCCTGTATGGGCAAGAGCAGTACATACACACGAAGAAACTACAAGTGCCTCAAAACAAGCAGCTAAAATTAATCAATGGGCTTCCATGGCGATTCTCCACCCATCCGCTCCATCTGAACACAGGTTATCAGACAATAGAAGAATACATAAAAAAAAATGGTGGAAAGATTCCATCTTCGCTGTATGGATTCGGAATTCGAGCTAATAAGAGATTTGGCAAATTATTAATGTAAATAGTGTAAATATTATGTAAATAAGAGTTGTGTGTTTGTTAAGAAATCAAATGAAGGTTTTTTGCTAATTGTTTTTCCTTTATTATTAATTAATAAGTATTAAAATGTTAACTAACAGAATACTAATAATTTTATCTGGTGAAAAGTTACTGAATCTCAGGAAACCATATTATGCATTTGTAATTACTAAAGATTGAATAAATAATTTGAAAAAAATTCACGTGTATTTTGGTGATATAATTTCCTGCAGAGAAAACCATAACTAGGTATACGAGATTATGAATATAATATTACTTTTTATTAATTTGTTGGTGTATTTATTATGATGAATTGCCATATTATGATTTATGACTGATAAGTGATAACATTTGGATATAATATTGGAAAATACTTGATATTTATACCTACTGCGTTAGTAAATTTTTAGTATTTTTACATTAAAACAGTGATTAGATGAAAATTTCACAACAACTATGTTATGTATAAATAAGACCTAAAATTTCTCTCAATATTATAATCGTCAAAACAAAATCTATAGATATACAACTAATTTCTCAATTAATGTAAGGGAAAAGAAAAAAGGCACCGAAGTTAGTGTTTTCTTTAATCATGCCTCCGAGCTATGATGATTCTGTAAAGCATAAACCTTCTTTAAATTTTAAATATCCTACCAACAGAGACATCAATTTAAAAACAGGTGATTCATGGTTAGATGGTAAAAGAGCAGATGATGGAGCTGAAGAGCATTGGAGAGTACACAATAATTTGTATGATGTGACAGATTTTATCGATAAGCACCCTGGAGGAAAAATGTGGCTCGAGTTAACTAAGGTAGATAAATAAGCTAATAATTTAATAATAATTGCTTACTCTTTTTTTTCGTTAAGGGAACAGACATAACAGAAGCTTTTGAATCCCATCATTTAACATCTAAGCCGGAAGAACTACTTAAAAAATATTTTATTCGCGCTGCTAGAACACCTAGGAACTCTCCATTTACGTTTGAAGAAAAAGGATTTTACAAAACTTTGAAAAGAAACATTGCGCCGGTTTTAAAAACAATACCTAAAGATTGTGCCAAAAAATCTGACCGTATTACAGATTCGTTAGTTACAGGAACATTTGTTTTTGCAATTTTGGCATGTAACTTTGAAAGTTATTTATTAGGCTTTCTTGCTGGAGTATGTTTAGGTTGCACGACCGTTGCTGCTCACAATTATTGTCACAAAAAGGATAACTTTAGAATGTATTATATTAACTTAAGTTTATTGCAATTCAGGTAAGCATCGCAATTACAATTTTAATTTTAAAAGTCGAACTACCATTTTATAGGGAATGGAGAATAACACATGCATTAAGTCATCATCTATTTCCAAACACAATTGCGGATATTGAAATAAGTGCAGGGGAGCCAATTATTGAATACTTGCCATGCAAGAAATCTTTCATAATAAAATTTGGTAGTATTATATATGTAACTTTACTTTGGATAACTTGGTCTTATTTTAGTACTATTACGAAGTAAGTAATTTCGATATTCAAAGATTTAAAAACAAAATGCTGTAATTATTTTAGATTTATTCAATTATATAACAACGACACACGCAACTTGCATTGGTCAGATATCATTCCTCTAACTCTTCCAACAGCCATGTATATTTTTTCTGATCAACCTTTGTACTATTGCGTTGGAATGTGGCTTTATATTATTGCTGTTGGAAGTACTTGGATGGGAGCTATTGGATCCAATGCCGGCCATCATGCTCCAGAAATTTTTCATGAAGGAGATACACCCAGGTAACAGCAGTATTTTAATTTTGACTCGTAGAATTACATATACACATAATTTTAGATCATCCGATTATATTGATTGGGGAATTCATCAATTGGATATCGTAGCGGATAGATACGATATAAATAAATCATTCTTTCTTGTTTTAACTGGTTTTGGACATCACGGATTTCATCACTTTTTCCCAACTTTGGATCATGCTGTTTTGGAATATCTCTATCCAGTAATTAAAAAAACCATGGCGGAATTTAATGTGGATTTGAGGTTAAGATCTCAATTGCAAATGATACAGGGGCAATATTTACAACTCCTTAATGAATCACCAAATCCCAATCCACCAGCTCTTGTGAATTAATATCATAAATTGATTTATATGTAGACAAATAATTAACCCTAATCGTCATTTACCAAATAGCATGCATTGCAGCTTACATATCAATGCCTCAGCCCAATCAAAAATTTTATTTATTAAATATTGACCATTAAAATATTTATAGAACTTATAACTTGTTCCAACTATTTGCTAACTTTCAAAATTCGATTTATACTCTTTTTAAATCTATACAATATACATTTTTCATGCATACATAATTTCAAAATAAAAATTTCTTATTTTGACTCGATTGATCTGAGGCATCGATTCAATATAATTACCGGACAAAATATAAATATGGCACTGAGAGAATTTTGTTTTACTTATCAATCTTGAGTAGTGATTGCAATACCGAATACCGGTATTTTTGAGGTCCACTTCCCCTAGCCCTCCCATTTCGATTTTTGGATAAATTTTTGTGTCATGTGTTTGTGCATTATTTGTGTAGGTTTGTGCAAACATGTTTTTCGTTTGTGCAATCATCGTTTATACAAAAATCGAAATTGAGGGGGGGGAATGGGAAAATGGCATTTCCCCAGCCCCCAAACTTGTTTCTTAAATAATTCACGAACGGTGATTGCACAAACGAAAAAAATGTTTGCACAAACCTACACAAACGATGCACAAACGAATGACACAAAAATTTATCCAAAAATCGAAATGGGAAGGCTAGGGGAAGTGGACCGCAAAAATACCGGTATTCGGTATTGCAATCACTAATCTTGAGCTGTTATTGAGTTTTCAATTTAATTGTGATTTAGTCGTGAAACTTTATTTTGTTTTAAAATTGAATTCACTATTTGATAGAGCTACTATATAAAATGATGGTATTCTCAAAAATATGTATGCTTTTTTAAGTGGTTTTGCTTACCTACTTACTTATTAAAGATAACCTAAGTACTAATTCATTTGTGTGAAGTTTTGTATCTTCTACGTCCTGCCTAATTGGGTGGCCATAATTTGGAATATTAAACTAGGACATTAACGTTCAAAATCCAGGACAAACCTGGATTTACTCAAATCCTGATACTCGACTGTATCAAAGACTTATGTTAGATAAATAAGATGTTCAAAATTTATACACAACTTTATTGTATTTTTTTCTATTTACAGTCACAGTCATAGATTGTGTATTTTTGGCATATTTTATAAAAAATTAAATAAAGCTTACTCTTAACTAATGTAAATCTGAGCTGCAAACAGCTGTAGTTGGTATTCTAAAAGAAGTAAACGCTAGACCTACAAATTTGAGTTTTTATCTGGTTCATCTGAATGAACAAAGCTTTACGTTTATCTTTTTCTTCATTTTATATGACGTAATCAGCGTTTTACTTCTTTTTATTTAACCCTGCAGTTCTCTAACCTTACATTTAAAACAGTACTTGGGTAAAATACAATGTACCCAGAAAAACTTTAAATTTAGCTTAAATCTTATTTATAAAATAAAAATATTTTGGCATTATTACTCACTTCTCTAAGTAGGCATTCATACATTACGACCAAGTGGATCATAGCTGCTTACACGATATTTTTTACATTGAATCAATAATAAAAAATGATGTATTTTAAACGATAATAATAAATAAACGAATGACTTTTTTCTAAAGATCCCAAATTGACCTTACTGTTTTATTTTTTTAATTTGACTTTCTTCTTTTTCTCTTGCCTCATCTAAAATAATATTAAATTTATATCTACGTATGACATAATTGTAACATTATCTTACCTGTTTCCTGTTTCTCTTTTCCAGCATCGTAGTTCCACGATTGTATTTCTCCAGATCCAAATATCACGAAAAATGTATTACCAAAAATATAAATTGCGGATGCAATGAAAAATACAATCTTCCATTGATCGACATTATGCTAAAGATGTATTTGTATAAATATTTGATTTCAATAAATTAATGTCACTATACCTTATCTTTTACAATAAATTGCACCAATAGAGGACCAAATAGAGAAAATATATTTGAAAATCCATTTGTTATACCCATGAGTGTGCCAGCATGATTAGGGGATAAATCAATATGGTTTACTTGGTAACCGCACATATGAGCTGCATTACTTCCAACAGCAATAATTAGAAATGAAAGAACCATTCCTGTAGTATCAGTTCCATGCCCAAAGAAACCTAATAGAAATAGAGCCAACGCAGGAATGTACAAACCTAAAATGTACTAACTTATAAGAAATATAAAGTTCAATTTTTTTAAATAAATTACCAATACTATTTACAATTTTTCTTGCATGTCCAATTGTAACAAGCTCTTTGTTTATTATATAATCTGTTACTGCGCTAAACACAAAACTCATTATCCACATTGTAAAATATGGACAAGCAGAAAGTAATCCATTCTGATAAAGAAGTAATTTTTAATAATAAGTATCAAAATAATGTAAAAAATATTTATTTACCTTTTTTATATCAAAGTTTAGCGTATTTTTCATAAAAGTTGGCAATTCAGTTAATAAAGTCCAGAAACCCCAATTTTGTGCACAATGGACTACAAGAATTGCCCACACCGGTACAGAAGTAACAATCGATTTCCATGGAGTGGGATGTTTCTATAATCATGGAAATTAATTTAATATTCTAGTCTGGTTACAGTAAGCGCTTTATTACTATATCAGAATGGGTTCCTAATGTTTCTTGAATATAAAATTTTTCTTCCATTGAAATGGTCTTGTGTTCATTTGGAGTATTGGATCCTAGGAAGAAAAATGCGATAGTCCAAGCAATTCCAACTAACCCATATAAATAAAATACAGCTGGCCACCCAAGCGAACTTCCACAAATCCAACCAGTTACAGGCATCGATATTACAGTTCCAAAGGTACCTCCTAAGATGAATTATTCAAGAAATGTTTGAGCTAACAATATTATCAATTTACCTGCAAAAACAAATGTTCCCAATCGTGACCTTTCTGGTACCGGTGCCCATTTACTTAGCATCGTATGAATGCTTGGGAAAAAGAAACCTTGCGTAAATCCTTGGATTACTCTACACAGCATAACACCCCACGATCCAAAACTTGCCATTACTGGAATTAAAATGGTGAAAATTGAACCCACAAGCATGGCGAACATTAAAAACCATCGTGCTCCATATTTTTTTGCAAATTGACCTGCAGGTATTTGAGGCAAAATGTATCCCCAAAAAAATGACGAGAGTACAATACTTTCATCCTTCCAGTTGTACGTCTAAAGGTAACAAAAAAATTTGACTGTGTAAAACTAAACGTGTGGGCGGGGTGTGGGTATTTACTGTAAATCCAGGATTTATGGTTGGATCGGTCATGGCAACAATTCCAACCGATAGGTTTACTCTCATTCCGTAACCAATTGCTAATAGTAGGAACATAAGTAGGATTTGTGTATGACGAACTCCGTACCATGCATCTGAAAGTATCGAAAAAATCAGTTAATAATTTTACGGCCGAAATTATTGACGAAACAATTTGCAAAATCAAAAATTCTTTTTTTTTTACTTAAATTAAAAATTTTTGAAATATTGCCGAGTTAACTTGAACACAATTTTGAATTTATTATTAATTTCACGAGTTAAAAACCTGTATATTTTAAATTTTTGTAATATTAATCAGATTTTGTTAACATTTTCTAAATAAAATTGAAATTAACTTTATTGATTTTTGACAATATTTAAAATTTTACAAGTTTATGTATCTATAATAATAATTAAGCTTCATTTTTTTTACAGAGTTGTGTAATTACAGACTAGACGATTTATAGATTAATCGACGAACTATTAAACTTTAAATATATTGCATCAAATCAATAAAGTTATCATATTATTGGAAATGAAAATATTAAAGATAAAATAGTTTGCAATAAGGATCTAATTAAAATTTTACGTTATACATTCCAGTTGCTATTTTTAATTTTCACTGTACACGGTGGAGTTACTTTAATTCTGTTAATATAATAATAATCAAATCTATTTTTATTATTAAATAATTATTTTTAAATTGATAATAAATAAGCTATTTTCATCATTTATGATGCTTAGTGACTATCAGGTTTTTTTTCATGAGCTTTCATAATTTGCAATAAATATTAATATGTAGCTAGAATTACAACATTCTACCTCTTGCAAAAATCAAGACTTTATTGATTTCATGAGTGGAAGACCGATTTATTACGATATTTATTGTATTGTATTGTAACGTCAAAGCTTGCACGAACTAATGAAATTATATATTTTTTGAAAAAAAAATAGTAAAAGAAAACAATAAAATGTTGTATTGTATTGTAAAAGCAAGCACCAATTAAATTAAGGTACAGAATGAAGATATTTCAATTTGATTGATGCTCGAAAGCTCTTACAATACAATAATATAACAACACAAGTATTTGCAATGCGAATGCGCTCAAAAGTTTGTGTAGCAAAATATCAATAAAAAGTGGAAAAGGTGAAAGTGTTAATGATTGTTTTTATTAAAAAATGAAAACTAATTATAATATGTTGATTAAAACGTCAATAAAATTTATTAAATATAATAAAAACCGTTGTTGCTCAATTTCGAAATGTGACATTGCTTCGTCAACTATAACAAATTATTATTACAAAAAGTCGATTATTACGTAGTGTCAATTCCTACTTCAGTTTATAACCGTTTGATTTAAATTTTAATCCTAAAAATAAAGGTCACGTAAAACTATTACTAACGCAACGATAATCAAAATATTGAGAAATTATATGCTGCTTCTATATTTTATTATAACTATTATCTTCAGTGTTTTATTAATAATTTAATATCATCATTTTTGATAAGTATTAACATACGTGATATGTATACGTATATAAACATATAATCGCGCCCCTCCCCCCTCCACTATGACAAAATCCTTTGTGCAGTACGTAAATAACACTTGGTTACTGTAAATAGTTTGCAAAGGATCAAAGAGGAAGAAACTTTATTATTTTCAAACGGGAAAAATAAAGTTAAGTGGAAATCATAGAAAACTACATGAAAATCAAAATGAAACTATTTTAGGGACATAAAATACTGGGGGGGGGGCAATTAAATTATATGGTAAAGGGAGGTGTAACTAGAAAAGGTTGAGAAATACCGTACCTATTAGACGAATAAACACTCATTTAATTTATTATAATCAACAATAATATCGTAATAACTTAATTTTTTATAACTTTTTTATAATTTCAATAACGCCAGGAAAAGTTATTACAAAGGAAAACTTTTAATAAATAAAAATGTACCGTTTTCGAGTAATAGTATATTATTAATTTCTCCTTCGATTTTAATAACAAAAATTGTAAAAAAAATAGTTGGTTTTATAAGTTTTATAATAAATTTTTTATTGTAATAAAAACAATTAAATTTTAATTTATTTGGTGTAGTTTTATGAAGATTTTTCTCCCCCGGAAACGAAAACTGATACCAATAATTTGCACAATAACTTGAAAACTGTTATCTGTTTTGCTATTTTTATTTGAAAAAATAAATAATTTTAAACTTGTTTAGTTTGTGAAATTACTTTTTAATTGTGATTTAAAAGAACGTTCAAGTAATATAATTGTTTATACTGCCTTAATTACTGTCTTGATAATTCTACAGTTTCAAATATAATTAATATTCTTAACTTTTTATTTTATTTTTAATATTTAATAGAATTATTTTTAATATTATTATTATAAAAAACAATATTAATAATAATTTAATAATAAAAAATAAAACGGTTTTTTTTTGTGTTCAAATTAACTCACCAATATTTTATAATTTTTAATTAATGTTAATCTCACGAGTTGAAAATTTATATTATTTTAAAATTTTGCATTATTAAAGTTATTTAATGAAATGTTATATAAATATTATACGTATTTATTTGGTATTGAATATTTTGGATGATTTTTGAAAATTAGCATATTTATGACTTTTTTTATAATCAAATCCATTATTTGAATTTAAATAACCCGTATATGTTTATTGTTTCCAATCTTAAACAAAATAGGTATTTGCAGGGGCGCCGCGTCCTATTGTGCACAGTGTGCAAAACACACGGGCGGCCAAAATTAGGGGCGGCCAAAATCAGTTAGTTTGATTAAATTCTAGTAACAAGTTGTCAAATGACTAATTTACATTTTAATTTCTTCTTGAAAAATTTTTAATTAGGTGTTTTCAATGAGTATTAGAAGATTTAAGAGGCGGCCAAATCAAACTTTACACACGGGCGGATATACCCCTAGCGGCGGCCCTGGGTATTTGTCTTTTAGACAAATATTCAGAAGCTTTATACAAAAAATTGTAATACTGAAAAATTCTAATAAACAATTAAAATTCAAATTTCCGATGTAATTATCGATAAATTCCAATACATTACATCATAATATTGTGATTTGTAAATAATATAGGTAGCATATGTAGGGGAAATTTACAATGCATACGTAATTATTACGTTTTTTAAGCAAATCTGGATTTTCCAAAATCTAATGAGTTCAAACTAGTATGCAATTGGAAATTTTTAGGCAAAACTAGTTTAATACTAAAACCGTTTGCCAACACTAATTTTACTATAATAGCAAAGATTATAGTTGAGTAATAGATAGTTTATCTTATATTTTTAAATGAATATGGCAATAATCAGAACCGTCCTCGAAATCAACGTTCAATGAAAACCTAACACAAAAAATTATAAAATTCAGAAACATTTATTTCTCAATTATAATATTTGCTATTATCAGAATAATATCTTCTATCTTCTTCTTCTTTATTAGCATTTTCTTTACATCCATTTTTGGATATACGACTCTTCAAGTTCTCTCCACCTATCATTATAACTTGAAGGTTTAGGCCTTACTATTCCCCGCTGGCCTAATGCGGGTTGGAATGGATCCTATTCGCTAGGTGCATTCCTCCTACTGCCCTCTGGTGGCTCAATTAAGAAAATTACTCGGGACTGTGAAAATTCTATGTTCACTGTGAAAATAGTACGCCATGAGAAATTTGAATATTTTTGCTGTCATAAAATTTGAATACCAACTGTTTTATAGTAAATAATTTAATTAATTTTGTATGATCACGTGTTTATGACATAATGCAAGTCCCGTTGAGGTTCCATTATCGGCCACTCCGAACGCTTCGTTCGATTTGCTTATCCCCTCTCATACCTTGCACATAGCGAATAGTCCACCGCTCGATTTTGGAGTATATAGATCACAGTACATAATATCCGATGCAATCGGGATTATAACCGCGGTTTCCCGCTCTCTAGTCCGTCCGTGTTTGATTTACGCCAGACTGCAGGTCGACAATAACAGTTTTAAAAAATTCGAAATTTTAGGCATATTGTTCCAATTACTTTCTAAAATGTCCAAAGATGGTCATTAGATGTTGGACACAAGTTCCGAACCCTTTTCTGTCGAGTTCCTCCAAAAGCAACTCAATCGGTTTTAAGCCTAGGCATGGGGAGACCACTTCATATATTTTCAACAACAACATTTTGCGCTAGAGCATTTAAATAATTTTTACACACTACTGATGTGTGCTTAGGATCATTGTCCTGCAAAAAAGTAAAATTGGGGCCGAATAAACGCAACCCCGATGGTGACATATTTTCTTTTAAAATATCTAAATAATTTTCCTTTTTCATAATTCCTGCAAAGAAATAACATCCCCAAACGAGCAACAAACTTCGCCCTTATTTTATAGTGGGCACAATACAATTAGGAATCATTTTCTCATGCTGTGATCTTCAAACACCCGTTAGTTTGTCCAAATACTTCAAAAAGATCAGCTTCTTGAAGTCGACGTTTTACTGTGATGATTGAAATTTTCTTTTCACGTTGGTGATTTACTTCCGAAGTAATTTCTGGTGCTGTAAACAAAACAATTCTTAAATCCGCAGCAGGTGTTGTTATCCTAGATGGTCCTGGAGGATTTTGATCTTCTAAATTACCCCGTTTCTCGATATCCATCGGTGAATTATATTGCTCACAGTCGAACTTTTCACATTCGTTTTTTTTTTGCAATTTGGTAAACCGAATAGCTTTATTCTAACAGTGTAATGACATTTGCACGGTTTTCTACTGTAGTGGGTTTTCCACGCGGCTTTTTCAAAATAGTGTTATTACTTTTAAAAATTTTTTATTGTTTTTAATTTATTGTTTTAAAATATTATATTACCACAACAATAAATTGTCGGCTACCTATTGATTTGAAATCAAGAAAATAATATTTCATTAATTAATAAAAAGCAATAAAATGCATGGATTAGAGCGGTTTAAATTTATTACCATAAAATGTTTATTTTATGTTTTCCAAGTCTCAGGGAAAAACTAAACTAATCTTCTTAGAATTTTATGATAGTCAATATTTTCTATTATGAGTGATTATTTCTCTTATAATAACAAATGTGTAAAAAGTCTTATTATCATTAATACATTTTTATTAGGTGTCCGAACTTCCATGAGCAGTAGACACATACATACACACATATCTTTAATTGAACCTGAGCTACTTCCAGTATCAAAGGGTATGGTTCAAAATCCGTATCAAAACCATGGCATTGGTTTATAAAGTTGTTTACATATATTTTTGAAAAAATATGTATTGAGCAGTATAATACCTATATTATAAAGTGTGTCAAGGTCCATTTTGAGTAATTTAAATAAGTGACAAAACTTTTACCTGTATGAAAGTCAAAAGAAGGTAAAAGTGAAGTATGCATCACTGAAGATGAAGAGTTTAATAATTGAACCCCTGTTGAAAATTACAAAAAAAAAACAGTATATAAAATTAGTGCAAATTCTAATATTGAAGTCACAAAAATTAGATTGAGGTGTGAAAACAGATATTTGCGCATAAGTTTTCCGTCTTACTATATTGAATAGAATTTTATTAATTAAGACGGAAACATTTTATATAGATGAAGCTATGTAAGCTATGTATTAAAAATCTGGCGACCTAATACGACAGTAAGCACCTAAAAAAAAATCCTTAAAGCAAATCTAAGGACATTAGAAAACAAAGAAGAGAGAACAAAACTTTATGGAAAGTGACAAATACGTGATGGGGTGGATGCAACCAAACCAAGTTGAAAAGCAGGAAGAATTTTCCGTTACTTCTCGAAACAAATCTTGAAAGACTAAATCTCAAAATTCGGTAAACCAAACAATTACCAGGCACCTCATCCTGATTGAAAGAAGATCGCTGGTACTAACCTTACGTCACATGGAAATCATTCAAAGGATTAATAGTTGGTTTACCAAAATCCAAGATCAACAAAAAAAATGGGGATATTTGGATGACGACCATGTCTGTGAATGTGGGGCAATACCTACATCACATGGATACATTTTCTTGGTTCTCTAAATTTCGTGTTAAACAATTTGTACTGGATTTCGTAGTAGTGAACAAATAAATTAATTAAACATGAATTACTTTTTGTAAATATTAAATTAGGTGTAAAATATTTTCATTTTAACCTGAACGTGTAAGTACTAAAGCTGTTATAGATGTAACACGATAACAAAAGCATGTTCAGATGATTTAACATGCGGAATGTTAACCTTTCTAACAATAAACCGAAATCATAAATAAATAAAGTACAAAAAAATGTATCGACAAGGTTGAAATTTATTGTCTGCTAAAACAACCAATAGTGTACCTATTTATATGGGTATTTTCTAATTGGCTTTTATAATCAGTAGACTTTTACGGATAGGTAAATCCACAGTGTTTTGAAGTTTGCCAGAATGTCAAGCTAAGAAATTCAGCATGGAATTTCCGCTCTATAACTCAACCAGCGAAGTATCTTGAATGGTCATAATCTCATATTATTTAACTATTAGCAGTAATAATAATAATAGTAATCGTTATTTACAGCAAATACCAATAACAGTCAATCATCATTATCACCAAATTATAATCATTGCATGGCCAATCAAACTATATCATCTAATTCAAGACATCACATTATAAATTAAGACGACCGCTCAAGAAGCTGCTGCTTTACCGCTCAACTATCCTGGGCAGCTAATTAGAGTATTATCTTTCTATATAATTATCATTCATATTATGCAATATGGATCAGTGCACTTCACAACAAAAAGAAGCTCTCACAATACCCACAATAAAAATACAGAGTGGCTTAGTTATGTGACTGCCCAAACCAGTGATCTATTCGAAAGTGTGATAAGTGATAACGATAGACATATTTTAATTGATGAAAATTACTTTTAAGATTGTTTAAATTGGAATATGTCAAAATAAAATCACTTTTGATTATAATAATCCATTTGGTTTCTATTAGTTCACAGAATCGAGCTCCTACTGTATAATTAAAAACAAGAAAATAATAACAAAAAATATCAGACGTCGCAAAAATATGTACCTACCTGTTAATTAATAATTATAAATTCTGTTTATTATTAAATTATTATTAAAAACCATGCATTATCCAGAACAATTATTTTTCTCACTCAAGGTTTTTAATTAAAATATTTCACAGAAAAGTAACTAAAGAATACTTCCAAATGAAAAATAAAGAGATGAAACTATGGAACCCTGTGTGTTATTTCTGGTTGTGTCTGGATTAAAAATTTGCGGGTTCATTAAAAAATTTCCATAAAATATTGAGAACGTGCATAATGGTTTGATCTTTTTGTAATCGGGGTACGTAAATAATCTTATAATTTCAAAGTACAAACATCAGACTTTAAGCAACTAAAGATTTGTTGTGATAATAGTGTTACAACCTATAATTGATTGCAAAATTTCGGTTATTTAAGAAAAAGAAAACACAATACCAACAGCGAATGTTGTCGAAAAGCAAAACATTTTTTCTTGAATGGCCCCTGTGAATGACAAAAATCATAACTGCATAGTAACTTGCAACCCTATATAATCGTAAGATTTCGTTAATTTATTAGAGTTATTTTTAGGTAGGCAATAAAAAGTTGATAAAGTTGTTTGGGGTTAAATAGTGAACCACATAAATAATAATTATGAAATTGTTTAAAATGAGCGTGTTAAAAATACATTACATTACATTTAAACGATTAATAATAACAATTGTGTAATTTCTATTTATTATTTACTAATTATATTTTTATTATAAATTATCACTTGCCCAAATTTACTAATTTTTAAAAACCACACAATTTTGGCTTCTTCCTGTTATTATTTCATTAAACTTTTTGTTGTACTTTACGGTTAATTTTTTCTGTTAAATTGTTTAATTTATAAACCTTGATCATTTTTAATTATGTCCCTGCTCAATGCAACACCCACAATCTCTTATCGCATTATTTAATTTAATTATAACTGTTTAGAATATAATAAAAAAAAAATTTTACTAACCTGGGGCCTTAATGTTAGCCGGATTTTGTTTCTTAATATCATTTTTTTCTAAATTTCCTAATTCGATATTGTTCTTTTCTTGATACGGAGGCTTTCCCATAATTAAAGCTGTTATGTCAAATTTTCAAAATTAGTGACCAAAATTGTCACCTACGCATGAAACCAAATTGAACCCAACTTGAAGCTGTCACCTATTCGAAACCTTTATTATTGTGATATCAAAACTGACATTAGTATTTCAAAGTCGCGCTGATACTAAACTTTGAAACTTGTTGCTTGTTGTTTATATACGAACAGTGTTAAAAACAAATTTGTAATAATTCCCTTAGAAGTATAATCTTGAAAAATACGTAATTTATTTTTGGAGTTCACTATCGTAACCGTAACACCGAATGGGGGAAATAATTTTTTCGCGCAACTTTTTAATGAATTGCAGGATCTTAATTATTATTACAACAATTTTCAATTCCAATGGAAAAAATTACGTGTAGTGGATTAAATAGTAGCATCCACCTTGACCTTAAATGCAGATTACAATAATTTTTACACGTACAAGGTTGAACCTTCTGATGTTTCATTAACGATGTGCACCAGTTAATTAAATAATTTAATTACCCACATGACGATAATGAAAATTTTTATGAATTTTATAAACGGTTTCGAGCGGCCCTTAAATTTTTTAATATCAATTTTAATTTAATTTTAAATAGTTCTACTAGGTCAAAAGCAAAGGAAGGATGAAGGTTTAGAGTTGCAACTTTCTTAACAACTCTCACTCCAGTTTATTTTTCTGCAGTTCAATTTATTGTCTTTTTAACTATAATTAACGAGCATTTTATAATTCCATTTTAAAAATATTAATTCTTAATTGCACTACATAAAATGTGAAAAATTGAGAAGTTAACTATTTTGTTTGAAGAAATTTCATCGATTAAATTAGTCACATGAATGTAAATTTTCATCATATTATGCAGACCTTCGTATGATAAAAGATCAATATAATTTTAATTCGTTAAAATAATTTATTTTGTAATTAATAATTAAGCAAAACCGTCTGGTAAACAACTTGGATTCCACATCAACTGGACTATCGAGGTTGCATTCTTAGAACGATCTGGTTATCAAATTTTGTATTTGATTTTTATTGCGTCCAATTAACTCAAAAATTTTACACGATCAAAATCAAAAATATTTTTTGAGTTATTCAGAATATTTAATTAATTCGAAAATTTTTAAATTTTAATTATTATTTTTCACTAGTTAAACGTTCTTTATTTTGGTTAATTCCTACATTTGTTATAAATGTAGATATTATTAATTGATAATTTATAGCTCAGCAAATGGATTAGGGCTTTTTGGTTTACCTAGGTATTGAATCGAATAAAACAGGATATTTTCAGACAATTAATAATTGTCGAATAAGGACTAGATCAGGAAATGTGATCTGTCTTGAAAATTGATGCTATCTCCAAAAATACTCATTGTTCAATGACAATCAGAAAAACACATACATTGGGCAGGTTTTCAGATTCGAAATTAATTAAATGCGAAATTATTTTACGAACCCTTACAATGAATTTCTTTCGGAAATATTTAAACAATTTATTGATAATCAAATTTTCAAGGATCCTTTATACTTTCGGCCAAACCAAGAAAACTCGATTATGCTGTATTGTTATATGCTTATAATGTATAAAATATTGTCGAGTTAACTTGAACAAAATAAAACAAGTTGGATTATTATTTCCATTTTTATTATTATTATTATTATAATTTATTTAACAGTTTCTATAATTTTCATTATCTGAAATGATCAAAAATCAAAAATATTGAATTGAATTTTCACAAATCGCAGATGAAATTAATGTTCACGTTCATTTTTGCGACTGGTTTTGAATATTCCAATATCGCTTATATATTTTAAACTCAAGGGTCAGAACAATTTATTTCGAAAATAATAAAATAATTTAGTTGTTATATTTTAATAATTTTACAAATTAATTGAATTAAATTAATACATATTTATAAGCTTTCAAGTGCTCACGCACCCTTCGTCAGGATAATACATGTAATAAAAATAATAAAATACATTTCATGTATTATTCTGACACTTGAAGCTTATAAATATTATATTAATTTAATTCAATTAATTCCTAAAATTATTAAAATATAACAATTAATTTATTATCACGAATTAACAACTAACCAACTTAAAATAATTCTCAGGTGTTAGGTTAAAGGGCTTAAGTCAGAAAATGGAAAATTTTTTTTATTGCTGGAATGAAATCTATTTTGAATGCTCTTTCGACTGGTATAAATTTTTTAGTAAATTTTATTTTATTAGCGCAGTAATGGTCTGAAAATAAAAATATTAAATCAAAAATAATTGTATGCCGTTCCGTATAAAGGGCGTAAGTTGACTTATGCTTCTGAGACCACTATATATTCCGTATTCCGTTACATATTCCATTCGGTATAAAAGGCTTAAGTTGACTTATGACTTATTAATTACCCGATTTACAATTTGCATTACAAATTTCTTTCTTCATTTTCTCAAAACTACGTTTTATAACTTAAGCCCTTTATACCTAACACCTGAGAATTTAGAGTTAGTAAAATATTTTTATTTTATTTTTACTTTTAAATGAATATAAACTATACAAAATATGAGTAGCAATGAACAGGTTAATTAGAGTTAATTAGGTAAAATCAGAGAATTAACAACAATAATAATAGTAATATAGCAATGAATGATAATAATAACATCAGAATTTATAATAAATGGAAACATTTCGTTTTTTGTTAAATAACCCAGATGCAGATAGGGATTCGGATCATTTTCTTATGTATTAATATTGTCTTTTCAAAGCTTTTCATTAAGATTAAAAATTCATTGTTGATATTAGAATATCGGCTAAATTGCTCGTGCTAATTAAAAATTAAAAATTTTATTAAAAATCAAAATTTTCTACAATATTGTTTCGAAGGGTAGCACGTCAAAACGTCGAAAAAAAAAACGTCGAAAGCAAAAACATCGAAGTCAAAACGTCGAAAGTCAAAAACGTCGAAATCAAAAACGTCGAAAACAAAAACGTCGAAACATGATAAAATATTAAATATTTAGTGTTACCTATGTATTACTAATTTATGTTTATGTAACTATATTAATAGTTGACATATCAATCGATTACACACAGGGGTGGGTAAAATGTATTTCAAATACAAATTTTAAAATATATGTTAGAATAAGCGAGAATTACCAAAAAATATACAGCCTAAAGCCTAGTCTGGATAACTATCTGACTGGTATCGCATACAACTTTCAATTCCAAAACAGCTAATAAAATCTTGTATTAATATTTTTATTTAACCTTTAAGTGGTGACGTGGGCGTCTGTGAGGCATAGTTCCCATTTGAAATGCATGTAGGAAAGATTCACGGCACTACTTAAAGGTTAATAAAACTTTTTTAAATAATTACGTAATAGATAGCACTAAGTATATTAGCCAATCATATACTTTAATTGTACCACCAAACATAATTAATAATGTTTCGAAATTTTTGTTTTCGACGTTTTTGACTTTCGCCGTTTTTGCTTTCGACGTTTTTGACTTTCGCTATTTTTGTTTTCGACGTTTTGACTTCGACGTTTTTGTTTTCGACGTTTTGACATGGAATCTTTCGAAGGGATAAACCTCTTCTCCTTCAGGATTCCACAAAGTTACAATAGAAAACACATAAACATTGCCTTTATATAGGAAACTCTTGTTACCAACCTAAAAGAATTAAGGGGTTATGCTATAAAGAAACCCCATAAGGAGGAATGAGTTAAAAAAAAGTGTGAAAAGAAAATAATTAATCCAATCGTTAAAGGGCTTGGAACAACAGTGGTGAACTGATGTTGTGTAGCTCCGTTTGTAGATTAGATAGATTCTTCTTGCTTGACAACGCTTTCTTAATCTCCAATCCCTCCAATAGGGTAAACATACGCCCTTTGCATCCATGTTCCAAGCCTTTTAACGATTGGTTTAATTATTTTCTTTTCACACTTTTTCTTTAACTCATTCCTCCTTATGGGGTTTCTTTATAGCATAACCCCTTAATTCTTTTAGGTTGGTAACAAGAGTTTCCTATATAAAGACAACGTTTATGTGTTTTCTATTGTAACTTTGTGGAATCCTGAAGAAGAAGAGGTTTATCCCTTCGAAACAATATTGTAGAAAATTTTGATTTTTAATAAAATTTTTAATTTTTAATTAGCACGAGCAATTTAGCCGATATTCTAATATCAACAATGAATTTTTAATCTTATTGTCATGCTCTGCCATAAAAGTGTTACGATCAATTTTATCGAATAAGCTTTTCATTGCCAGTAAAGAACAGACGATAACAATATCAGTAGTAAAAATTTATTAAGGATATTGAATTTTATTTAAGTTCTTGCTAATTTTTGAATGTGTACCATTTCTCTTTATGTTACTAAGTTATTTAATTAAATTTTTGTTTATTTAAAAATTGAAAAATAATTGTTTAAACATTCATATTTGAAACTATTTATAAACGATATATCTACACAAATAACCTACTAATTACTTACTAACCTACTAAATTGTATTATCGAAGTGCTATAGCACCAGAAAGTGCTATTCGCATCTGCAATTGGTTTAGTTTGTAATAACAGGAACAAAGTTATTATCAAACTTTAGTAATATTTTTTACCTTTTTCTTTATATCTTTTGTAATTTGTTATACCTTCGCCACACTGCGAAGTTAATGTTCATTAAGGCAGGCTTTTTTTAGATGAAATTTCACAAAATGTATACTCATATGAAAAATACGAGTAACGGCTTAAACTACGTTGAAGTATGAAAAATACTTTGATTACAAGAATTAATGATCATTAATTTTCAAGATGTCAAACGAATTGATGAATCGAATTACCTTCTTCTATCTTTCCCAGAAGCAATTCTGTTATTGCAAGGCCTGTTATTTCCCAACATCTGCGTCGTTTCCTTGGCAGTGTGAGTACTATGAGCATATATATATCAGCTAGGTAGCTTGCTGGACTTGCTTGCAGATGTGCCTGATCCTGGTTTTTATGTTAATGATGGCAATTCACTAACCCAGGAGGACCACCGTATTAACGTGCCTTCCGAAGCACGGAATGATTATTAATATTATCTGATTATTAATATTATATTTCCTAAGTAATACTTTCGACGTACTGATTCGTGAATAATTTAAACATTAAACTAATAGTACAATTTAATTTATACTTTATCATTATTAACTACAAAAATTTAGTAATACATAACAATAAATTAATTAATCTTAATTATGTCAAGGGTTGCTATTGTGGCATTTTAAATTTAACAACATTTTTTGCTGTTAATTAAATTTAAATTTAATTGCAATATCAATTTATTCATATTGATTCATAAAACTTGCAGTAACAGATTTGGCTTGTTTAGATATCTTTAATATTATAAAGAAAAGTGAAGATTTGCAGCGCTTGCAACCAGAAACGAATAACCTGTTTTCTTTCTGTTCGTACTTTTAGGAAATAATTTCCGGCTTACTCGTACATTTATATGAAATTTCTTCGTTTCTCAATGCAAAAATCGCTCTTTTGAAATATCTTAGCTAGAAAGTATTCTGCATGGAAGAAATAGCTAACTGTTTGTACCTATTACTTTAAATATATGGTTTGTTGATTGATTGATTGATTTTTCCGTCAAATGGTAAAAAAAAGCCATTATTATAATACTAAGCTAGTAAATTCTCCATTGTTATTATTAAATTTGAGACTTCACTTGTTGAACTCTTAATAACTCTGACTCTAAAAAGAAGGATTTGTACTGCATTTGATTTACAATTACAAGCAAATATAAAAATTACCTGCCACATCTTTTTCACATTCATTTGAGTTCCAAGGTTGAACTTCTCCCGATCCAAAAATGATATAGAACACACTTCCTATTACATAAACCAATGAAGCGGTATAAAATACTATTGCCCATTGTTCAGGATTTTTCTATGAAAAATAATTAAATTGACACACATTTAAAACATGATATTGTTTTCTAACCAACAGAAAGTTTGGTATTAACAGTTACTTACCAAGTCTGTTACAATAAATTGAACAAAAAGAGGTGCAATTATACAAAAAATATTTGAAAATCCATTAGTTAAACCCATAAGTGTACCAGCATGATTTGGTGATAAATCCATATGATTTACATTGAATCCAGAATAAGAACTAGAGTTAACTCCTATTGCAATGTAAAGTAAAATCAAAGTTATGGTAGTAATATCTTCCATTCTGCTGATTAATCCTAATATTACCAAACATATTGCCGGAATAAGAAGGCCTAAAATTTAATTGTTTCGTTATGTTATTCTTAAGAATGATCTTAATTTTACCAAAACTATTAGCAACTTTTCTTGTTACTCTGATTGACAAAATTTTACGTCTAATCATATAATCACTAATGTAACTAAACACAAAACTTAAAATCCAAAATAATAGGTATGGCCCTGCTGATAACAAACTGTTCTAAAATAATATTTTCAACAAATTATATTAGAATGCATTTTAGAAATTCTTACATTTCTTAAGTTAAAATGTAAAACATCATTGATATAAGTGGGAATATTGGTGATCAAAGTTACAAATCCCCAAAATTGGCCAATAGTAGCTACTAGTATTGCCCATACTGGAAGAGAAGCTACAATGGCTTTCCAAGGTGTAGGAGGTAACTGTAAAAGATGGAACATATTATTGAGGTTTTTAAATTTAATTTAATTTCTTTTACCTCCTTTTTTTGATGCCCAAGTGACTCTTGGATATAATCTCTCTCACGTGGATCAATATTTGGATGATCAGCTGGACTATTTCTGCCTAAAACGGACCATAAAATTGACCATACTAAACCAAATATTCCATAAATGTGAAAAGAATACGGCCAGCCGAAAGAACTTGCAGCTATCCAGCCAGTTAGAAGTAACGATATAACTGTTCCAAGTAAACCACCTGGAAATAATAATAAACAAGAACAATAAATTTGTTTCTAGATGATCATAAATTTTACCAGCATAAACAAATGTTCCAATTCTGGATCTCTCGATTGGAGGAACCCATTTTGACAATAGCGTATGGCAGCATGGGAAAAAAAATCCTTGTGCGAGACCTTGAATAATTCTACATATTATTACGCCCCATGAACCCAAAGGTGCCATAATGGGAGTTAAAATAGTAAATAGAGAGCATATGCACATTGTTAACGTTAAAAACCACTTTGCACCAAACCTTTTTGCTAACTGGCTTGCACCTAATTGTGTTACTACGTAACCCCAAAAAAATGATGAAAGAATTATATTAATGTTTTTCCAATCGTAAGTCTGAAATACGAAACTTGAATATTTTAAGTACTCAAGAACGTCAACTATAGACTTACCGGTATATCTTTGTTAGGATTTACATCTTTGTTAGTCATAGCCACAATTCCTACAGAGAGGTTTGCTCTCATACCATATCCAACCACAATCAGCAAAAATAACATAATTGCTTGTATGTGTCGTGCTCCATAGATTGGGCCTATCAAAATGATAAAAATTATTATAAGCGGAAGCTGTATAATATAAATAAAATAAACGTATTAGAGCCATTTTGGTTGAAAATGAATTATCATGAGCACTAAGGGGAGGGGAGTAAATTATTGCTAGTTTCAATTGTTATTTGGTGCAATTATTATACATTAGAATTACGTACGAAACTCTCATTTATTCACTCACTCCATAACGCTACTCTACTGCTTGGTTAAATCACTTGGTAAACTTGCTCTGATTGGTCGAATTCAAAGTTGGTTGCAGTAAGGAAAAGCAAATTTTGGTTATCTCTCTGTCAAATTTTTAGATTAAATCGTCATATAAGGTGACACAAAGGCGAAAAACGCCTTGCGCAAAAACATTGGAATGAGTTGTACATCAGTTGTAGGTGAAGGCGGCCGAAAACCTCCTGACCTAGTATATTAAATAATAAACGGTTGAAAAACTTCGCAACAGAATTTTTATGGCTTATTTTTTATCTTTAAGCTTTTATTTACATGCATATTTACTCTCTTTGTGCCTGTAATCTGAATAATATTTACATACAATACATTTGATGATCTGGACTTCTCATCTATTTGTTTACATTATACTCTTTTTTTTCGCAAGACAAGTCCAAATAGGTTATTCCTTTGTTTGTTTTGACATTGACCGAATTTAAAAATACGATGACCTAAGCAGCTAAACAACATCTTTGCTATAATTTTTGTTATCAATGAAGACCAGCAAACGTATTAGGTATACCAAGGAACTATGGCACTGCCAAAAAAATTAAATCAACCCAAATGAAAATAATTTGAAAAATTGAATATTATTTGTTCCATGATAAATTTATTATTATAATAACTTATGATAAATTATATTTTATTAAAGTAATAAACACCATTAATTTTAAATTATTTAAAGGCAATAACCTATTGCCGAAAGATTATCAAGCATAGTTTTAATTTTATTGTTAGTATTTGAATTAACACATTTTAAACATTACACTGGAGGAAAAGTCATAACTTCCGCTAAGCCAATGCATAGTATTTTTTTAGCACCCTTTCATCAACTGACATTTTAATGTAAACATATTGAATATTTTACCATATTATGCATATTATAATATTCCATTTTTGAAACTATAATTTATTGGATAGGTATCAATACAATTTTTACAAATGGTAATTGAATCTCGTTAATCTGTTGATAGGTATCATGCTAACTCAAGTTTCGGTGAACCGATTTTAGCCAGAAGCTAATCAGCTCATGTGTCGATATAAAAGTACTAAAAATGAAAAATTTGATTGTGAAATTCATAACCTCCATGAAAGGAAATTATCGGAAATTATGCAAAATCTCAACTTTTTTTCGATTACAATACTTTCCATAGTAAAAAAAATTATGTAATATGTAAAAATAATTAATTATAACTTGATTGGTTTGATCATCTTACGAAAATAATTACAATAATTAATTTTGCCAAAGTTAAAAAAAGCATATTTTATCTAAACATTCAGACAGATATCAAGTTAAATTTCGCCATAAACAATGGCCCCATCTAAAAATAGGATAAACGATGAAAAAATAATAACATCGATTCCTGATTTGAATAGTTAGTTACCTTTACACTTTTACATCTACTATATCTGTCAATCAGGTCAAACAAGTTATCGTTTGTTTTCCAATAACAAATTGATGTCTTAATGGTAATATTTTATTACTTTCGTTTGTTTATACATCTTATTTTAATAAAGTTCAAAAATAAATAAATAAAAAGAATTTTAGGAAAAAAATCTTTTAAAAATAGAAAATTTTAAAAGACCTAGAAAAATTAATAAATTTGTTGTATTGAAATTTTAATATTATGAATTATTGAAGTGTTTTGCCAAAATGGTAAAAAACAACTTAATTAAAATAACTTTTGATTTGTATCATTTATTTCCAAAATTATACAAAAATTAAGACCATCGTTAGTTTCTCCCACAATTTTAAACCATTTGTTGATGGAAAAACAAAAATAAATTTATTTATTCATTTGAACATAAAATGAAAACTAGGATTTGGAAATCCTAAAATTATGAATGATGTTTGAAAACGTGCGAAGAAAAATTTAAAATAAATTAAAAAAGAAAGTACCAAAAAAACAACAAAAATAAAATTTTTGTTATGAACTTTTAGCAATAGCTTATTTCTATCACTATCACTATAGCAATGTTTTAATTTGATTTAATATTGTTTACTTTTAAATTTTAATAAATTACATGTTAATTTCACAGATTAAAAAATAAAAGTAGACTTAAATAAATATAAATTGATTAATTTTAATCGGAATGATTAAAAACATTAAATGATAAGATTTCAAAATTCTTACCATTATTAAA
The DNA here is from genome assembly GCA_958510855.1 of Rhagonycha lutea. NCBI lineage: Eukaryota > Metazoa > Arthropoda > Insecta > Coleoptera > Cantharidae > Rhagonycha > Rhagonycha lutea. Next base: position 46,043,932 of record OY294039.1, read on the forward strand.
ATTGATGGGCTCCTTAGTGGGTTCCATTTATGATGCTACTAGTAGTAATGCTACATTAAAATTAAAGGACTGTCTTAGAAACCATGGTAGTTTACGTTCTTATTATGTATAATTATACATATACAATAAATTATTATATATTGTTATTTACTGCAATAAGTAAACACCATCATATAGTAATTAAATCCCCAATTTTGTTTTTCAAAACTGTTTATTTATAATAACATTTTTTTCTATTACAAAACTCGTTAAACTTGCTTTCAATTACACTTTATGACCATAGAGGAAACCAAGGCTTTTAAAAAGGCGATTCAAATCAAACTAATGTGCCCATTCTTCATTAAACAAAGTCGGTTGAAGAAAGTTGATATCAACTTGCTTGGTGTGTCATAGCTGCATAGCGGGCATAAAGCATCCTTGCATTTTTAATAAATTTTTTGTTGTTGTACTAGAGTTGTAGTACAATTATTTTATAGTGCTTAGAATAGTTGATAATATTTTGGTTGACATTGGTTCACGGAAACTTGAGAGTGAAAGTGACGCGCATGAATGGCCATTCAAGCCATTATCTTAATCCGGATTAAAGAGATTCCGCTGTTTTTCAATGAATATTTTATATTGACAGCGCATCGACTATGTCCGTAGGCCAATATTCCCAATATCGCACATCGCCATATATTTTGATGCTTAAGTTATAACTGCCGATAATTACAAAATATTGTCATATTTTCTTTATTGGGACGGTTATACTGAAAAAGTAATTAAGTCTTTTGTGGAAATTATTAAAGCACTAGTTTGTGTGACGCTCAGGCCCGGACTGGCTCCATTGGGGGCCTTCACCTAAAGACTGATGAGGGGACCCCCTACCAATAGGGGAGATTTTTGAAAATCACATTTTCCGCTATTTTGACACAATGGAAGTTATTTAAGTAGTATAAACCACTTTTTTATGGCCCTTTCGGGGCCCCCTTGGGTCGGAGGCCCTCGGCAATCTCCGACTAGCCGACCTGGCCAGTCCGGGCCTGGTGACGCTTTACATAATTTTCTTTTCTGATAAATCTGATAAATAAATAACCATTTATTTTATGCAACTTATGATGATTTAGCAAGGGGCGGAGTAAATAGGAAAAGGTTAAGACGAACTGACTTACTGTTTAACAAAAATTTACAAAATAAATGTACACCTTTCAGTAGTTTAATTATTAAAATAACAGTTTATTTTAAAAAATAAATTATAATTACCTACTTAACAAAAATACAAAAATTTGTCACTAATATATTGCATTCAAAGCAATATTCAATTACAATTAGTATCTTCACCATGGCTGCCGGAAAGTAGGATATTAAAATGCAAATATCAATCATAAGCAGGCTTGGTTGTGATTTTATGTGAAGACGCCGACTCTGAAAAACAATGTTTTGATTTCAATTTTTTTAGTATTGATGAACGATTTTTGAACTCATGCCGCACTATGTTTCAATCAAATTCTGAATTTTTTATGCTAATATGGTCAACATAAAACGTTACTATGTCCTAACAATTAGGCAACTCAAAATCAGCAGACAACACATATGCGGCCGTTTACAGAACTAATGTAAAACAGATAACAATATAAAATAATATAAAATGTTGTATTGTTTGTGCATAATTTGCACAAACAAAGTAATTAATTTTATGATTTTTATTGAATTTTCTTAATTATATTCCCCATGACAATTTTGCATTCAAAATAATCAATTTTCAAAGCATATTTCTATGTTTCTGGAGGTATGTCATTGATCTCTTTTTTGAAAGAATATAACACTTAATTGGCCGGAGTAAAATCCATTCATAGCAAAGGAGTAGTTGGGTACCAATTCGTGATGCAATGTTGATTTCCTTTTAAACAGTTATTATGGATTTATTTAAGAAATTCATGTAAGCATACCGTAGTATACCATTCAGAATTCGGAGCAGGACATTTGAACGCGGCCGTTTGAACGCAGAGACGATTGAACGCAGAGACGTTTGAACGCGAGGACGTTTGAACGCAGGACGTTTGAACGCAGGGACGTTTGAACGCGAGAAATTGCACCTTCCCTCGACTTATTAACGACGCACTTTATTATGACCAAATTAGAGCAAAAGGTAGATCCACCGGTCGAGGTTAGGTTAGTGTTAGGAATCGACTATTATTTAAAGAGAGGATCATTATTAAAAGGTGGATCCCGGTTGAAGCTAGGTTAGTGTTAGGAAACTACTTTTTTTAAAGAGAAGGTCATTAAAAGGTAGATCCACCGGTCGAGGCTAGGTTAGTATTAGGAATCGACTTTTATTTAAAGGTAAATCCCGGTTGAGGCTAGATTAGTGTTAGGAAACGACTTTTTTTAAGAGAAGGTCATTAAAAGGTCGGTACCTAATCCAATTATCTAATTAAGTACCTATCTAATTGCTCGCGTTGAATCGTCCCTGCGTTCAAACGTCCTGCGTTCAAACGTCCTCGCGTTCAAACGTCCCTGCGTTCAAACGTCCTCGCGTTCAAACGTCCCTGCGTTCAAACGGCCTCGCGTTCAAACGTCTCTGCGTTCAATCGTCTCTGCGTTCAACCGGTCGCGTTCAAACGGCTGCGTTCAAATGTCCTAGACCGTTCGTTTTGGCTGTGAAACTTCAAAGAATGAGCTTCAAAAAGGATATCCATGGACTGCTGATACCAATGAAAGCATTGTGATTGTACGCAGGGTGATAAAGGAAGACCATGATTAACATAATCTTGCACAATCATTTGAATGTACGGAAACTATATATGCTTGCTGAATTCCCCATAATTTAACATTAGCTCAAAAGGAAGATTATGTTAATTGGAGTTAGCTTCTTTTATACCATAGTGACAGCCAACATAAATTGCATCTATTCGTAGGACTACGAGAAAAAGCAGCAGTCGACTGCTTAAGTCTTCCAAAATGAGTCTGATTCAACAAAAGTTGTTTGTGAAGAAAGCCGTCAGAGGAAGATAGGTTGCTGCTTTTTCTAGTGTTAGCATGGCTAATGTTAAATTATGAGGAATCCAGCAAGCATATATAGTTTCCGTACATTCAAATGATTGTGCAAGATTATGTTAATCATGGTCTTCCTTTATCACGCTGCGTACAATCACAATACTTTCATTGGTATCAGCAGTCCATGGATATCCTTTTGGAAGCTCATCCTTTGAAGTTTCACAGCCAAAACGAAACTCCTTGTACAAGCGCTTTACGTTAGCTAATCAACATGAATCATTAGCAAATACCTTCTCAACTTCTTAACCCATTCAATTTCATGTTTTTTTGTGTGGAGAGGTTTTTACTTCAGATGACTGTCAAAACTTGTAATAATATCTACAAGTTTCAATATGTATTGAACGTAGGGGGGTGTATGTGAATCTCATCAATACATTTAAAAGCATAAGGAAAACAGTAAAGTTTACCTGTATCTGGTTTTTTAGGTTCATGTGCATCCCACCATTGTATTTCTCCTGAACCGAAAATTATGAAGAACGTGTTTCCAATTATATAAGCACCCGACGCTATAAAAAATATTATTGCCCATTGCTCTGGATTTCCCTGTACGATTAAAAAAGATTAATTAATAAGAAAAACTCCACGAAGAAATCAATTTACCTGTTCGGTGACAATAAATTGAATAATAAGGGGAGCAATAATCGCCATTATATTGGAAAATCCATTAGTAATTCCCATAAGAGTACCGGCGTGATTTGGCGATAGATCGATATGATTTACTTGAAATCCACAGAAGCACGACGAATTAACACCAACCGCTATAAAAAGTAAAACTAAAGTTATAGTTTGAATATCATCCAAACTGCTGATTAATCCTAAGGTTAATAAAGCTGCTGCTGGTACATAGAGCCCTAAAATATAAAACTTTGGTAAAATTATTCTAGAATTCGTTTAGCATTCTAACCAATGCTATTGGCAATTTTTCTTGTTACTCCAACTGAACAAATATTACGGGAAATTAATAAATCGCTGATAGAACTAAACACAAAACTTAAAATCCAAAATACGAAATATGGTCCGGCAGATAACAAGCTATTCTGAAATAAAAAAAAAATTTAAAGACAATGTAACAATTTTCTTAAAAACTGTTTACATCTGCCAAATCATAATTTAAAACATCATTCATATATGTAGGAATGTTGGTAAGCAAAGTTGAAAATCCCCAGTTTTGACCGGAATGTGACACAAGGATTGCCCATAATGGAAGAGAAGTCGCAAGTGCTTTCCAAGGAGTTGGCGATGTCTAAAATATGATCCGAATTATGACTTTTATTGCGCCTTCTATTATCGTAATACAATGTTTTCCTGTTGTCCAAGTGATGTTTCAATATAATCTTTTTCTTGAAGATTAATGTGTGGATGTTCAGCTGGACTGTTTTTACCCAAAATTGACCAGAAAACTGCCCAAATTATGCCTATTATGCCATAAATGTAAAAGGCATATGGCCAACCTATACTACTGGTTGCAATCCAGCCAGTAGTAGGTAACGATATTACAGTGCCAAAAGGACCCCCTGAAATTTTACAAGGGACGAAAAGTTTACACTTTATATGCTTCAAAAGGATTTACCTGCATAAACGAAAGTTCCTATTCTAGATCGTTCAGTTGGTGGCACCCATTTTGCTAATATTGTATGACAGCATGGGAAAAAAAATCCTTGAGTGAGGCCTTGCATAACTCTACATATCATGACGCCCCAAGAGCCTAGCGGTGCCATCACAGGAATTAATATTGAAAATAAGGAACATATACACATGGTGCCAGTTAAAAACCACTTGGCTCCAAATTTTTTTGCCAACTGACCAGCTCCTATTTGTGTTACTACGTAACCCCAAAAAAATGATGACAAAATAATTTTTCCGTCAGTCCATTCGTATGTCTAAAACATACAGGTATAAAATCATACCATTTTTGTAGTATAAAATTGAACGTAGGTATACCGGTATGTCTGGATTTGAATTTGCATTTGGATCTGTCATAGCTACAATTCCAACTGAAAGATTTACTCTCATTGCATATCCGATGGTAATTAAAAAAAATAACAAAATCGCTTGAGTATGTCGTGCTCCATAGAATCCATCTAAAACAATAACATGAATTTAATCCAGTAAAAATGTTGTTTGTATTTTTTACTGTTCTTAAAATAGCATTAGGTATTACTAATCAAGGTAATAGTAATAAAAGTAAAAACAATTATAATTATTTATAGATATTATTTATTAAAAATGAATAAAAGCTATTGAATAAGTTGAATTATTAAGATCATCATACTAAAAAAAATCGCTTTTAAAGTAATTTTGTCACTTTAAAGTGCTAGATGTATACATGTTTCGATCTTATTGTTATCTCATCATTGGCATATTATAATATAATTAATGCGGATATTTGAAAAACTGACTTATTGATTAATTAACAAAAACTAATTTTTAATAAATTGAATGGTTGATTAAACCAGGTATGATACTTATAAAGTAACTCTTTAGCCTTCATCAAATTATTAATAAGAAATTAAAATTGACAATTTGAAAATATAGTTTGGAAAAAATTGTTTCACATTTTATATATTCGTACATAATTATTATTACAACCTCTACATGTTTTTAGTATTTTAAAATTTTAACCTTGCCTTAAATTTTGTTTAAAACAATTTTTTTGTACATGTTTATTAACCATTTGTTTATGTAAAAGAACAGGTTATTATTCTCACTAAAGAAGTAAAAAACATAATGTTTTTATTAAAAATATTTCAAGTAGGGGAAAAGTGAGACACTTCATCCCGCTTTCTTGTTTTGTTTATTGAGACGAAGGGGCGACTATAATAAATACAGTTATTGACTGTTTGACCCCTGTTTGCTAACTGCTTGTTGCTTGCTTGCTTGCTTACTGTTGGTTGCCTCTTTGTTAACTGTTTGGTTATTATGTTTGAAATTTGTCCGTTATTGTCTGATCATTATATGTTTCATGCCTGTTCGTCGTCAACGTAATGTCTGGTCAATTGTCTATTTTTTTGTCTAACGGTTGTATATCCGTTGATTGTATGTTACCTCTTCTTCTTCTTCTTCTTCAGCCCATCCTAGTCCACTCCTGGACCATAGGCCTCTCCAGTAATGGAGGTTTTTGCCATAACTCACCACGCTGGCTAGACGGGTTGGTGAGTAGTCCGCATATCGATTTTTGGACTATAGTTGTTTTACATCCAGTAGCAGCTTGCTAGGCTAACCTTCAGATGTGCCTATAGCCCTGTTTTTTGTTAACGATGGCAATTCGTCAACTTAGGGGGACCGCCGGCTTAACGTGCCCTCCGAAGCACGGAGATTTGGTCATAAGAAAGTTTGACTCTCCCCAGGTTTGAACCCGGTACCCTGCATTCGCATCCAACTGCGTTAGCTGCAAGGTAATGACCGTATGACCGTAATGACATGTTACCTGTTCGTTGCCAATTCGTAGACTGTTCGTCGCTTGTTCATTGACCTTTTATTTATTAGTCGTTATTTGTTCATTTCCTTATGTTCTTTATCTATGCGTTGGCTGTTCGTTAACAAGTCGTAATTTAACTATAGTACATTTTAGTACACAATGTAAAAATATAAAATTTTTAATTGAAATTTTAATGAAATTGATTTTTAATAATTTCTTATCAGCAATATCAACTACAACAAATACTTATGTATCAAATTCGGAAAATTCTGATCACCGGTGGAAATGGTTCAAAGCAAATGAACGCAAACTAGTTTTAAAATATTTTCATCGGAACGTTAATTTAATTATCACAAATTTTCATTATTGGGATAAGATAAAAAAAGTGTAACATGTAGTTACACTCTTACTAGTACTTGTTATTTTGTTCTAATTTTTTCATATTGAAAATTTCTATCAAATAAGTGCTTAAAACAATAACTAGACTAAAAAGGAAATATTCTTAACTTACTTGGAGGTTCAACTACATTTTCACTTGTCGCCGTCGTATGCAGAGTCATTGTTTATTTTATTCAAATATGTAGATAAATTATGTATATTATATTATTATCGTATTACCCACGCCACACACAAAATTGTACTTTGTTTTATTGTAAAAAAATTTTAGGGCATGAAATTATTATATCACCGATGATAGGAGACCTATACTGTTGCATGTTGAGTGAATTGATTGATAAGACACTTACGACTAGAACTTGAAGAGGGTAACCGCATTGTAAAATTGATATTAGATAAATATTAATAATTTTATTAAAAAAATAACTAGAAATCAGATCATAAAGCTATAATTATTAAGGGTTTGGGAGAATTTAAGTGTCTCGATTACTAGAATATTGTTATTTAAGGGGTTAGACTACTGTGAGCAAGCGTAAAACAGTGTGAATTTTTGAAAATTAATTTCCAGAGAAAATACAAATCCGATTATCTTGATTCAAGGTAATAAAGGGGTATCACATATCATACTTATAGATAGCTCCGGATAAGCCTTGAAAGTGAGCCAAAAAAGACCCAAAACATCGGTAAAAATAGAAAAATTTGTTAATTAAGGCCTACTAAGCCCACCAAAATTGCAAAACATAGGATGTGTTAGTGAATGGTGAATGGAAGGTGAATGGAAGGTATCTCAATCATTTGCGATATGCTGACGACGTAGTGTTAATAGCGATGAGCCAGGAAGAGCTGCAAGAAATGATAACGGATCTAAACAGGGCCTCGAGAAAAATAGGATTACAAATGAATCTGAGCAAAACCAAAGTGATGTTTGAAGAAGATGCTAACATAGAAGTAGACGGTAAACAGATAGAAAAAGTTACGGAATACATTTACCTGGGGCAGAAGATCATACTGGGAAGGGCAAATCAGAGGACGGAAATAAAAAGAAGAACTTCTCAAGCATGGGCGGCCTTTGGAAAAGTGAGCTTTATATTAAAAAATAGAAATATTCAATTGCATTTAAAAAAGCGAGTCTTTGATATGTGCGTATTGCCTGTATTGAGTTATGGCGCAGAAAACTGGACCATGACCCAGAAAAATATAAATACCCTTAGAGTGACGCAACGCGCGATGGAAAGGGCAATGTTGGGCATATCCTTGAAAGACAGAAAAACAAACATCTGGTAAGGCAAAAAAACAAAGGTCACCGACATAATAGAAAGAGCAGCAAAACTTAAGTGGTCATACGCGGGACATGTGGCGAGGAGACATATGGATCGGTGGAATAGAGCCGTGCTGACATGGAGGCCATACACGTATACAAGACCAAGAGGAAGACCTCCGATGAGATGGGTGAATGACATAAAACTTGTGGCCGGCTTTAACTGGATTCAAGAGGCAGACAATAGAGAAAGGTGGAGAGAACTTGAAGAGGCGTATATTCAAAAATGGATGTAAATAAAACGCTAATGAAGAAGAAAAATTGGATTTCTCTCATATTACTTTTTAGATGTTCAACTGTTTATTAAAGTAAAAAAAATTTACTGTTACCCCTTAAGAATAGACAGTGGAAGAAAAGTTTCTAAAAGCAATTGGAAGAAAAATTATAATAATAATAATGATATATTTAGCTATTAATTATACAAATATTTCAAACAACAACAAAACACAAACATCCTTTTCAACAATCCTTATAAAACAATGTACAACGTACGTAAAGCGATAACAATAAGTGATCCTTAAAATTCAGCAAATAAGGTGAAATTAAAATAACAAAACAAAAATGAAGTTACAAAAGCGGTAATCACTACCATATAATAAATTGATAAAATAGAAACAGTCATAAAAAAAGCACAAAATAAAATTGAAAAACAAAAATTAAAATAATGGGATATTTGGTCATTCTAATTGAAATTTATTAAACCACAGATATTTTCGCATATTAGATTCAGATTGTACCTCGAACTTTTAGTGTCGTCTACGTGAGATTAGAATTTTTGGATTGCAAGATAAATATTATTTTGATTAGCCTTTAATTGAAGCAACACAAATAAAAATTAAGAGAGCTAGACAATGCAAAAAATTTAAATATCTGAAATGAAAATAAAATTTAAGAAGTACTTAAATAGATAATACTGGATAAAATTGGAGAAGAAGAATAACAGAAAGAAAATCTGTTACAAGAAAAGTAACAGATAAAAAGGGTGAGATGAAAATAAACAATTTTGAGAATTAAAATCGAATTGATTCCTTTTTTTATAAATAACGATAATTTTTTTTTAAAATAACAATTTTTAAAAAGATCATTTCTATTTTTTTAAATATCGGTCAAATGCATGCCTTTAGATAATAAAAAGAAATTTGATGGAATTTATTCATAAGCTAACAACCAATAACGTTGAATCCAATTATTTATGTGAAGGATTACACTAACTTATTGATTGGGTATCCAGCATATTGTTCCAATTCAATTTTCGCCTTCCTGGAAATACCTATTTTTTCGCCAAATCCAACAAAGAAATAATTGTAAGTAACCCAGTAATTCCCTTCCCTCAGCGAATCTGCCAGATAAATATTGTTATCGTTCAATCCCTACGATAAGGATAAGGTCAAATCTTCAAAATTAAAGTTTTGTTTTCCAAAAATTTCAAATGTAAACATGGAATTGTTCGATTATCACATAACAAAGATTTATCTAATTGACAAAGATTTGTCGCAATCCAAAATTTTGCGACCTCGCGACTTCGGAGTCGTCCGCAAGATTCTTCTTATCAACTCTTTCCCCACTGCCATTTTTGTACAGCAGCGGCGAAATATAAATTTTTACAAAATGCTAATTCATTTTTACATAATTTTAAAACCCATTTCCTTTATATTTCAACCTGAAAACCATAAGATATGAGACAATATAAAAAACCTTAAACTAATTTAAAACACTTTTAATAATTGTATTATTATTTATTTCACAAGTTATATAGATTTTCTATTTTCAATAAAAATAAATTGTTTGATTACTGTGAGTAAAATACAAAAAATTAGTTATTTAAAAACTGATTGTACTCTAATCAATATTCTGTGATGATAAGTATTTTCACAATTCTACCTTCGAGCATAATACGGAAATTATTGTGAAAGCAGTACAAACGCAAACACTTTTGGTCTGGATATATTAGAAAATTTCATTTATGTGAAGACTGCGATTCTGAAAAACAATTATTTAATTTATATTTTTGTAACTTTTTCCATACAAATATTGGCAGAATAATGGTACAAATAAACAACAAAAGTCAGAAGAGAGGGTAAGTAAGGAAAAAAATATTACTTGTATCTACTTTTTTAGGTTCATATGCATCCCACCATTGAATCTCTCCTGAACCGAAAAATATGAAGAATGTGTTTCCCATTATATAAGCAGCCGACGCTATATAAAATATTATTGCCCATTGATCTGGATTTCCCTGTACGATTAATAAAGTTTATTCCACAAACAAGAAAAACTTAAATTATATACCTGTTCGGTGACAATAAACTGAATAATAAGGGGAGCAATGATCGCCATTATGTTTGAAAATCCATTAGTTATTCCCATAAGCGTACCTGCGTGATTTGGAGATAAATCCATGTGATTTACTTGAAACCCGCTAAAACAAGACGAATTAATTCCAACCGCTATAAAAAGTAAAACTAAAGTTATAGTTTGAATGTCTTCCTTGCTGCTGATTAAGCCTAAGGTTAATAAAGCTGCTGCTGGTACATAGAGGCCTAAAATATAAATCTATGTTGATTTATTTAAAAATTTACTTACAATTCTTACCAATGCTATTTGCAATTTTTCTGGTTACTCCAATTGAACAAATATTGCGAGTAATTAGAAAATCGCTAATGGAACTAAACACGAAGCTTAACACCCAAAATGCCAAATATGGACCTGCAGATAACAAACTATTCTATAAGAAAAATAAGAATTCAAATAACATTCAATAGACTTTTTATAAATTTTTACCTCTGCCAAATCATAATTTAAAATATCATTCATATAGGTAGGAATGTTGGTAAGCAAAGTTGAAAATCCCCAATTTTGACCGGAATGTGCAGCAAGGATTGCCCATAACGGAAGAGAAGTCACAATTTCTTTCCAAGGAGTTGGCGGTGACTAAAGTATGATACTAATTATGTATATTATGGCTTCCTTATTACCTTAATACCTTTTTATCCTGTTGTCCAAGTGATATTTCAATATAATCTTTTTCTTGGGGATTAATGTTTAAATGTTCAGCTGGACTGTTTCTACCCAAAACTGACCAACCAACTGCCCATAGCAGACCTATTATTCCATAAATATAAAAGGCATATGGCCCACCCAGACGACTAGTTGAAATCCAACCAGTAGTTGGTAAAGATATTACAGTGCCAAATGAACCTCCTGAAGTTTTCAAGAGGAATTAAAAATTTTCACTTGAAATATTCTAAAAATATTTACCCGCATAAACAAAAGTTCCTATTCTAGATCTTTCCGTTGGTGGAACCCATTTTGCTAAAATTGTATGACAACATGGAAAAAAGAATCCTTGGGTGAGACCTTGAATAACTCTGCAGATCATTACGCCCCAAGAGCCTAACGGTGCCATAATAGGGATTAGTATTGAAAATAAGGAACATATACACATTGTTCCAGTTAGAAACCACTTTGCTCCAAACTTGTTTGCCAACTGACCAGCTATTATTTGTGTTACCACGTAACCCCAAAAGAATGACGATAATATAATTCTTGAGTCATCCCAAACGTATGTCTAAAACGTCCACAGATATAGAATTGAAACATTTTGTTACACAAAATTGGACTTATACCGGTATATCTGGATTTGGATTTGCATTTGGATCTGTCATAGCTACAATTGCAACTGAGAGATTTACTCTCATTGCATATGCTATAGTACTTAGTAAAAATAACAAAATTGCTTGCGTATGTCGCGCTCCATAGAATGCAGCTAAAACAAAGAAATTTCAAGAGTAGGTGCGATTTTAGTATGTAGTATAGCAAATTATAATTATTATATTAATTATATAATAATATTAATTATTATTTATTTTTAAGACGGTCTTAAACTGCGAGTGCGAAGCATCTGGTTCAAATCCGGGGTAGGGTAAACTTTCTTTTGACTAGTTTCCGTGCTTCGGAAGACACGATAAGCAGGTGGTCTCCTGGGTAAGTGAATTGCAACCATTAACCAGCTTAAAAAAAGCAGGATACAGGCACATTTGAAGGCCAATCTAGCAAGCTACCTGATGGATGTAAAATATTTATAATATGTTCAAAGTTTCTAACACTGCTAAGGATACGATGCAGATGTTGGGGGAATAACAGGCTTTCAAACCTACTAGAAGAGAATTCTCTAGAGTCTGGAGAATTGGTTCTAGAAACGGAAGAAGAAGAAGAAGATTATTTATTTTAAAATATAGTACATTTTTTTAACAAAATAAACATTTTTATTAGATGATTAGTTAAACCTGAATTGGTTTGCGATTAGTTCATTGACAATTTAAAAGTAATGACTTTAGAAAATTATTTTTAGGTTATTACATAATTACAACTTCAAAATTTTTACTGTAAATTTTCATATAATTTAAAAAAATAACTTAAACACAGATTCTCAGTACTTGGAGAATTAATCCTTGGCTTACATTTTTTTTATCTTCATTTAGATGTTTTATATTTCTTGTATTTATTGACCATTGCAGTTAGGTAACTATCAGTTCATTAATCTCACTAATGAAGCGACAAAATGTAATGTTTTTGTTAAAAATATTTCAAGTAAAACACCATTATACTTTTTTACCAGAATAAAAGGAAGTACGAAGTAAATAGTACATGAAATATCTTTATGTATTGTAAACGGTAATTTATTTGTTACGATTATTAATTTTAATATTTTAAAATAAAATGCTCATTTTTTTCATAGCTAATAAAATCGAATATTTATTGGATGAGCTATACAAATTCCATGAGTTTTGACTTGAAATGCTATCTAATGAACACATTTCAGATACAAAAACTAATATAGAAATAAATTTGTAGAGAATTAAATTTCTTACAAAAAAGTCACAAACAGCTTATTTTTATTTTCAAAAGTCTAGATGTGGAAGGCATTCAAAGTTACAAAGCTTTTAATTGTCTTGTGTAATTTATTGTTGTATTGATATTCCTAGTCAGAAGAAATTCCGAGCAGGTTCTATTATATAGGGTGTTTTTTTAGCTGCATGAGAACTTTCAATAGGGATAACAATTGAATCAAGATTGCTATGGAAACATTTTTTTGACATTTGTGTTGAGCAAGGTTTGGCATTTGATAATGCATAGATTGACCATTGAACAACGCTACCAAATTATAGAAATATATTTTAAAAATCAAAGCTCTGTTCGCCAAACATATAGAGCCCTTCGCCCATTTTATGTTAGACATTTTCGACCTTCTGAGCAAGCTATTCGTGCGGTGGTAGACAAATTTCGTACCACTTCTTCTCTGCGTGATATAAAAACACCAGCAAGACGAAATTATGTGCGTACCGAAGAAGCTATCAGTTCTGTGAGTGAAAGTGTGCAACAGGACCCAAACATTTCAATTCGCCATCGTGCTCAACAACTTGGGCTTTGTCCGTCCACTACATGGAAAATTTTACGGAAAGATCTTCATTTACTACCTTATAAAATCCAGTTGGTTCAAGAACTGAAGCCTGATGATCATCGATTGCGTCGTGAGTTCGCAGATTGGGCTCACAACCAATTGGAAGTGGATTCATTTTTTTTACCGTAAAATTTTGTTCAGTGACGAGGCACATTTCTGGTTAAATGGGTGTGTGAACAAACAAAATTGCCGTATATGGAGTGAGACCAATCCGGGACATTATCTTGAGACTCCATTGCATCCATTAAAATTGACTGTTTGGTGTGGAATACACGCCAACGGCATCATTGGTCCATATGTCTTTCGAAATGAGGAAGGAGCTACCGTTACGGTGAATGGTGTGAGATATCGACACATGCTCAATACATTTTTGTTTCCAAAACTTCAAGAGCTAAACATTGACAACTTATGGTTCCAACAGGATGGTGCTACGTGCCACACAGCCAACGAAACCATCAATTTATTGAAAGGACAATTTGGTGACAACATTATTTCAAAACGTGGTCCTATCAATTGGCCTCCAAGATCGTGTGATTTGACACCTCCAGATTATTTTCTGTGGGGGTATGTTAAATCCATGGTTTATGCTAACAAACCAACAACTCTAGAAGCATTGGAGGCTAATATTCAGCAAGCCATTTATGAAATAAAGCCAGAAATATTGGAAAAAGTGGTCAAAAATTGGACTGAACGGAAAAAATTATAACCAAAACATTCCGTCAGGTTTTTAATGTTTTATTTCATTTTGAAGTTCTCATGCAGCTAAACAAACACCCTATACTTAACTATATTATATACAAATCTATTAAAGAATAACAATAACATTAAAGAGATAACAAATAAGCACTTTGTTTTCCAAATTGTTGCAATTGGATCACAAATAATCATTTAAGTATTACTATGTGGTTTCAAATATTTTTTAATGAGTACCTATCTAAAACATCAGAATGTTAATGATATTTTCACAATTTTCTCAATTAGGGTAAGATAAAAAATGTAATATTAAGTACATATTTACTAATTGTTATATTATTCTTATCTTTACATATTGAAAATTGCTATCAAATAAGTGCATAAAAATAATTGTTTAAAATAACTCAAAAATAAATAAAATAGGGCTTAGTAATTAAGTAAGTAATTTTGACTTACTTGGAGGTTCAACTAAGGTTTGACTTATTCCCACTGTCATTGTTTATTTTATTCAATTTACACATATATTGTCGTGTTACTCAAGCAAAGCAAAAAATTGTACTTTGTTGATTGTAAAAATTTGGGGCATAAAATTTGTATATGACCTATTATTATTTTGCATGGTGGGGCTGAGCCGAATGATAACGTACTTACACTTAAAACTAGAAGAGTGTAACCACGTGGCAATGACGTAAAGTTGATAGTTAAAATTGTTTTTTATTTTGTACGGAATAAAAGGAAATTAGAGTGTAAAGTTATAATTAGTATAAGGGCTAGAGGAGAATATTGTTAGAATAAGATAGTACAGATAACGAAAACTAAAGTGAATTTATAAAACGCAGTGAGAAGGAAAAGTATAAACCATGATCAACCATAATATATTTGCTCGAAAGTATTGCTGCCGTATGAGTGAAGATAACAGGAAGTAATTGAAAACAATTTGAAAAAATGAGATGATGGAAATGCGGATTTCTTTCAATCTCGTTTTTAACCGATTCTTTGTATCATACGATAAGAAATGGGTCCCGTAGGTGACGGATAACACTGGGTCTACTAAACTGTATGTAATTGTTTATAAAACTACATTTCTCAAATACTTCTCCACTATAACTCAAAAGCTAATCAACGAATTTTATCATCTTAGACCCATTCGATTTATATAGTTAAACTTTAAACTCCTTATCGCTTAAATTAATTTCAAATTTTTATTTTCTAACAATAAAAATTGTACCAAAGTACTTGAAAGACTACATTTTACAATAAATTCCGTACGATTACTCAAAAGCTAATCAGCGGATTTTCAGTTCATTAAATTTGTAGTTAAAATTTCTCGTGTCCACTAGTATTATTGAGATCTATTTATGAGATAATACTGCTACCAAATCAATTTTTATGAGACCGATCGAACTCACAGGTAAGCATGTGCCTTCCAAAGGCGTAGGAAAAATAAACAAAACCTAATAAAAAGCAACCGAATTTAAAATAGCAATAAATTTAAATTTCAAAGAAGAAATGTAATGAAAATTAACAAGAAAATACAATCATGTATTTGTATTTAGAACCGATGTAGAACATAGTATTTCAAATAATACCCAAATCATAGCGGTTTCCAAACCATCAAATTAAGCACCGGAATGGAATCCCTGTTTTGTTTAAATAATTGAACTTACCAACCAAAATAATGAAAAAAATAAAGTTGATTTTCGTCCAGTTCTTAATGAGAGAGCTGAAGCCTTCTGTACAGACCGCCAAATAGAGCGTATAAATTATTAGTTCTACGAGTAACCAATGCGTCCGCAAGTAAGTACATTTTTTACGCACTTTAAGTAATATTTTACAGTTTTCTAAATTAGAAAATTTACGTATTTAAATCTTCAATTCCTCTAAAAATTAAACTTAACTTAATTTTATTTAATTTACATTATATTGTCATAGTTAATTTTGGATGAAGAAACTTTCGAGTTTTCTTCTTCTTCTTCTTCTTTCTAGAAGTAATTCTCTAGAGAATTCTCTTCTAGTAGGCCAAGGCCTGTTATTTTCCAACACATGCGTCGTTTCCTTGGCAGTGTTAGAAACTTTGAGCACATAAATATTTTACATCCATCAGGTAGCTTGCTAGACTTGCCTTCAGATGTGCCTGTATCCTGGTTTTTTATGTTAATGGTAGCAATTCACTAACCCAGGGGACCACCGGCTTAACGTGCCTTCCGAAGCACGGAGACTAGTCATAAGAAAGTTTTACTCTACCCAGGTTTGAACCCGGTGCCCCATATTCACATCCAACTGCGTTAGCTGCAAGGCAATGACCGTCTCTTTTTTTTTTTGATTGAGTTTTGATTGTAGATATTATTTGGTGATTTTTGTAATATTTTGAAATTTTAGAAATGTAGGCAACGCCACTAGGATTTGCAGAGGTGAAGTGAAGGTCGCAACCTTCTACCACCTTTCTGGTGAAGTGGATGATAAATAATTTTGTGTGTAGAGCCGAAATTTTAGTTATAAAAGTAAAAAATTTGAGAATAAAAGAGAAAATTAATACAAAATGTATGTTTGATGTCCTTTTAGTACAGGGTGGACCATAAGTCTCTTAACATTCTAGAAGCCCGCTGTTTCCGAACGGGAGGGGGTATCGGGGTGGGGAAGGTATCAAACGCGAGAGCGGCTAATAGGAATTTAGCCTGTAAAATTTCCATGACGTCATTCATCAGCCATTAAAAATAAACAAGCAGTATTAATCAAGAACTGTTTATTGTATTTTCAAGTGCACAAATGAGGGTTTCGTTTTTTGATTGAAAATTGAAATGGTTTACATTTCATATTGCATATCTTTTCTTTTAATTCTTCTATAAGTCTCTGGGTTGCTGATGTAAACTTTACTTTTAAGGTATCCTCTACTCTAAAGAAAAAGTCCATTGGGGACAAATTCGGACTGCGGGGTGGCCAATTAATGTCACCTCTTTTGGATATCAGTTTTTGGTCAAAAATTTCACGAACTGCCGCTATTAGAGTCGTTGGAGGTGTGATTTGGCCTTGCCAAGTAAAATATAAGCTTGCAAAAGTCCTGTCGTTACATTATGTGCTATTAGTGTTGATTGTAGCCTGAGAAGTTCTGTAACGCTTGTGCAAGAAACTTCTATAACATCGCAATGTATCGCTGTGTGTTGACAGTAAGAGGACGGTTTCTCTGATCTTCATAAAAATATGGACCAATGATTTCTCTCGCTGATAATGTCGCCCATATAATAACTTTCGGTGAGTGTAAGGGCTTTTGATGCTTCAATTTAGTGTCATTCCAGTCTAGCTTTGGTCGTAGAATCGTTGTTTCGATAATACTCGCGAACAAAGCCCACGTTGAGCTCGGGTGAATGATGCCATGATACTAAATTCCTATTAGCCGATCTCGCGTTTGATACCCTCCCCATCCCGATATCACCATCAGCGCGGAAGCAATGGGCTTCTCAAATGTTAAGCGACTTATGGTCCACCCTGTATTATATTGGGAATGGAAGAAGTTGGGAATATTTTCCTAAAAGTAATTTAAATTAGGTACTAAATTATTTTGGGAATGAAAATTACCAAGGTATGATAATCGCTGGACTGGTGATAAAGTTGACAACTGGGCTAGCTTGGCAATGTGATAGGGAAATCAAGCGAGATTAGTGATTAGAGATCAGTGCACCCTATTTCGATATCTTTATGAGTTACTATTATTAATTTATTTTAACATGAACAATGTGAAAAATACATAAGAAATGGGAAAATGGAGAGAATTGAGTGGATGGATTAGTTAAGGTGATTAATATTATTTAAGTTAAATCCTGGAATTGGATTACCTACAGTTTCACTAAATAAATAATTGAAGAGTACGCTCAGCCTAAGTTGGAAAGCCGTTACATGACAGCACTGGCACGTTCTCCCTCCACCTCTACTGCGTATCAATAATTAGCCACAATCCTTCCAACTTACGTCGAGCGTACTCTACTACTTTTTCAGTCAATTAGTTTCTATTTTACAAAATTGTACATTATTTAGTTAATTTAACACAATAACAATAACAATTTTTTACCTAATTTATAAGTTTTCACTACTTACGTTTATAGCTATGTCAAATAAATAAATAAATATATGCGTAAATGTACTTGAAATTTTTTTAATTTTGTTAGGTTTGTTTGTTTTGTTAAGTTTAAATATTTCAATTTAAGTTTTTACGTTTTACGCTTATGCTAATGTTTATGCCCATTGTTAATGGGCACTACATAAGAAATTATTGTACGCAAATCTATGAGATGAGTATTTGCATTTTAATTTAATTTAAGTGAATGCATAGAAAATTCCATAATAAATCTAAAGTTGGTCTGCATATATCGATAAACTTCATTTATGTGAAGGCGCCGACTCTGAAAAAGAGTTAGAACAATTAATTAGAAGAATAATTGATATCTAATTTATAGTAGCGTGGTCTAAATAGTGCAACTTTATAGTAAACATATCATAACTTTTTAGACAAACTAAAATTGTACTAGACACTCTTAGAACTAAAAATATCTAGCACAATTTTAGTTGGTCTAAAAAATATATAATAAAAGATATGTTTAATTGATATCAGCATTGGAATACATGTGGTAAGAATCTAGACACTCAGACAGTAGCAAACAAATGCGAAAAAAATTGTAATGTTACCTGTATCTTCCTTTTCCGGTTCATATGCATCCCACCATTGTTTTTCTCCTGAACCAAAAAATATGAAGAACGTATTTCCTATTATATAAGCACCCGAAGCTATATAAAATATTATTGCCCATTGCTCTGCATTTCCCTGTACGATTAATAAAGTTCAATTGTTAAGAAAAACTCTTCGAAGAAATCTGTTTACCTGTTCCGTGACAATAAATTGAATAATAAGGGGAGCAACAATGGAAAAAATATTGGAACATCCATTGGTGATTCCCATAAGCGTACCTGCGTGATTTGGAGATAAATCAATGTGATTGACATTATACCCACAAAAGCAACACGAGTTGATTCCAACTGCTATAAAAAGTAAAACTAAAGTTATAGTGTCAATGTTATCCATGCTGCTGATTAATCCTAAGGTTAATAAAGCTGCCGCGGGGACATAGAGACCTAAAATATGAAATTTTACTAAATTATTTCTAAATTTCCAATCATTCTCACCAACGCTGTTAGCAATTTTTCGTGTTACTCCAATTGAAAAAATATTGCGAGTAATTAGAAAATCACTGATGGAACTAAATGCAAAGCTCAAAATCCAAAATAGGAAGTATGGTCCTGCAGATAACACGCTATTCTATAAAGAAAAAGTTGTTGCAATATAAATATGCAGCCCTTTTATGAAAACTTTACCGCTGCCAAATCGTAATTTAGGACATCATTCATGTAGGTAGGAATGTTGGTAAGTAAAGTTGAAAATCCCCAATTTTGCCCGGAATGTGCCACTAGGATTGCCCATAACGGCAGAGAAGTCGCAAGTGCTTTCCAAGGAGTTGGTGGCGCCTAAAATATTATGTGCATTTAAAATTTTTTTTTTTTTTTCTATTAATTGAATACCTTTCTTTCCTGATGCCCAAGTGACATTTCAATATAATTTTTTTCTATGGGGTCAATGTAAGGATGTTCAGATGGACTGTTTCTGCCCAGAATTGACCAGAGAATTGCCCAAATTAGGCCTATTATGCCATAAATGTAAAAGGCGTACGGCCAACCTATACTACTTGTCGCAATCCAGCCAGTAGTAGGTAATGATATTACAGTACCAAAGGGACCTCCTGGAATTTTACAAGAAATGAGAAGTTTGCACTATATAATATGATTCAAAGGGATTTACCTGCATAAACAAAAGTTCCTATTCTAGATCGTTCAGTTGGTGGCACCCATTTTGCTAATATTGTATGACAGCATGGGAAAAAAAATCCTTGAGTGAGCCCTTGAATAACCCTGCAGATCATTACGCCCCAAGAGCCTAGCGGTGCCATAATAGGAATTAGTATTGAAAATAAGGAACATATACACATGGTGCCAGTTATGAACCACTTTGCTCCAAACTTTTTTGCCAACTGACCAGCTCCTATTTGTGTTACCACGTAGCCCCAAAAGAATGACGACAAGACAATTTTTGCGTCATCCCATTCATATGTCTAAATCGTGCAGGTAAAGAAAACTATTTTTGTATATTAAATTAAACTTATTACCGGTATGTTTGGATTAGGGTTTGCTTTCGGATCTGTCATAGCTACAATTCCAACTGAAAGATTTACTCTCATTGCATATCCTATGGTAATTAATAGAAATAATAATATCGCTTGAGTATGTCGTGCTCCATAGAGTGAAGCTGAAACAATACACGTAATAAAAAAAATTTAATGAGAAAAATCCTACTTGAAGTTTGGTAACTTAAAAAATAACTTAAATGCTAATAATTTAAATTATTATTAATTTCACGAGTTAAAAATAATATATTTAAAAGATTCTCCTATGGACTTTATACTGTATAATAACTGCGCTCTTAATTTAGTATAACGACATCGTCCTTGCTGATGAGATATTCTGATAATCCAGTAGCTATAGAGCCTATGCTAAGTAAGATCCTAGAAATGCTATCCTACTCTGGAAGGCATCAGCTGTTTAGTTTGGACAATATAACCAAGTCCGCATTTACAGTTAATTTTGTATATTATTCTTTGGGCATGGACGTGACTATCTGCTAACCACCGATGATATGAGATCTTATAATATTTCTCTAATCGGAGGTCTAGGTGTTCCAAACAAACAAACTTTAAGTTGTGGCGGCAACACAACATGTAATAGTTAATTGGGTGTTTTAAAGTTTTCAATGCCCTCATTTTTTGGTTGAAAGAATGCGCGGAGTTAAAATTAAGGAGCTTATCCGTAGAGCAGGGCTTCTTATACAGATCTGTATACTAAAAATCATCAACATTCCTGCAGACCCGAAGATCTAGAAATGGAATGGTCTCATCTCATAGCTGAAATGTAATAATTTGTCATAGCTGTTCAGTAAATCCCCTATTTTATCAGATGCGATGGACGTCAAAATGTCATCCGCATATAACATCAAAAATAGAAACTCGAAATTTACCGATCCAAAAAACAAATACACAAAAGATTATTCTTGCCCCAAAAATGGGGTTTACATGGATTCCCCATAGCCGATCCAACCCTCTGCGAAGAGAATTGGCCATCAAACACAGAATTACTGCTGTCGAAGATCAACGACACTATCTCGATAAAAACGTCACATGGGATGGACGTGAAAGGGCGGATCCAATCCCAATTATTTCGAAGGGAAGGCAAGACCGCTTCTTTTGGTATGTTACTGAACAAGAAGGTCACATTAAAGGAGACCAACACATGGATTTTTCTATCTTGTCCATGGCTTCTTTGGAGTTCTTAATGTTGAAAGGAAACTCTGATATGACATTGTTCAAAAGAAATTGATAAACTTAGCTATAGTGATAAAAGAGGCTCGATGCAACTAATGGCTGGTGGTAATTATTTTTATTATTTTTTAGCTCGTTTTATGGTTAGTTAATTTTTAATTGTATTGTTCATATTGATTTTTGTTATCGATTTTACTACTATTTTATTACGTTGTTTTGCACTGTAATGAAATTTACATTGTCATTTTTTATCTTTAGACGCCGGCGCCGTGTTCTGTTGAACCACACGTACCCACACTATTCATTGCTACGACAATTAAGTAAATCTTTTTTGGTCATTATTATTTGGTAAGTTATTTTTTTTTATTGCTTAAGGAGGTAGGATACTGTGGACAAGCGTAAAACAGTATGAATTTTGAAAATTAATTCCAGAAAAACTACAACTGCGTTTACCTTAATTTTTGGGCATATAATAATATCAATCTTATTGAGTATAGGGGAAAACCGGGATGATTCGTACAGAGGGAGCATTCGTACAGCAGTCATATCTAGAATATTCTAGATGATGACGCATTTGTATTTGTGTGTGTGTAAGGCCTTCTTAAGGGCATAGTTTAACACCTAAGTGCGGTGGCAATGCAACAGTCCGCTTCGTTGTAACAAGTCGATAGTGTTTTTGCATCACATAAGTAATTTTTAGATTCATCTTTGAAATCATTCATTCGCAATAAGTTTTGCTAAAATTGTTAAAGTAATGTATGATAGTTTTTGAATAAGTACCTTAGATTAATATATAAACATAAATTTTGGGATAACCTTAACCGTTTTTTTTATTTTGAATTTATTTGTTGATTGTTTCGGTTGGGGTACCTTCGTACAGTTCGAGTGGGGTGGATTCGTACTGCTTAAAGTGGACAGGAATGCACCTAAGAAGATGAAGAAAGGAAAACTTCCAGGAAAATCAAGGATATATACACATACTCCCGAAAAAATAGACTGATAGAAAAAGAAAGAGCAAAAGAAATGAAGAAACAAGAGCAAGAGAGAAAACAAAAAACTAAAGAGTTTAAACGCGCGTTAACTTTTCTATTAGACACAAATAAAGAAACCAAACCAAAGAAACAGAAGAAAACTGTAGAGACTGATAGTGAAGATGAGACTGGCATAAGTTTAAGAAAAAGTTCTTACTATGTTCCACTATGGACGAATGTACCCCACTCTATGTACGAATCTACCCCGCGTGTGGGGTGCCTTCGTACGATTTCCATTTTTTGGGAAATTCATCATAGCTTTTCCATGTTACTTTATATCAATACTGAACTACGCTATTATTAAAGCCAGATGTGTAGGTAATTCAGCAGCATTAAAATTATTTTGAAATAGCTATTAGTTTTTCTTTTACATGACTTACAAGGGGCCACTACAGTGAGGTACCAACCAATAGAGATCCCAATTTTTTTGGTGATTCTATGTGCTAAAAAAATTATCACTTTCTCGGCGTTTCGTCCATTTGGCCTTAGTTTTTGAGTTACGAATTTTTCAAATAATCCAGGTTTTTAACTGCTAATAATAATGACTATTACGACAAGAAGATCTGATGGTGTAGAGGTAAAGCGTGGGGCGTTGTAATGAGTAGGTTTGTGGTTCGCTTCCCACATCAACCACATTTTTTTTTTAATTATATAATTAAATATTTAAATTAAAATTATATTTTTCTGCTAATCTTATAATATCAACCAATATATTTTGTTATAAGTAAGTAAGTGGAAGTTTTACAAAATAACAGGCAGCTCTCTTCGCGCGAGGACTGTATTAAAATACATTCATTAATTCACTCCCAACTATGCTCAAAACTAGAGTGACTCGAAACTATTTAACGACATGTTCGAGTACGCGTGGTTTACGTTGAAATTAATTCCAACTAGAAACATTTTTGCAAACGTTAATCAGGTGTGTTTTCCAGCACAAGTAAAGGACACATAAATGTACATGGTGGTGAAGTTCATTCATTGCGCCAATTGTCGGCGATTTATTTGTTTTAAATGCTTTTACGATGCATGTCATCCCGGTAAATGTATTAAATAAGTAAATAAATGTGTTTGTAACTAAAATTTGTAAATAAATTAATATTTCATTCTAATAATAGTAGATAGATATAGTTAGTTTAATTGAATTATTATTTCAAAAAAAAAAAAATAATTAATTAATTTAAATTAAATTAAAGAAGCGCAGTAAAATTTTAATATATAATTTATTCAGGTAATAAATTACAAAATTTTCAAAAAGAAAAACTTAGCCGGTGTGAGCTTTGAACTCAGGACCTTCCGTGTTAGAACTAAGCATAGGGCAAACCTATGGTTAAAACTGTTAATATTCAAAAATTCGTAACTCAAAAACTAAGGCCAAATGGACGAAACGCCGAGAAAGTGATAATTTTTTTAGCACATAGAATCACCAAAAAAATTGGGAACTCGATTGGTTGGTACCTCACTGTAGTGACCCCTTGTTAGTGTTAAAAGTGTACGAATCATCCCGGTTTTCCCCTACATGTAAAATTTTATTGCAAAATATTTATAATTGTAGAAATTACGTGAGTTGGCATACACGTACGCACATCGCACGTACGGTGACGGTGTACAACGATTTTCAATTTGTAGTGAATGAATTTTGTTGAAATTTGGAATATAAGTTCACAGATGTAGTAGTTCTCGGGTCACGAGCCATTTTTTCAATTTTCGTTTTAATTATTGAAAAAAAAATTTTGGAATTTATTGTTGTAAAAAAAGTGCATATTTATACGGTATTTCTTAAATAAAAAATTAACGGAACAGAAATTCAAAAAAAAATGGCTCGTGACCCGAGAACTACTACATCTGTGAACTTATATTCCAAATTTCAACAAAATTCATTCACTACAAATTGAAAATCGTTGTACACCACATTACAAAATGTAGTTTCGAGAAAAAGCGATTTTAAAATTTACTCTCACAATAATTTACAATAATTATATATAAATAACTTACAATAATTCAAAAGTTTATTTATTATTTCAACTACTTTATTACTATAATATTATGTATTGGTTTTTAGTAAAGAAATAGCGTAACAAACCATTTTATACTTTAAATTGCCATAAACGAACACATTAATTTTTATTACGGTTAGTCAACCTTGCCTGTGATTTATAGTCTCTAAAAAAATATTTGGAATATTGTAATGAAATTTTCTCACATTATTCTTAAGATATTGAATTGTCTATTAAAGCTAAAATTTTTTTTTCGATTTTTTGAAACGTCCACAGTATCCTCAGTCCTTAACGTGCTTCAACTGCTCGGTTATAAGCACTTTGTATAATACAGTTTATTATATTTCCCTTCTGGGTTGATTTATTTCAATGTAATATTTTTGGACTGTTATTTTTTCTTGTGTATTCCAGTCTTGAAAATAAGTTTTGTAATAAGCTCGAAATGTCGGCAATTTAAATAGTAATTAATCAAAGTATTTTTTATAATAATATTTCTTACAAATTCACAAGCACATGGCTTTGATTTTAGTCTATTCGGAGTAAACTGACATAATTTGACTTACATACATTACAATAAAGAGTGAGTATGACGTTTACTGTTTACTCCCTGGGTGCAAAAAATATTAAAGTAATAAAATTATAATCATAAAAAAAATTAATAAATACAAAAAGTTATGGATTTGTTGTCAAAATTTGTGTTGTTTATTTATCTCATTAGTAACATACAAAATATATTCTACCTGAAAGCGATTTTTTAACAAACAATAATACTTCAATTTGATCATATAATATAAAAATTGTAAAATAATTTTTTAACCTTCATCTTCACATTATTGACATGCGAAATTGGTATATTCGCAACATGACAATAATGGATTTGGAGAATTACTTTTAAGCAAGTACGTAATTACAACCTCCAAAGTTTTGTTGTAAATTTCCATATGCAATTATTATAAAACTATAAAAATTAATTTGTGGGCTACTACTACATAGTTTCTAAACATTTTAAAAATTTAACCTTGATGGCTTTAAATAATCCTTATTTTATTTATTATTGTGGTTGTGCATATTGTTTATTATCAATTATGTATGTACTCTAAATGGATGTATTTTTAATGGTTATGTAACTATTAACAGGTTATCATCATTGTCACTAATAAAGCGACAATAAAATATTGCAAATATAGTACCACTGATGCATTTAATTATTTAATCTAATATATAAAAGAATTAACTGACTATTCAAAAGGGATGTATCACCTATTTATTACCTAATTAGTGGTGACGCGCGCTAATGGCTTAACGAGATTCCCACAGTCGACGTCCCTCAAGTTTCCAAAGCACCGCCTAAATTTGTGGGTGTACTGTTTAGACTCTAGAAGCATTGAATTTTCTTTAGAAAAAAAGATATACATCAATATGGGAATTATCACCTATTATCTCTAATTAGTGGTGACGCGCGCGAATGGATTAACGAGATTCCAATTGTTAAAGTCCTAAACCAGTGGGTCTACTGTCTACAGACATGGAATTTTCTTTAGAAAAAACGGTATACCTATAACATAATCTTCTATTTTCTATATAATACAATATTATAATCTATCTTTTATACTGACTGACTGACTGACTGATATATCAACATACAGCTGCAGCCCAAACCACTGGGTTTGAGACTTGAAATTTTGCACAAAGATGCCTGTTATAACAGTGTTATAAAGTGATAATTTTTTTAGCTACTATAGAATCACCAAAAAAATTGGGATCTCGATTGGCGACATTCTCACTGTAGTGTCCCCTTGTTAGTTTTTCGTAATATAAATAAATCGTGTAGGTATGTAAACTTTTTAATCAAAGGATATTTAAAACACATAAAAAATATTTATTATATACATAGTGATTTCTCTGATAATATTTGTTAGAAATGCACGAATGCTTATTGCAACAACAAAATTTCATAATGAACTAGCATGAAATATATTTTTCACCAATTTGGCCAAAATAGAAATGGATCATATGCTTTTTTCGGGAGTAAAGTGTACTTTTCCGAGAACCATGTGCGACACAATAGCGGAAGTAGTACTCGTAATAGTAGTAGTAATAAAAAGTAAATTTAATTAGTTCTATTGAATATCAAAATAAACATTTTGAAATGAAATAACATACAAATGTTATACAAATTTCAATTTTTATATTCACACTAAAAATTATTTCTTAAATTTTAACTTGAAGTAGGTACTATAATACAACAGAAATTTTATTCAAAATCACTTTCAAGATATTATATTTTAAATTCTCAGACAATAGGTCTGGAATTATGTGTGATTAGAAAATGAAAAATTAAAGATTTGAAACAAACAATATAGTATGTTCTGACAAAGAAAGAAAAAATGTTGGAAAATCAGTAACAGTTTGTGTATCTCTTCTTTATTTTTATTGCTACAGTCCATATGAATATGGATATCTTTTATTTCGCTGTTATTTTTATAATTATTTTAAAATTATTTCATTATTAATAAATAAAATATTTTAAAATGTATCTATTTAACAAATTAATGAAATAATTAAGTTATTTAATATATTTTTTAAA
This sequence comes from Rhagonycha lutea, assembly GCA_958510855.1. Lineage (NCBI taxonomy): Eukaryota > Metazoa > Arthropoda > Insecta > Coleoptera > Cantharidae > Rhagonycha > Rhagonycha lutea. Next base: position 46,071,278 of record OY294039.1, read on the forward strand.
TTGTTAATTTTTAACTCGTAATAGTTAATAAATAAATCATTCATTTAATTATTTCATTTATTAACTCGATACATTATCGAGTTAAAAATAAACAATTTAAGTATTTAATTATTGTAATTTAAATGATTTTCACAGTACTTATTCTGAAAATGTTCCATTTTTACTATATCCATATTTTAATTTATTAGTGTATACGGGAGAGGGTAGTGATAATTTCTCTCGTGCCAATAATCTACAGGTTTGAATTCCACGAGGTAAATTTATTGAAAAAATTTTAACTAACAAAAATGTCTATTTTTATTAATAATAAAAATAATGTACTAGTACATTTTTTACTGACAAGATTTACATTAATAACAATAAAAATATAAAAATAAGTATCCACTATTTTTTACGTTTTTCTTATCATTTAATTAAAAAGAAATAAACAAATAGCTCTTTAAATAATTCTAATATTAAAAATATAAAAAGGAACTTACTTGGAGCTTCAACTAAATTTTCACTTGATCCCTTCGTAAGCACTGTCATTGTTTATTTTATTCAACTTACAGAAAAGCAAATTTAAAAAAAATCAACGTAATGCAAATATAATTAATGGTTTATTTTAATAATAATTACGTATAAACTGGAAGTTTTCCTATTACAGGTGGATACCTAATCATACCTTTAACGAAATGATTACCAACTAGAAATACATATTCTCTATACGTGTTTAAACAAGTGCTTATATTGTTTTACTATTATTAAAGGTGACTTAAATAAAAGTTTGATGTACTGATAGTAAAATTTATTATAAGGTCGAACGTTATCGAAAGCTTTTCATTTTTACGATATGTAAAATGTTTAGATTAAATTTGCAGTAGAGTGAATTTCCTTAGTGGTTAGCAAGTGACTTAGTCCACCAATTAACCCAAACATAGAACCGAAACGTCGAATATTCGTTTCTGCACATTAGCCACTCCCATCAACCACTAAAGAAAAAATTCACTCTAATAAATATTAAAAAAATTGTTTTACAAATTGCAATAAAATTTGAATTAAAGACGGTAAAATATTTTTAAAATTCTTTGCTGTACTTATTTTTGATAGTTCTCGTTAATTCATTCATGCGCACCACTAATCAGTTTTACAGTTACTGGTCATGATGCGGATTAGATTCTCTCTTTTTTGGTAGTCGGGTATAAAGAAAAATAAAATTACCGAGTATAATTTTTCCACAAGATGGTTATTTTAAATGTCATTTTGAATGCGATTATTGAGTGTTTATGAATTTATGAATGAATTAGATACCATTTCTATATTGTCCCTGATTCCTATTTGTTATAGTATAGGTTAACGAATGGATGTTTATAAATCATAATATTGTCTACATTTTCTATTCTCCAGTACAAAATGAACTAATTATAAACTAATTATCAGCTACTTAATGAAAAAGGTCGTCATGTAATTAATTCTTAGTCCGATGAAGCTTAATATCCTAAAAATTACCACCGAAGTGATCAACTGTAATAAAGTACTCTAATAAAGAACTAATTGTTGTCAAATTTTACACTATAAATTTTATTTTAATTACTTTGTTTTGTTGTGTTTATTTAATATTACATAAATTTTTTTATTAACGTACTTTATAAATTTTCAATGGCACAATCACAACACAAGAGGAGTTATCTTGATAAACTTATCTTTTATCAAGTCGATAAGATCTTAAGTATTTGGAAAGATAACATAATACATTTTTTAAAAAGTTTATCGTTTTATCTTCTCTAGCAAATACACCTGTAATCATAATTGATTGCAGTAATTGTAATTTGGTATCAATTAATAAAATAGCTACGGTGGCTTGCGTAATAAAACTTTACTTCTTGCATTGATTTTTTAATTACAAATATGATAGCAATTTTTTTTACATTTGAGTTTATATAAAAGGTTCAAGCTTCGCCTAAAACCTCACGCTTGAATAATTTATCATCAATATGAGTTTGTAATCAATTCAACTTATTGTAAACAATAGAAAGACACCAACGATTTCCACGTCAATGATATTTTGGGGTAGACAGATAACCACAAGAAATTGAAATATCCTCATTAATTTGTTCCTTCTTTTGGTCCATTCCTACCCGCTTTCCCCTAAAACAGATTTATTAAGATCGACTCTCTGGCAATTGCTTTTATTAACTCCATAATTTATTGAATCTAATATAATATGTAGGTGGATGGAGAAAATTAAGCGGTTGGGCTTTAAACCCACACTTCAATATTCGGATAAGAAAGAATAAATGGCTCATATTAAGGGAAGAGACAAAAGTATGTGGTTTTGGAAATAGAGATAATAATATTAAAAAATAAAAACTAAAAAAAATACAATTAATATTTTTTATTTGATTATTACTCTGGTTACATTATCTTGAAGTTATGTAACTTTTTATACAGACCATGTTTTATTGCGTTGATTTAGCTTGCTTTACTAATTTAATTAAAATTACTATCTCAAATATCCAAATCAATTTTAACAAATTTTATAAAAGAATTAATTTATTTTATAAATAAAAAATTCAAATAATTTCCTTATTTATATTAGGGAGATCGGGGATACATCAGACAATTTTTGAATAGCGATTTTTAGCAGACTTACCAAAAACTGTATTACTATAAATTAAGTACCATTTGATACCGAGGAAAATAGAATAACATAAAAAAATTGCCACGCATTTTCTGGCACTATTACTATTTTGAGACAAGAAAAGCTCAGATGTGGAAAGTGTTCAGACTATCCCCGCAGCTAGGGTAGCATTTGGACATAGCAAATCGTTAGTTTGAAATAATGAAAAACATGGCAAAAAATAATAATTCAAATATTAAAATAATATCCCAGTTTAATAGTGTAACACGTCAAAACCTTAGTTTTTGTCTTGAGTTAGGGGGGCGGGATATTTATTGAAGATATTTAACGGCGAGTTATTCAAATCATATTGATTATTTAGCAATGTAGATTGATGCTTAATCTATTGATTTCCATAGCTTCTAAAAACTCTAGTTTTTTACTTTTAGACTTGGAAGTTACGTTTTTGGAAGTTACTAGGTGCAGTGAGTAAAGTTCCAAAAGTGCCTCCATGGCTGCTGCGGTGGGTATCGTGGACTATCAATAAATGATTGAATTTTTGAATTAAAAATTAAGGATTTTTGTTTCTATATAATGATCCATGAAATTGTCCGAGAGTAAACATGACTAAGGATTACTCATGGGTAAATTAATTAAATACCTTGGGTAATTAAATAATTCATTAAAATTAAATTTATTAAAATTAATTAATTAAATAACAAACTTTTAATCATACCAATATACCTATATTTATTGTTAATTTCCTCGTAAATTCCTTAAATTACTACGAAATTTGCATTTCCAATAGTGTATTATTAATTATTATGTGCATTCCGTCACATTTCAAAATTATTTCAAGTATCAGACTAGATAATTTCAGCTCCATGAATGATAAACCATTAATATTTCCCAAAAATTCCCAAAAATTCAGGAATTGCAAATAAAAATCTCGAAAAATGTAGCAAATGAAACAGATAACAATAATTATTACTAGAGTACGGACTTTTAAGCATAAAAAATCGTGAAAATAGCGCTTAAAATTAGGGCTGGGAATTTATTTCGATTAATAATTAATATTTTTGAAATAATCGATTAATCGAAAAATCGATTGTTCGATTGTTCGATTAATCGATTGTTCGATTAATCGATTATTCGATTGTTTTCGATTAATCGATTAATCGATTAATCGATTGTTCTATTATTCGATTGTTTTCGATTAATCGATTGTTCGATTATTCGATTGTTTTCGATTAATCGATTAATCGATTGTTCGATTATTCGATTGTTTTCGATTAATCGATTGTTCGATTATTCGATTGTTTCGATTAATCGATTGTTTGATTAATCGATTAATCGATTGATCGATATAATCGATTGTTTTTACACAATCGATTTTCGATTGTTAAATTTAACAATCGCCCAGCCCTACTTAAAATAGCATAAAAAATTGCCATTATATGCATAAAAATATGCATTAAACTTAAATATAATAACTAATAAGCATTAAAATAATTTTTTGAAATAAAATTTATTTGAAAAGTAACACAATAAAATATGTACACAGGGACGAGCCTCCCCTCCAAATAATGTAGGAAATTGGAAAAAAGTTGGCAAAATCACTCAAAATTTGGTCAAATCACTCAAAATTTGGTCAAGTTGGCAAAAACCGCTAAACCTATAATAGGAAAAATGGACAATTACAAAGAGTTGGCAATTTTGACTAAATTAAGTTGGCAAATTCCCCTCCCCCCAAAAAAAAAGTTGGCTAGGCACGTCCCTGTATGTACATAATTACTGTACAACGTTTTTACCACAATATTTTTCTAAAGTCTCTAAATGAACCGTTTTCTAATTTTAATAATGGTATTTGCATTTTACGTTAACCAAACGCCACCACACGGAATTATTTCAAAGTCCATTCTGGACGTAATATAGTGACGCCACCAACGGTAATGTAAAACGCGATATTTAAATCGAAAACGTTCTCTGGCCTTGTGATGAACTGGAACCAGCGCCAAAGATTGACTCAAATAAAGTTTGTTGTTTGCTTGCATCATTTTAAAAAATTTTTCATACTTTTCAAATGAAATGATGTTTCAAATATTAAGTCTTGCGGACTTTAAGATTTCAGGTATATAAACAAAACCTGTTGTCAACTCAATATTAAATTCAAAGTAAGCAAATTGTAAATTTTAGGTATTTTTTATGTATTTACTGCAATTTTTTTATTAATTTATCGAAAATGTGCTAAAATAAGCACTAAAAATGCTTAAAGATAAATCTAAGCATAAAAATGTTAAAATAAGCATATAAGCATAAAAAAAATAGCGCCAAGTGACTTATTTTTTCCAAATTCGTGGACATTTATAACAATTACGCTTCTGCTATCAATATTTGAATAGTTTGTTGCAAAAAGGTCAGTACTACAAATTCAATTTTTCCAGATACCTGATTTAAAGTGTCTACTGTGTGTAAAATTGATCTCTAAATTGTATATTTTTTTCACAATCCTTCAGAAATATATTTTCTTTATATGAAATGGCAAAAAAAATACAATTTTGCGATCAATTTTACACACAGCAGACACTTTAAATCAAGTATCGCGAAAAATTGAATTTGTAGTACTTACCTTTTTGCAACAAACGATTCATTTATGTATAGCAAATTTGCTAGAAATCCGTACTCTAATTATTACTATTTCAATTTGTATCATTGATTTAATCTTAATAGTTGCTCTATTCGCTATGTGCATTCCTCCTACTGCCCTCTGGTGGCTCAATAAAGAAAATTACTCGGGACTGTGAACATTTTATGTTCACTGTGAAAATAGTACGCCATGAGAAATTTGAATATTTTTGCTATCATAAAATTTGAATACCAACTGTTTTATAGCAAATAATTTAATTAATTTTGTATGATCACGTGTTTATGACATAATGCAAGTCCCATTGAGGTTCTATTATCGGCCACTCCAAACGCTTCGTTCGATTTGCTTATCCTCTCTCATACCTTGCACATAGCGAATAGGAAATCCGATGCTTTCCATTCTCATAAGGGCGAATGTGTTCACAAAAGGGTGGAAAGTTGAATGTTCGACTGATCGAAGGTTACGTTGGTATATTAATTGCTTTAATTATTGTATAGCAATGATTATAAAATCCGGAGTTACCTTTTAAAATTTAAAAAGTAAAATTTAATTATTAGTACTAATAGCTAGAAATGTACACATAGTAAGGTTTCAAACCATCAAGCTAAGCAGCTGAAGCTAATTGTTATTAAAAGTTCAAATTGCTAACTGATTATTATTATTTTGAATTGAATCCATTAGTGATGTCGTCAAAATGCCCATATATAATAGGGAAACCATACTAGGTGTATTGACTAAGAGTTAATTTTCTTAAGAAAATTAACATTTTGTTATGGCCGATGAGAATAGAAAATATGATAAAACGGACTAATCCACAAAGTTTTCAATTTTTGTTATATTTATTTACTATTACTTTTTGAGCATTTGAGTTAGTTTACTGAATTGCTCTATAAAATATAGTAAAAAAAATTTTGGTTTACTATATTTTTACTCTCATTGCCTCAATTTTCCGCTAACACAAAACATTTTAATCTTGGTTTTGTACACATCAGATAAGAATGGACTAATTACAAGAATTCTAACAATCTAATATTATTTAAATTGTTTACATTTTTAATCGTAGAAGTGTCTACTTTTTATAAAAGATATGTCATTGGTATCTTCCATAAAAAAATATTAACAATAAATTTGCGTCTAGTTTAATTTACTATAAAAAAAAAATATCATTTAAATATATTGACAGAAGTAATCATTTAAATTAAATCGAATGAATGTATCATTGAGTTCTTAAAACTAAAAGTGAGTAATGTTAATATTTTAATATTATACTCTTTTGTGTAAATTATATTATAATAATTTTATAACTAAAATTTTTTGCTGGTGATTCACAGTTTGATAAACTTTATCTTTAACTATTTTAATTTTATGAATTTGTAAATAAGTATAGTAATTATTATCCTGTATGACGAAAGTGTTTACATTTCTCATTTCCTACTATTAAATGTAACAGTATGGCAACGTTCATGATACAAAATGTTAACCTTTTTGGGTAAATAATATTTAAAATAGCGAAGTAGTAGGAGTGTGACCGTCGACTTATTACGGACCTGGAAAATGAATCAGATAAGTGCTTAGCATTCAATTTACATTTAAGTAATAAGTTAGCATGGCTGTGTTGCTCGAAAATGTTACCAATTATGTGTGGCATGCATTTACTGTCTTACAGCAAGATCAGGATGGTTTAGTGCAAAAAACTAAATTAAAGGTATCGTAATTTATTATAATTTATTAATTTCTTAAACTAAAAATCGCATTATCAATTAAATCAATTAATATTTAATGATAATTGTAACAGGTGGTTATTTTCGAGTGCCTTATAAAGAAAATGAATGTTGCTCTGTGTTTATCGATGATAGAAATTTTAAATCGTGTCCTTCACCGACATTACTAATAAAAAATATAAAATATAAATTGGAAAATTTCATTTACCAATAATCGGTAAATATTTCAATTTTCTTTCGTGATAGAATGAAAATATTAAATTTGAGAATTAACTTGTTTAAAGCATAATTGCAAAACCACGGAAGAACGACATTGCGTTTTATAAATAATATTAAATTGATACTGCAATAAAAATAATTATAGTTTAAATAAATAATAATTAAGTAGTTGCTGCGTCTAATAATAAAATTTTACGTTGCATTAACACAATGTAATTGTTCAAAGTAAACCCGCGAAAAAATATCTTCAAAAATGTTGCACACTCAAAATGTATTACATCAAGATCAAGTTGATGATGAGTCACTTGAAGATGCATTGAATGAAGGCTGACCTACTAATATTGCTAATTAAAACAAGGTTGAGTAGATTCAAGCTAACAGGTTTAATAAAAAATATCCGCGTTTTCACTTTTCAATTTAGTACAATTTTCTAATTTATAAACCACCCAAAATTATTTTCAGGTACTTACAGCAAATATTGGTACCTTGTTGGATCTTTATGGTGTCGAAAGAGGTTTGGAACATTATCGCAGTACGTCGTCATTAAATTTTGATCACTTTAAATATTATCTCCAACGTGAGGTATTTTCATCCCTTCCTGATAAGCTACCCTTATCTGAACTGCGTGACTATGAAACCAAAATTGCACAAACCTGCTGGTACGTTTGTCAAAAACGTTACATGTGCCAAGACAAGCGAATATTTTCAGAAGAATCTATTTTCCAAATTTTTCGAGTGTTTTGTTTATTAGCGGAACTGGTTCCGGATAAAGTTGATGAAAAGTATCAAGTACTACTTCATCCCTCCGAAGCATCGTATGTAGCACAAATCTTAGCTAATTCGTTAGGTTGTGCATGGGACGAAGAAGATTTCACAGATTTGAGTGTCTCGATAGGATCCTTCCGTTTAGCTCCTTTCATAGCGGTGCTTGAATCTCGGTGCTTAACTGGAATAAAAGATGCAGATGCTATTAAGGAAGCGGTTTCTGACTTGCACCAAACTTTTGTGGAAGATGTGATTAAAAAGGGATTTTTGTACAAAAAGGGATATATTTTCAATTCTTTGAAGGAATTTTGGTTCGTTTTGAGACCATCGGATTTAAGTTATTATAAAAGTAGAACGGAGAAGGAAAAATGTGGCTCTTTAACAATCGAACCAGGTAGCAAGGTGGAACCTAAAGCAGATTATCGAATACTTTTACAAACTCCGGAAAGAATATTTGAACTGGCAACTACTGATCATATGACACGATTACAATGGATTTCAGCTCTTCAATTGGCAGCTGATCATTCCGCAACCTATCAAACATATCAACGTCTGCAGGCTTCAAAACGGAGACTGCAACGTCAGGGAAGATTGCAAGAAATCGCAAGGGCTCGAGCTCAATTACAACACGAGCGAAGTGCTCGTAAAGCAGCTGAAGGTCAAGCTAAAGAACTAGAAGCAGTAGTAAAAGAAGAATCTCGTCGATTAACGGAACTTGAACAAATTAGAAGTAATTTAGAACGTTTACTAGAAGAAGAAACTCAGGCAAAACGTGATGAAGAAATAGTAAGAGCTTTGCAAGCACGCGTTTTAGCGGAAGAATGGGAGAAACGGGAAGAAATGGAAAAACTTCAAATCGAACAGCAACTTCTTCTGGAAGAAGAAAGGGGGAAGAGGTTTGAATATGAACAGTTACAACAAAAAAAGGAGTTCGAACTGAATGGTTGGTTGGTCTTTTTTATTTTAATGAATTTTTAAGTTCCAAATGGATCAAGGTTGTAATTGCATTTAACACCCTCGTGAATTTAGATTAAATAACTTTTTCAATGAATTTCTTTTTAGCTGCGAAGGAACGCTTACAAGAATTAGATGAAGAAAAAAAATTGTTAGATGGTGAATTAAAATTTGCTCATGATAAAATTCGATTATCGGAAGAAAGAAGAGAAGTTATGGAAGCTAGGTTAATAGAAGTGGCGCCCATTTTACGAGACGGTGATAGAGTTAGAAGAGCTCATTCCTTTATGCCAAGTACAAAAGAAAGGCCCATTATGTTGGAGGTTAGAGCTTCTACGTTGCGACGTCCTACGAAAAAGTGAGTTTTGGATTATTCACAAAATGCAAATTTAGGTATACGTCACAAATTAATTATCTTTATTTATTTCATATTACTGTGTAATTTTTTAAACAAAATAAAACTATAAATATTAATGACATCAAAATCTCTTTTGTTAGGAAAATGTGGTGATGAGTGATGATAGAGTAAATCAGAATGATAGAGAGTTGGTGAGCTTCTGTTTTAGAAAATGCTTGGCGCCATAATTGGTTGCGATAATTGATTTTGTGGTAATTAGTGAGAGATTGAGAAGTTGAGTATAAAGTATCCGAATTGTGCGTGAAGTTGAATATGGAACGAACCTTTTCCAAAGTATAATATCATTAGTGGAATTGGAAAAGAATAAAAATCGCAAAATTTGATGAATAAATAATGTGAAAGAGCATTGTGCTGGGAAAAAAATGAACTTCACATGAGTATGAATATAATGGCAAAATAAATGATAATAATTTAGAACGTAATTTGGACAGAATTCAATACAAATTGAACATCAGAAGTGCAAATGAATGATTGATGAATAAAAGCGTAATTGAATGTAAAAGATTGTATGACATAATTTAGAGAGAAAAAGATTAACACAAACAAAGTAACAGAGGAAAGTTATGTGTAAATGCTATTAAAAAAGGAGAAAGAACGCAGAATGATTTTGAGTAAATCAGGAACTGCTCAGGATGTCGATAAAGAGAACAAAACTATAAGTGCAAGGAAAAGCCCAATCAGGTTCCTACTTGGGATGATGTAAAAGTGTATAAATGTATCATATACCTAACTAGCTGGAAAGCCCATCCACGGACGCGCAGTTCGCCGAGGTTTAAAACTCGATTGGGGTGCTACTCGATCCCAGAGGGAGGTGATTTTAACTTTTAAGTTGGTACTACCAACGACCAATCAGAATGCGTTGTGTGTCCTAAAAAATTGACACGCTGGAGGAGGCGGCGGCGGAGCGTGCTAGTCTTTTATATGTTTGATGTAACTATAATAATTATAAATTATCTAAACTTAAAATAATACTTTCAATACTTTTTTTTAATAAAAACATTTACATTTCAAAAATATAAGATAAAATAATTCCTCGGTTATGTACGATATATTATACCACGGTATAAAAAAGAAAAATTTGCAATTGTAAGTTGTTTGTTGAAAACTTTTCACTTTTTTGCAGCTTCCGCTGCAGCTTTTTGTTCTGCCCTTTTTTTGGCTTGAGCTAAAAAATCAATTCAATTAAATTAATTTTAAAAATCCAGTTTGAAAATTAAAACCAAAGAATTTGACATAAAGCAACATTACCTTTTTTTGCCAATAGTTTGTTAAGTTTTTTTTGCTTATAGGCTCTCCAACCTCTTTGAATTATCCTAGCTGATCTGTTTTTTAAGAACCTTATCGCTATCTCTGCCCAAATTTTAAAGTCTTCCTCCTGCTTTTCAGCCATTAAAATGGTGTATTCAATATTCTGTTCCTCGAATCTTTCTCTTAAATTTAGCAATTCGTCTCTTTCTTCTTGAAAACTTAAAAATGTTGATTAAAATATGGAGATTATTATTTATATTTATTAAACTTTTTAGTAATTAAATCGAATTCCGCTTGACGATCTCCAATGTCCGAGTCGAATTTTGTTAACCAACTCGTAAGTTGCGATTCCACTTTCAACCTTCTTGCTCTCATAGTTTTTTCTTGGCGTAAATTCTTATTTATTAAATTGTCATATTGCATTTCTGCATTCTTCGAATCTTCTGACAAATCTACCTGACGGAGTTCACTTGCTCGTGAGTCTTCTAACATTTCATTTTCTGAATTCATACTGTAAAAATTATTTTCCTTAGATTATAATAAGTTCCTCACCATAGGCGCAACTGGGGGGGGGGGGGCGGGCTTCAAGTTATTCAAGTTAGTTCAAAATTCAAGTTAGCCCCCCAAAATATCCCAATTTTTCGTTATTTTTACCTCCCCCTTGAAAATATTGTTTGAAAAAATTTTTTTAGCCCACCCAAGCTTTTGACCCTAGTTGCGCCTATGTTCCTCACTTTATTGAAAATAATTAATTCTTACCATATTATTTTAATTTCATTCTTTAAACTCAAAGTAAGTGCACTGACAGCTTTTTGATAAGAGTTAACTTGGGCAATTTTATTTTCAAGTACATCTCCAAATGATTTCTTTTGTTTATCAAGTTCTTTTAACACTCCTGCAAAACAGCTAATTTCGTACATTCGCTTAGTGCACAATATAGTGTGGAGCGTTCAATTTTTGAAATGTTGGTTTCTTCAATAGAGAAAGAATGAGTAGAGTTGCTCATATTTATAAACGACTAGCAAATTTCTATATCCTTTACCGCTCCCAAACTAAACTTTAGATTTTAAATTATAAACTCTATTTCTTTTATGCTAAATTGCTTGAGTCAATGAGTGTGATAAATAAACTTTACATCAAATTATTTAGAAATCTCTACACAGTTAAGCCAACATTTCCTAAAATTGAAAACTCATGCTTCAAAGTTGAAAATCAAATGAAAAATGTAGGTAGTACTTGAAATTTCTTGGGGAACTTTCAGGTTAAATCTCCAAGCTTGTCTAAGTCTTCTTTCTCTTTCTAATTTTACAATTCCGCTCTCAGCTAACATAGAATTCACTATATCTTTTAATTTTCTAACAGAATTTACAAAATCAATCGATGATTCATTGTCAAAATATTTAAATTCGTTTAAAAGGAATTGCTTCAATTCTGATTTCATACAAACGATTTCAAAAGCTTTCAATATGGCAGGATTATTAAGAAGTTCCACTTCAATGCGCAGTGTTTCAGATAAATTAATGTTTTCCAGTGGAGAAAAAATGGTACTTTTTTTTACACTGCCTTTTTTTTGAGAGGACTTGTTATATTTAGTTAGGACAAAATAAACAAGTTCGATTTCTGCAGGTTCTAAGTTATTTTGAAGTATTTCAGTATTATTTTCAAGCATTTCAAAACAAACCTAATATTTAGAATTTTTAGTAATTATTTTATCATTGCTTCTATTGTACATTTTACTTACAGCAATTTTAATTTTGTTTAGTACTCCATCAAGTATGTAAATTATCCTATCGCCTTGTATTTTTAATTCCTGTTCCGATGAAGATCTTTTTATAAGTCCAATATCACTTAACCTAATGTTTACATTTAGTTTTTCTTGTGAAGCATTTTCTTCTAACGTTTTGATAGGTTTTTTACTTTTTTTATTATTTATTGTTTTACTAGACATAATTGAAAAAAAAATTAACAATCACATACAAAACTTACATAAATGTCAAAATTGTAAAATTTTTTCATAGTGAACTAACATTTCAACGCTAGGCAATTAATTAATCAATTTTAATCCAAAAAGAGCTGTTTAAAAATTCTTTCTCCAAAAGTACTAATAAAATGCAATAAAAATTAACAAATTAATGAAAACTCTTTACACCAGAAAGGTAATAAAATCGATGGGCTATCAGAAGAACGAAGGAAACGAATATGTGAAGGGTTAGTGGAACTGAACTGATGCGTGACTTTTATTCCCCCTCTCTTCTGTGCTTTGGTGTTCCTATATTTTACCCACCACATCTCCATTCGAGCTAGCTGGCCACCAATTCCATTTTCCCCTTTCTCTCGTTAATTTGGGGACTAGGCCATGTTTTGTCCGTTAGGGCAATTTTCCCCGTGACAAACTGTCCAGAATAGGATTACATAGAAAAAATTTAGTGAAGAAGTTTATATCAAATAAAAGATAGATTCCAAAGCAGGAATAGCCAAAGATTAATTTTTAGATTACTCGCCACGGAAAACCGTCTCAATCGTGAATTTTAAGATATACGAGTAGGTGACCTCTAAGTGACGAGGATAAACTAGACCAATTATTATTGACCTGATTATCTGTTAAAATAATTCGGATTGCATCTAATCCTTTACATTTTAATTATCTGACGTATTGGCATAAATATTTGTTTTTATATAATCTCAAAGAAAATAATCTAAAGGGATTAAATAGCAAGGTCCCGGCGGCCACTTGATTTCGCTACTGCTAGAGATAAAAGTCACTGTTTACCCAGCTGTGTGGTATGTGGTGCCGTCTTGATGAAACCACGTATCGTCCGCATCCATACCATCCACTTAAGGCCAAAAAAAGTTGTTTATCGTGACCCATTTTACCATTTATTATTAAATTTGATTCTACTACTTATTACAATTCTTTTCTACTGTATAATATATTATAATTAGATATTACATACAATAGCTACATAATATTATATGATAAAAGTAAATTCAACGGTTAAATATTCACCTTGCACGAAATATCATGGTTTCCAAATAAAATCATGTGGATAACCTATTTCAGGCAAAATTGGTTTACATAATATAAGCCATATTACAACATAGAACTTTTACTCGGTAAAAATCCTATTTACCAAAAGTAAAAAGTTTCAGTCTACTAGGCCAAAAGGTCAACTTCGACGTCTTTCTTCTCAAAACCACCACCTTCAAGATTATCAAAAACGTCGCCACCAAACTTTTTGTCGAGAGCTGCATTGAGATCAGGTCCTCTGAGTTCAGTCGGAGCAGCGCCTTCCTTTTTATCTGTTAATTAAAGGTGTAATTAAGTCTTTTAAATTTACGTTTGAAATGTCAGTAGAAGTTACAAAATCCATAGATACTACCAAATGCGTTAATTGGAAGTTCGAAGTATTATTATACATTTCCTTCGAATAAAGCGAGAGGTTCCTAAATATAAAAGTAACAAATTGGCCGAAAAAAAACTTTTCCAAACCTTTTTTTCCTTTTTTGCCTTTGCCTTTTCCTTTCTTTTCTTTGCTTTGAGGTCTTTTAGGAAGTTTAATTTTTTCTCCGCCTTTTCCTTTCCCTTCTGAAATATTATTATATTAATTATTTTTTTGTTATCATTATTATTATGCAATACGTACTTCCTCTCCTTGCTTTTCTTCTAGCAATTTTACGAATTCTATAAGCACGCCAATAGCGCTGAATTCTTCGGCAAGCACGAGTTTTCAAAAATATAATAAATCTTTCCTCCCAAATTCTTTCTTCCTCTTCATGTTTTTCAACCATTAAAGGAATATATTCTTTGTTTTGTTCGTTAAACTTTTCCATTAAAGTGTCATACTCTGCTTTCTCTGCTTCGTAACTACAGAGAAATTAAGCAATTAATTGTCGTTTCCTAAAGAAAAATGTTTTACCCTTCGGTAAGTTCATCAAAAATTGCTTGTCGATCGCCAACATCTGTATCGTACTTGGTTAACCAACTCGAAAGTTGAGTTTCGACTTTAAATCGTGTTTTTCTTAATTCTTTTTCTTCCTTCAGATGTTGATTTAAAATATTTTCGTACATCGTTGTGGTGTTATTAGATAATTCGGCCAATTCTGCTTGAAGACCATCACTAGCAATTGTACCGTTGAACATAATTGTTTCTGACTTGGCGCTAAAGATAATTGTAAAATACATTAAAAATTATAGTTGTAAAACAATAAATGTTTGTGGTGGCGAAAATTATCTAATAATCATCAAATTGTCAAAATTTTTGAACTAACTTGCATGGTTTGTAACATCACTTTTGTTATATTTGAAACTTACACAGTCATTTTAATTTTATTGTGATACATATGATTTGTTCTTTCTGTTCTCTTCAAATAATCATCAGTTATGGCTTGTTTAGAATTTAATTCATTCATGAAGGATTTGCGTTGGTCTTCTAACATTTCCGTTGTGTCTGAAATAGATTATATTTCTTATAATTTATAAAGCTTCATTATTTAAATAAAATAATTTACTTTTGATTTTTTGTAATACGGATGTGTTGGTAATTAACGCTAATCGTAAGGATTTTTGACGTTTTTTTTCTTCCACGGCGTTCATGGACAGCCTAAACTCCATAGCGTTTCGTAAGTTTTTCATTGACTTAATTAATGTAATTGATAATGGATCTTGATTAATACACCATTCTGATAAAGCTCTAGTTTTTAAATTATTATTAGAGCACATCATTTCCATAGCTTTCATCATGCAAGGATCTAAAACATCGTCGATTTCTGGAGGAAAGTGATAGACAAGATCAGATTCATTGCGCTAAAATTAGTTTTGCATAATTCTTTTGTGATCTAAATAAGCAATTGGCAAAAGTCCAAAACGTACCCCCAGAAAATCATTTTTGCTGATTTTTTCTATTATATTCGAAATCTTTTGCGTATATTTGCGGTGGCGCAGTACATCAGGGGGAGGATATCTTTGTAAATATTTGAAGCATGCAGTTTGTATATATTCCACTTGTGCAAGCGGTAAACATTTACGTAACCTGCAAGCGTTATGTTGCAATAACACTTTTATGTTAACCTGAAAATTACATATTTTAAAAATATTAAGAAATTTTCCGTTTTCATTACGGCTATTTGAAGTTTATCAATCGCTTCATCAATAACTGATAATATTCGACCGTTATTAATTAGTAATTCCGTCTGGGAAGGTGTTTGCTTTACTAATCCCAAATCGCTTAGTTTTACTGGTACATTTTCAGTAAGAGACATCGATTTTTCTACCCGGTTCTTATCGTTTTTGTTTTGCTTTTTATTACCATTTTTATTTACTGCACTTGCAGTTAAATTTGTTTTGGTAGACATGTCTTCCAATTTTTGTTGCTTTAATAGATAATAAAAATATATAATTGACAAGTGTCAAAATAGACACCACTTTTGTTTTAAACCAATTGACAATAAATACAAATAAATATCTACTATTTATCTTTCTATAGCAGTTCTTCTTCTTCTTCATTAGCCTTTTCCGCCCACTGCTGGACATAAGCCTCTCCATATTATGGAGGTCTTTAGCCATAACTCACCACACTGGCCAGACGGGTTGGTGAGTAGTCCGCAGATCGATTTTGGACTATATAGTTGTTTTACATCCGTTACAAATTCGTCAACTCAGTGGGACTGCCGGCTTAACGTGCCCTCCGAAGCAGGGAGACTTATTTTGCAAGCTACCTAATGGATGTAAAATTTGTATATGCTCACAGAACCAACACTGCCAAGGAAACGACGCAGATGTTGGTAATAACAAGCCTTAAGGCTTAAACTAAGAGGAAGAAGAATAGTTGCGTTAGTATTAAGTTAGTTTATTTTTTTTTATGCTACCAAAGTTTTGGGCGAACCATATTCAGGTCATATCTTCTAATTTTGAGTTATTAAAGCTTTCCTTCTGTTTGAGGTGTGAACGCCAAATTTGGGTTTAATAATTTTATTTAGGTTCTATAGTAAACAAAAGTAGTCGCCTTAAATTTTGAGTTTGATCTTTCAGAGCTTGAGATTTCGATTTCAAGCGAGACTGTTAATAGTCTACTGGAAGGTTAGTTTGTCAAATAGTTGATAATTGCAGTAGAATCGCGTTAATGTGAACACGCGCCAATATGAACTATTCAACAATGTGAACAGCAAATTGTGTCCATTGACTATTCTGTAGTGTGAATTACAAAAACTTCTATAATGTGAACAGTATTAATTTACTTGATGAACGTGCATAAAACTGCATAAACAAGCGTTAAAAGTGGTAATACCATGGGCAGAGAAAAATGGAATTCCTGTAAGTGATATTTTAAGCCTCAAAAATATGCAGGGAAACGCTGTTTTAGCACACTTAACCTCCAAAGAAGTTCAAACACATATTACTTCATATTTTAATCAAGTGTAATATCGACTGTAACAATAATAAAGAAAGTTGTATTATTTAACGATTTTTTTTTTATATTATTCAGGTTATTACGAATACCTTCAATAGTGTGAACATCTCGCTTATATCAACTAGCTCGAATTTTTCGTGTTCACAGAATCGCGAGTATACTGTATCTATTTTTTTATGTTAGGTCTTTATTTTATATTTGTTTATTTTTAATAGGTTATGTTTATTTTCTTATTATATGTGTGCTATCTTATCAAAGATTTTGATTGACTTGAGATTACCCTGCGGTGTGAATGTTGGTCGTGAGTATCATCCAACGGATACTCCCGATGATTCACGACCGATTGCTTTTGTTGGTGGCGCCCTTAGATTTCGTCCTCCCCTCCCGATTGTGATTTTCTTTTCCAACCTCTTGACCTCCGGTGTCCTTGAAATTAACCCCCCCCCCGTCTACACTGAGCTGACGGCCGCCGAAGTGTCGAGAGAAGGTCCCGACTCCATCTTGGGACATTGTGTCGTAAGGCCGTTATGGCCCGTTACAGCACTTAGAATAACGAACAAATATTCTGTTCTTAAAAACCAGG
Source organism: Rhagonycha lutea (assembly GCA_958510855.1). Lineage (NCBI taxonomy): Eukaryota > Metazoa > Arthropoda > Insecta > Coleoptera > Cantharidae > Rhagonycha > Rhagonycha lutea. Next base: position 46,088,839 of record OY294039.1, read on the forward strand.
TGTAAAGGCTAGATGCCCTTGAAAAACAGAAAAAGCATCGAGGCAATAAAGTTGCGCCCAACGTGGGGGGTTTTGACTCAGGTGCATTTCTTAGCTTTGCTTAATGAACATAATCCCAGTCCTCACTAAACTGGATGAAATTTTATTCATTTATAAAAACGACATTTTTTCTATAACTAATTATTTTAAGATAAAAAATTTAATGAATTTATTTCTGATTTAGTACCTACTACACTTATTATTTGGTAAATAGTATAAAGTAAAATATAATGTAAATTATAATATAAAACGATTGTAAAGTATATGTAAAATTAAAAAATAAATATCTATAGATCAACTTCGACATTTCCTTGTTGAAAACCAGGTCCTTCAAGATCGTCAAAAACATCGCCACCAAACTTTTTACCAAGTGCTGCATTGGGATCAGGTCCTCTTAGTTGTACTGGCTCATTTTTATCTGTTAAGTAAGAAATATTACTATGCCGTTGATAACCTTTGGTAAAAATTGAGAGTCTACTACCAACACTAAATATAAGTTACAGTTTGAAGTAATTAAATAATAGAGAAGAGTCATTGTATATTTCCTATGAAACGGCTAGTGATTGGCCATAAGAAATGCCCTTTCACCTACTAACTTAGATCTCCACAATTTCTTTTGAAATTTAACTTGAACGTTGAAGAGGTTAAATAAAGACAAGTCACGTCTAATAGATCCTAAATCAGTATAACATGATCCAGAAGTATAGATAAATATTTTTGTAAGAACAATGCTAAAAGTAGAATTTAAAGATGTAGCTAGTAAATTCAGCCAAAATTAAGCACGGAAAATCAAATTTATTAATACCTTTCTTTCCCTTGCCCTTGTCTTTTCCTTTTTTATCCTTACCCTCAGCTTTGGGAGGTTTTTCTTTTGCAGAAGCGTCCTTTTTGCCTTTAAATAAAAATGTTATAATACTACAAATTTTCATTTAATTTAGGAAAAATACCCTTCTTTGCTTTTCTTCTAGCAAGCTTGCGTAATCTATAAGCACGCCAATAACGTTGAATTCTTCTAGCAGAACGATTCATCAAAAATTCAAAAGCTCTTTCTTCCCAAATCCTTTGCTCTTCTTCATATTTTTCGGCCATTAAAACATCATATTCTTCTTCTTGTTCTTTAAACTTTTCTAACAAAGTGTCATACTGGACTTTTTCTTCTTCGAAACTATAAACAGAACTTTTAAGAATTTCTAATTCGACTATGTATGATGATTGATGGCTTACCCATTAGTAAGAGTTTCAAACATGGTTTGCCGTTCACCAACATCGTTATCATATTTTGCTAACCAGCTGCAAAGTTGTGTTTCCACTTTAAATCTTACTTTTCGTAAATTCTTTTCTTGATTCATGTGTTGAGTAACTAATGTTTCAAACATGGTCGTAGCATTTTTAGATGCTTCAGCTAATTCTTCTTGATTTTCACGACTGACTCGGGTATCACCGTACATATCATTTTCTGACGTACCACTAAAAAAATGATCATGTTCCATAAAGGGACCAAAGGTTATGGATTTTTAAACCCCTGGTGGCCGCTTTCAGAAATTATATGATATTGTTAATTAGTGATTAGTTAATCTATATTCACTGTATGAACCAATAAAAAACTAAGTACTATAGTCTATTTATTGATCACATGCAGTGGATGTAAACAGTGATCAACGTGTGACATGCACGTGATTGCATTATGTTTATTGCACCTGTAATTGCGATTGGGTGTTTGCAAGGTCAAAATAGATGCATTCCTGCGCAATGACAAACTCCTCCCCATAAATCACGTGCAAACTGCATGTATTTGTTATTCTCCACTGCATGTGATAAATAAATAGACTATAGTAGTGCTAGAAAACGTTTTCTATTAGTTCATAGTTGATATGGATTCACTATATTATTATTATATCATTTTTGAAACCTGCCTTGAGGATATAGCCCCAGTTTTTCCTCAAATTTGCTATCCGTTTTTACCTTTTTACATTGATATTGCAACATGTAAACTTACACTCGAGTTATTACTTTAAATTTAAATGTTTTCTTTGTATCTTCTATAGTTTCTCGACATTTATTCACTTTAGCATTTTTACAATCCAATTCTGATTGAAGAACTTGGCGTTGCTCTTTTAGCGCTTCATTAGCTTCTGCAACAGAAATCACCTTATACTTTCCATGTTATATTACTTATTATAGGAATTTAAATAAATTACCATCTATTCTAACAAGAAAAGAAGCATTGGTCTTCCAGGCGTTCCTTAAAGATTTTTCACGTTTTCTTTCGTCGAACGCCGTCATAGAAAGTTTGTATTTCATTGCATCTCTTAAATTTTTCACGGAATCTATTAACGAAATTAATAAAGGATCTTGCTTAAGATTCCATTCTGTTAAAACTTTTTTTCTTAAAGTCTGATTACTCCAAATCATCTCCATAACTTGAACTACGTGAGGATCGATCAGATTTTCCACATCTCTTTGGAAATAATTATCCTGTTCAGTTTGGTCTGCCTAAAATATTAAATATCAAAAATTATAATTTTACTTTGGAAGAAAATAATATTAACTTACGTTTGTTGGATAATTTTTACTAATGTTATCTATCATTGTAGAAACTGAACTTGAAAATAGCATAAACCGGCAAAACGCAGGAACTTCAATTTTTTGCGTATACTTATAACAAATAGTTTGTATATATTCGACTTGTTCTGGGGGGAGAAATTTCCGAAGCTTACAAGCATTGTGTTGTAATAACTCTTTTAAGTTTGCCTGTAAAAAATAGATTTTTGTAAATATTACATGTATCGCCTTACAATATTACCGCTATTCGAAGCTTTTCAATAGTGTTATCAAGAATTGATAATATGCGATCCTTGTTTATTGACAATTCTTCCATGGAAGGTGACTTTTTTATTATTCCCAAATCGCTTAGCCTAATTTGTATATTTTCAATAACGGAATTCGATTTTTCTATTTCGTTCTTGTTAGTTTTTTCTTGCTTCTTACTTGAGGCTTTGCTTGTAGAGCGTCTAGATAAGTTGGATTCAAAAGACATTTTTCAGGAACCTTATTATTTATTTATAGGACAAAATACAGAAAGAAAGCAAAATGTCAAAAATAATAAATTATTAATAGTTACTATTGAAGAAGTACTCGTATTTGTTTCCTAGTAACAATTACTGTAGCAACCTAGTTATTATTCTTGTGTTAAATCGATATCGCCTCCAGACTTGTAAAATTATTTAGAAGTGTACTTGTTAATTTAATTTAATTATTACAATGGGTGCTAAAAAGAAAGGCGGTTTAGCGAACCGCTTAGCGCGGATGACTGATGAGGATCGGGCGAAATATTTACAGCGTAAAGCTGATATTGAAGAAGAAGCCAAAAGAAGAAAGGAACAATTAGTAACCACATTTATGAAGGTACTTGTTTAACTTTTTCCTGTAACTTTTATACAAGAAGCAAAATTTTAGAATAAATTGAAAAAAGAAGATGCATTTTCGAGATTAAATATTGCCAAAATAAATCAGCAATACCATCAAACCATGCGCATTAGAAAATGTACAGAAATGAAAGTTGAAGCAAAACATTGCAACACCACGATGAATAGGGTCATAAATATAAAAGAAAGAAATATAGGTAAAATAATGGATGAACTGAAATGGCAGGAAGATTTATATTTGAAAAATTTTAAGAATCATTCTCAACATATGGATAAAATAATTGGTTAGTATTGTTGATCCATTTTTTTATTTTTAACAAAAAATATTAGTAGATATCTATTGTCATAAAAATTTTTAAGCTCTTTTTTTTTATTATTTAACATAACTTTATTTCAAATTACCTCTCCAACCTAAAACAAAAAAAACTGAACTGTTGTCACTTGATTCTTTTATTTCCCAATTTCACTTTTTTCCCACAACATTTATCCCCTCCAAAATTTTGACAAAAAGAAATTTCCATTTCTTTTTAATAAATTTTTTATCTTTAATCCCTCTTCATGCTTTTTCAACATATTCAATAATTCTTCACAATACCAACTTAACTTTTCTTCCACTCATCACTCTTCACCATAACCTATTTCTTCTTTACTTCATTATTTCCACTCTTGTGCTCTTCAACTTTTCTTAATTATTCTTCACAATGCCAACTTAACTTTTCTTCCACTCTTCACCATAACCTATTTCTTCTTTACTTTATTATTTCCACTCTTGTGCTCTTCAACTTTTCTTAATAATTCTTCACCATGCCAAATTAACTTTTCTTCACTCATCACTCTTCACCATACTCTATTTCTTCTTTATACTTCCTCACCACACAAAACCTTAACTCTTATTTCTACCAATTCTTATTCACCTGTACCCATATCTTCTTAAATTCATCATTTTTATTTAACATCATTACTTCCTTTCAAATACTCTTTACCATTTATTCATAATTTTTTCCCATGCAACACAAACCTTTTTACTCTTCAACATAAACTTCTTAACTTAATTACTATTTAACATTACCCATTACCATTTCCAATTTTCTTGCAGTCTTCACATAAATTAATACATTTTTTCTTCATTGTATTATTTTGGAAGTTGGTGTCTTTCGCCTTTCCATCTTGCACGACGGTATTGCCATTTTTGTCCGGTGTCTACTCTCATATGGCGAACCACGTCCATCTTCTTCTGAACAATACATTTCTTACCATAAGTGCCATAAAAACATTTTATTTTCTTCCTTTTGGTTTTTTTCTTGTCTTTACTCTTCTCTATTTTTAACAACCTTTTCAATTTGTACGATGACCTTCCATTCTCATCTTCTTCTTCAATCTTTGGTTTTACCTTAGACGAGGCAACTTTTGATTCTTCTTGATTTTCTTCATCAAAACCCTCTTCTAATTTCGTTCCATTTTCATCTACATTTATTATTTTCTCAGAATTAGAATTCAAATTCAATTCTTGTACCAAACCTTTTATGTACGCTGGCTCAGTACCACCGGCCGTGTCAACACTAATAATCCCGCTTACATCTTTTTTTTCCATCTGAGTCTTTAAAGCATCTACCTTTTTATTTATGTGAACTACATTTTGCTTCATTTTTGTTATTCTTATTTTATTTCCTTTCACTTGCTCGTTTATTTTCTTAACTGCTTTTATTCCTTCTTCATATCTCGTCTTCTGTCGCGCATTCTCTTCATTAAAATTTTTTACACCCTTGGCACATTCATCAACCTTCCTCCGCATTCCTTCCGTTATGATCTGAGTGTCTTCTCTCATTTTTTCCATTTTCTTTTCCACGCGCGCAAACCGTTCATTCATTCTATTGAATTGTTCATTCATATCTGCTTTGCTCTCTTTAAATTTTTCATTCATATCTGCTTTCATTCCCTTTATTTCCACCTTATTTTCATCAAATTTCTTATTTATATTTGTCATCATCTGCATGAATAGTTTTTGTATGTCAACCTCTTTTTCCGGATTTACTCTTGGTATGACCGTTTCCCTTTCTTCCCCTGCTACCTCTACAATATGTTCCTCTACCTGTTCCCCTATCCTTCCTTCTACCACGTCTATTGCCTTTCTGCCCCTTGTCTCCATTTCCTATTTTATTTTTAATCCCAAATTTTTATTTCTGACGTTTAAGCTTGTCAATTATTTTTTTCTTTCCGTAGCGTAGGTTCGACGACTTTCTCGTCTTCTTCTCCGCCCCACGTTGGGCGACAAAATGTCATAAACTTCTTAAGCTCTTTTTTTCTTTTATTATTTAACACAACTTTATTTCAAATTACATCTCAATTCATCCCAAAAAAACATTACCTCTCCAACCTAAAACAAAAAAAAACTGAACTGTTGTCACTTGATTCTTTTATTTCCCAATTTCACTTTTTTCCCACGACACTATATAAATTTCTCCGCTAGGATTTCATAGGAGCCAATTATCTGAATTACGTGAACGATTTGAAAACGATAAGAAATGGATTTTAGACATTGCGGTAAAAGAAAATAATGCAATTAAAGCCCAGTTCAACGAAAATGTTGAGTATCTAAATGGTATTCGATATGGCCAAGAAATGGAAGCGCTGGCTATTGCAAAAACAAATGGAAACAATTATATAACAAGAACCGATGAGTTAATAACCAATGTAAGTGTCAGCTATTTTAAAAATACAAATGACGAAAAATGTAGTGCTTTAATATATTATTATAGTAAGTGGCTTCTAAACACTAAACAAAACTACTATAATTATATTATGTGTAACTTCTAGAATAAATAAAAATATCTTTATGCAAAAGATATCGAATAAAAATTCCAATCTCCACAATTTAATCTGCCCTTTTCGGCTAAGCACGACACTAGGGTATTTGTATATTGGCATATATCCACTTTATCTAAAAAAATAATTATAAATAATTTTATACAATACACACAAAGATAACGCAAGTAAAAAAGTTTTCTTTTTAACACTTAAACTCCTTTGGGTGCTTCCAAAGATTTTCAAATTAGCTTTTTAAATAAACCCAAATTAATTAAAAATCTACTTTTTCAGATAGAATTTTCCTTATTCTGTTTTTTGAACCATCAGTTTTTAGTTTTATTTTCAAACGGAGAAGAAGTCTAACAAGGGGTCACTACAGTGAGTATGTCGCCAATCGAGATCCCAATTTTTTTGGTGATTCTAGTTGATAAAAAAACTTTTTCAAATTTTAGTCGATTGGCCCTTAGTTCTTGAGTTATGAATTTTTAAAAATACTATGGTGGGTTAAATGATATTATTATTAGCTATTATTACAAAAAACCGTGGTGGTCTAGCGGTTAATAATTTGTAATGGTAATTCGTAGGTCATTAATTTTTTGATTCCGATAATAAATTACATAATTTAAAGAAAAAAAATTTGCTGGGACTGGGATTAGAACCCAGGACGTACGCGTTATAACGTCCATAATGCTAAGCTTATGGTAAAATCTGCACTTTCAAAAATTCATAACTCAAGAACTATGAGGCAATCGACTAAAATTCGAAAAAGTGATAATTTTTTTAGCTACTAGAATCACCAAAAAAATTGGGATCTCGATTGGCGACATACTCACTGTAGTGACCCCTTGTAAATATCAAAATGGCTTGAAATAAGCATCTTATTTTAACGTATTGTACCTTGGTTTTGTAACTGAAAACATTCGTCTGTCGCATCTTGGAAAAAATCTTTTACTTCTCTTTCATCTGCGTTTTTCGATAAAGCATTTGCAATGCGATGATGATCGGGATACCCTTGATTGTCCAGCTAAAACAAATGTATTAAAAGCGTAAACAAAAAATTTGGGTAACATAACCCTAATGGTATTAAATTACGTTTGATAATGACTATTTTATAATTTAATAATTAAAAAAGTGTAAAAAGAGCCACTTTATAGCACATATTCACATCCATTGTGCGAAAATAGTTCACTTTTCGTACTCAGTACAAAAAAGTAACCTATTCCGAACGCAAAATAATCGCAAAAGTACGAAATCTCTTTTGCACAAAATCAGAAAATATACAGATACATTTTAATTCCCGATTAAGCTTAAATTCTATTTAACTAACCAATTCCAAAGTTTGTAAAATGCAATACACTGCGCATTTGCTTGCATCTGTGTTATCACTTTCATCATTTCTTTGTTCTATTTTTTGAACTTCTTGCGGACCAGAATTTAAACTACGTTTTGTTAACTTTTTTTCTGTAGAATTTCCGGTTGTTGTTAAATTCTTATTCATTTCTGAAAGTTAGCACTCAATTAAATACTGACAAAATTTTTTGTTTGTTTATCTACCTGTTGTCGACGATGGTGTGCTCTCGGTGGTAGAATTGATTGCTTCTTCATTGGGTTTTTCAACCACGACGACAGTCCAATTGGCAATACATCTTTGAAATGAATTTTTGACGTTTTCATCTTCCAACTGTTTGGTTAAACCACATTCCAGTGCCTAAACCGAACAACTTTTTAAATGCAACTTAAACGGTTAAAATGAACTTACATGTGCACGTAAAGCGAAAGATAGCGTACATAATAATAAAATTAGCATACTCATTTTGAAATTCTGTATACTATGGCTGACATGACATTTACATTATTTATATAGCCAAAACTTATGTCTTTATGTCTATTATATGCCAATCAATCTATTATGCAAGAGGATGTAAAGATATATTTAACAAATTGTAGCATCAATCAAATAGCATGTCGTAAATTTGCCTTCTATAGTATCCAAACTGAGGTAATTATTGTTCTATTGTGTTATAGAAGTCAAATTAAAAAGTTATAAATTACAATAATTTAGTAATTTTCTATAATAATTCATTTTGAAAATTGCACAGAAAACTGCATTCTGATTTATGTTTCAGTACAAAACAGAATTGAGCGACATGAAAAAACATCGCGAAAACATCATTTCCAATTTGTGGAAACAAATATCTAAAATACTGAATGCATATGTTCAAAGAAACGATACAAGCCGTTCGCACCTAGCACAGCTTCAAAGATTAGACAGCGAAGGAACGGTTTCTATAGCAAAAAATCAAAATCAAATCAAGGAGCAAGAGGTAATAAGGATTCCCGCACTAAATATGGATTTTGGCTTTTCGGTGAATATCGTATTTTTACATGCCTATTATTTTTAACAAATGTTTCCGAGATATTGCCGAAAAAGATTAGGATTTACCTTATACAAAATATTTAGGTGTTGATTTTGTTCAATTGGGTATGGTCTACTATAACCTCGTACGTATGGTTGACGAAATTCACCAGGAACCAGAACCTCATGTTCCAGTGCAGGATCTTTTTACTAATAAAAATCATTACTTTTAGAAAGAAATTAAAAAACTGAATGAGCAATTGTCGAAAGTTCAAGAAGACCAAGAGAACCAAATAATGGCTTTGAAAGACACAATTAAACTGACAACCGAGAAATTTTTCAAAATGCGCAAAACTCTTCATTACGAAATTAATCTCGATTCCAAGCAATTGACTCATCTTACTCATGTTTCCCAATCAGCTATTGGAAAATTAGAAAGTATCGCTAATAAAGGTGAAAGAATTTTACAATTAATTAAAACTTGTAAGAAATTAGAATGCGAAAAGGACATGAAGAAATGGAGAAAATACACTTCTGACGAAAACATAATTGAAATATCTATTGAAGAAGATGATCGGACCCAAACTTCTTCAAAGTCTTCTGAAATTGAAAGTTTTAGCGATAAGCCAAGCACCTCGGTAAGTTCTACATCAAAATCAAGCGATGTCGAAAACAATTTTTTGTCTAAAAATTCCATTTTGAAAATGTATCGTCCGGTTACTGTAAGACCAAAAACTGGAATTTCGTTATCTAGAAGACTATTGGAAAAAGATCTAATTTTTAAAGACAAAACAAGAAAAACGCTTATTAAATCACTGTCAAAATCATTATCATACAAACCAGATTCATCAAGTCAGTCAGATGACATGTTATTTTTGGACGAATCGGTTAAGAGTGATTCGAAGTTAAAATCGCCTTCCGATAATTGCTTTCACGTTTTTGATAAACTGGAAAGACTTTGGTGGATTTACAATCAAGTAAAATTGGATTGTACATCGCTGAAGAAGCAGAAAAGAAAATTGATCCTGAATAATTCCGAACTGAAAGAAAATGTTAGGGACGTTCTTGAAGCAGTTGCACTTAACCAAACTATTCCAAGTTTAAAATTTTCTAGTGCACGGGTTGGAAGCAAAAGATTTATCTTATCTGCTCCAGTATATTCTCAATAAAGCTAGGTTTTAATGATGAAACAATTATTTTTTCCAGTTATAAATTAATCTGCACTAGGTTTAGAAAACTTACTTCAAGTGTTTCTTAATAGATATTTTAATATTTTTATAGTATACGAGGGTTGTCCGTAAAATAAGGTCTCCAATTGTTTTTTCACAAAGAAAAGCACGTTTATTTGCAATGAATGAATTATTGGAAAGCTTCGACTTTCTACTATTTTTCTACATAATCCCCGTTGCGTTCGATGCATTCTTGCATGTGGAGCAATATTTTTCATATGCCCGTGTCATAGAACTCTCCATCCTCGGTGCGCAAGTAGCGTACGACCTCATCTTTGCGACTTTGCACCAACTTGCGACCCAATTGCGACTTTCTTTCGCAGGAAAGATAATAATCACCTGGTGCTAGATCTGCCAGTAGGGGGGTGATGTTATCCCATCAACCCGTTGCCGTTGGTGTTCTTCGGTGAGCATTCTGAGGACCCACCTGCCACACACCTTGTAATAATACAAATGTTCTGTCAAAATTTTGTCAATAGTGGCCTTACTGACATTGCACAGCTTCTGAATCGTCACCCGTCGATCTTCAAACATTACCCTCTCCACTTTTGCAATTGTTTCGTCCGAAACCGATGACCGTCCGGCACGCTGTTTATCATGGACTTCGGTACGTCCGTTTTTAAACTCTGCACCATTCTCGCACATACACATCTCATAACTGTCGATAAATTTCTATAGGGATAGTGTCCTTAGCACATAAAAACAAATCGCAGAATGTAACTCACACCTGGCGGTAGCGGCGAATGGAAGCTCCATTGCGAAATGCGAACGGCTACCAAACCAAGACTAAGCGTCACAGACAGCTGGGAGTGGTGGAGCCAGTGTTGTCAGATCTTGCGTTAAAGCGTTCCTCGCTACTGCAGCGCCTTGGAGACCTTATTTTACGGAAAACCCTCGTATTAATTCTGCAGCCTATGAGGTCAATAAAATAATACTTTCTGGACGAGGTGCGCACTTTTTATTTAATTGATGTTCAATCAATTTACACCGAAAATGTGCAATTTTTCAATCAGAGTCACAATACTCTTGACTGAGGCCGCAAAATTGTCAGTTTCTGACCTTTTCAACCGTGTCCTGTAAAGCGATATAATTTCTTTAAAAAAAATTGAATGGAAATTCTATTTTTGGAACTGTTTTAAACTTCTGTAAACAATTTAAACATAAATGTATTTTATTTTTATGTAACAAAAAAATAAATTCTATAAATTAATTGCAAGAGAGTTCGGTTAATATGTTAATAATTTATTATCTTTGACATTTACAAAATAAATTTTTTACAAAACCTATTACTCGCTAAGCTATGTAGTAGGTTACCATACTTATAACACAATAGATACATAATGTACACAAAAAATATATACAAAAATATTTACTTCATTGGGATTTAATTTATACAGGGTGGGTCACTTATTCGAGTAGTGCTTCGTTGAAATAGGGTAACCAATAACTTTTCTTTGTAGATAAATGTACTTTCTTAAAACCAAATTTTAATACTGTTAATTAATTTCAAGCTATAAATACTTAATAAGACTAAAGAAAGTAAAATTTGAAATATTTAGCAATTTTCAAATTAACATATCAAATTTTATACAGCAACCCTAATGGTTTTACTGGAAAATTCTGTATAGAGAATATTATTTTCAGTTTCTAGTGAGAATATTTTAATTTTCGGTAATAAGGAATTCGTTTAAGCATTAGCAATAAGTAAACCAACCTGGAATGCATTTCTTAACATTTCGAAAAATAGTATTATTACAAATTTATAATGTATTATTTTACTGTGCTCAAAATTCATGTAAAATTTAACATCTTTTTTAAAAAATTACCCAATGAATTAAATATTTAACAAATTTTAAAACAAATACTATGTGAAATTGATAAATAATTAAAAATAAAATAAACAGAAACGGACTGGCTGTGTATGTTATATTTTCTTAACTTAGAACTAAGCCGATGAGTTATAGTCCGTATCTGGAAGTGGAAATTAACGTATTACACGTCAACATTCTACATTGAAAAACAATTATTTAATACTATGATGAAGTTGTTGTTATCACTTATAGCAATATAATTATTGTTTTATAATTGAATTCTATCAACAATACGATAATATGTTTACCCAGTGCCGGATTAAGTTGTCGGCCATTTGGGCAACTGCCCGCAGAAGAGACCAAAAAAACCAATGATATGCGCGTTGTCGTCATAACAAAAGTGTCAAATAAACATCCCACCAAGAACATTAAAATATTAAGATTCTCTCCTAACATACAATAAATAAATACTTTGTTAAATAATGTCTGGGTTAATTTGGTACTATTCGAAGAATTTGAATTATTTAACCTAAATTTAATACGATAGATTGTCTCTTAATGCTGCTTGTTTGATGTATTTCTTCTTAGTGCATTTGCCCCACCATGATCTTCTTACGCACAGTTTTCTAGGTTTCAACACAAAACATTTCGTTTGTACGACATTGAAAAACAGTTTTCCCACCAAATTAGCATCACTTGTTCCAGCCATTTTTAAGCACGCCCTGAAACTAATACCAAAAATTATACAATGTATTTACATAATTATAAACGTTTTATTAGTTTTAAGGAACGGTATTTACGTGTAAGTACAACATTGTAATAAATTTATTTATTACACCACATAATCAAACGTGATCATTCCTTTATTTGTTAAGTAGGTAGTACGTGGTTTTCAAAGGTTTCTGTATCAATTACAATTTTGTTTGTAAAATATAAAGTAGGGGTTTGTTGCCTAAAATCAACGAATCAATGTTGTGGTATGTAAGATCACCTGTTGGCAAATATATTGAACTAAATAATAGTTATTATGCAACAAGTGTGAAAATATATTACCGCACTTGTTACGTACAAAATTTCTTCTTGCAAATTAGTGGTAAAAGTAAGATTTTCCGCACGGAATCAGATAAAATGTACTTTATTTTTAAACAAATAACATAAATACCTGTACCGATACTATGCTTGTCATCTCAAGGATGTCAATTTTGAGGATTTTGATCCTAGAATCATAATAACTACTGATAATATGAATTATTCACAACAAAAGCTATAAATTTTTTGTAATTACCTTCAACTTGAACAATTTACAAAATTATTATTAAATAATTAATTATTCGCTAATGTAGTCGTATCTTTGGTACCTGTATTCTCAACTATAATTTTGAATTGTTCAAAGTCAAAGAAAGTTAATATTTTGTTAGGTCATTGTCATAAATTTTTAGTGATTTATTATATTATTAAATTTTAAAGCTATTCGGACACATAAATGTAAATAAAGGCCTCGTAACTAACCGCATTGCTTATAAATAAATTAAATGTTAAATCATTATCAATTAGCGTTTGACAAGAGATGATTACAAATTACCTATTATATTCAAACACGTTAGTTATCTTTAGGTACAGAAAAAATTACGGTGAAAAAGTTGCCCGACAAATTCGTCATATTTATTACGAAGAGAATACTAGACATGCTGAAATCGTATTTTTGGTACCTATTTAACCTAACAAGTCATTTTATAATGAAGAAAAAGCTTCCTAATCTCTTCATATCCCCATAATTATTCTATTAAGCATTATGTGATTCTGATGCGTTGCCCCAACGTGGGGCAAATAATGGGTTTTTACCCCAACCTGAGATGATTGCGGGGGTATTTTCACCATTGAAAGTATTAGAGTTTGAAATACAGGACATAACCATAAATATGCCAGAAATAAATTAAAAAGAAAAGTCAAATATCAACTAAACTACTGGTTGCATGTCTGTGTTCGGATTCAATAAAATCCGCTAGAAATTAGAGAGCGCCCCGAACTCTAATGCTCAGGTGACGCTGAGATTGAAATCGCAAAATCTATTAAAAAATATTTGATCAAATTAGGTATACCTCCAAATGGTTTAGCCACGCATTTGCTTGACGTCAGTGATCGCACGCGAAGGTTAAAACGTTTTAAATCATTAGTTTTTGTTCGAAGATACAACACGGATGAGTGATTAAAAACAGTCAATTAATTCTAACATTATACCTAATCATTAAAATTTTAACATAATTTTACGTTATTATCAACTGGTGTGAGAGGGAGAGCCTTTCTTGTCAGGTTAAATTGTAAAAAAATTGGAAATAATAAATGAATTTCAAAGATATCCAAAATCGGATAACATATTGTTATTATCACTTTTCGTTCCCGATATATAAAATAAATTAGCAAAAAAATTTTGTACGACGTTTCGTTCACCGTTATTATCTTCAATATGATTTAGAATTTTGCACGGGCCCATTTTTAGTATTTTGATTTCGATTTTCTCAAGAATACTACATTTTATTAAATTTTAAATAAAGTACCGTAAACTGGGCAACTTAAACCACCTGGGGTAACTAATGCCATTTGCTAGGTAAATTTCGAGCGTCGATATAGGAACATTGTTTTGAGACACCAACACTATTAAAATATACAGGAAAAAACTTCATGCGCATACGAACCTGAAGGCATCAAAAGAAACACATCAGAAACTTAATAGAAAATGGCTATAATTACCCCCAGACGGTTTAAGTTACCCCATTTTATGGTATCTATATTTTTTATTGGATGACTTTAAAAAGTATCGTTTAAAAAACTTTGATGTCATTGTACTATCCGTCATGAACAGATTCCGAAAATAATATTGTATACCTACTACTCCCCGAAAGATTTCCCATCTTTCCAAGACACACTGTATATTATTTATAATTAAAAATTAGATTATGCTGAAGAAAGTAGGAGTAACAGTCTTTGATACAAAAGTTATAATATAATTATAACCACTTCATCAGTTATGGTACCGTTTTCGTGACCTAAATGTAATCATTCTTTAAATCGTGGAAAAAACTTTTTCAATTGTCAGCATGGTCATTGTGGTCAAATAGGAGAGAGGTTTTACCAATGCGAATGTTGATAATTATTTTGTAATATGATTTACAGTTAAGATTAATGCAGTTTTATCAAACAATTAAAGTTTATTGTTTAACAATGCAGATGCGACTTAAATTAATACAAATTAAAAACCTGACATGATAAACTTGAAGCTTCTTGATGTGCAAGCTAATACGTAAGAGCTTAATTGATCAATTAACAACTTAAAAGCAGATTTTGTTCAATAAACGAATTTCTTTGGTTTACGGTTGATTTGGCACGATCAGTGTCAATTAGAACAACTTTTGGTTTTAGTTTTGGCCTTTGTGAGGCACTTTTGATTAGCTCAATCCTTACAGCCCATTGTAAAATTGTTGCAAAGCTTGTTAAGCTCAATGAAGAATGAGGGTAATTTTCTTTTCAACTAATTGGACAACTAACGCTTTAAGAAGTTTCAGTCACATATCAAAATACTTCCACTTTGTTCTCGAACGGCGTCTTTGGTTTTGAAAGACCTGATTTTATACTATCAAAGTTATGTTCCGAAAACTGTAAAATAACAATCCTGGGGATGTAAATCATGAATTTTAACGTTTAGGTGTTTAACGGTGACCGAAAATTGATTAAGCAGGTCGTAAACAAGTGACGGCGTCACCCCCGTCGCGGCGCTCGACCGGAAGTGTGTGATAAAGACACAATGCGAATATCGGATTAGTTTTTACTGCTTGGACAATTTGTATTTGTGGAACGCGAGATTTATAGGGTATTCATTGTTCGGTTTACACGCGTATGCGTAAATATCATATTTTCGATGACATTAGATATAAAGTAATACCTACCCAGTTCGGTAATAGAAAATTTGGTTTTGACATAATATAAAATCGATGCATTATTAGTGTGGTCATTTACTTCTTAAAACTATCAATTTGATAGTGTTGGAGACTTCCCAATTGCTTTAGTATCCTTTCGAGTGCAGACAATTGCCTCTCGAAGAATGCTGGATATGAAGTATTTATTGCTAATATAAAAATTAAGAAAAAAATTTGCAATCGACAAACAATCATTGGTTTCACTGTAATTGTTATTTATTACAAGTATCATTACAATATACTCGTGATATATTATGATTTTGTCGAGTTAAGGGGGTAAGTACGGAGTTCAGAAAACTACAAAACAGTAATAACTATAAATTCCAATTATATACATTTTTTTTAAATATTTACTATTGAACATAATGACCAATAAAAGGTTATTTATGACACGTAGGTGACTGTTGATAGTTTGATATTTTATTGATTGAAACTTGATTGAAATTAAACATTAAAATGCTTCATTAATTAATTTTTAAGTAATAAAACTTTTATTCTCTTCGCAGCAGTTAAAATATGTTAGAACTAATCACACTGCAGGCGCAGTTCGTGAACAATCAAATGATGAGAGAAATTGGCATTTACTCTCTCTTTTAACTGTAATTAAATGTACGACTATGTCTAAATGCAATTAATTTACCATCAGAAGATATCTTTTTATTGAGTCATAAAATGGCAAACTATTTAGTCAGAGGGATGACGGTTACTTGACCTTGACAATAAGAAGGAATTGAATTAATGTATGTGAAGATATGTGCAACATTCACATTTCACATTTTTTTGGCTTCAAGATTTCCGTTCATACAACCACGAACCCATAAGATATTAAATACGGTCTTGAACTACTGATATTTTGAGTTGTGCGGAAAATTGAGTTACGAAAGTGGGGACAAGAGGAAGTAAAAAACATTGTGATCCACAATAGAATTGGTTTCCATAAAACACAAAGACAATACATTGATATAATATCCAATTCAATATTATCTGATCATAAAATTGATAAAAGGCGACAATAAGAAAATTAAGATCGAAACTGTTCAACTCCCAATTTTTGTTCTCATTAGTCCTCCAATCTATAAAAGGTATTTCAATTTTCTAAATCGTTTAATAATAATTTTTTATGCGTTCTTAATTTTTTTTATTATTTAATTGAACCAAAAATGAGAAATAAAACTTGAAATGATACATGTAACGATTTACAACTCTCTACAGAAGCGTTGGGGTATTGGGGTGTAGATGTTAATTCTCATCCCATCTGTTGTAACAGCAGAAAAGATTAATTGTTCGGGTATAAATTATACGAGCATCAATGAAACGAACGAAATAAACGAGAATAGATATAAAATAATCACCACGAACGAGACAGTAGGCTATATCTAACAATTGACAAGTGTAAAAAAGGAGCGCCCAAGTGTGAAGATATTCCTCAATCTGATAAATACGCATTTGGGTCATTTCTTTACCAAAACACGCCCGTTTCTGACGAGGACTAAGTTTATGATGACGTACCTCAACATTTTTTCCATTAAACCATAATGAGTCTATTTTAATTATTTCGTGCTTTCCCACAATAAAACAGCCAAAATTTATGTATCTCCTTTTAATTGCTATAATAATATTTTGTGTCGATGCTTATCACAATACAAGAAAAAAATCGAGTTGACAGTTTTATTCAAAATTGGGAGGTCGAATATTAACGTCGTAACTGAACCAGAAGATTTTTATCAGAAAGAACCAAAGCTACGGTTATTAACGCGCTAATATTTGTAATTAGGAAAATTAGTCTAGTACAGCATGCGAATAGTCAAACTGTCATGAATATTTTAAATTCTGTCTAGCAGTCGTCTGATTAAAGTCACGGAGCAGTTCTTGCACATCTAATTAATTTAGGTTCAATAAACACGAGTGCAATACTAAATAACGCTATTCATAACTTCAGAAGAGATCACACAATAGAGACGATTAATGAAATAATAAATAAAATTATTGTATATGCATACAAGAAGAATTCTTACTACCTGAGTGAGAATTGACATTCCACCCTTAGTTAACCACTCGAAAAACGTCGGCATCCACTTCATCATATAATGAATTTGACAAAGCAAGCAAACTTGTGGTCATTTCATCGCACGGTTTTATACTCTTAAAAGTCCGAATGCCTTTCTTTGTCTGGATTTGTTTGAGTTACCGCACAAGATTTTTCGTAGAAACTGTTAGATCATAAAAGATTTCAAGTGGAACAAATTAACATTAAAAATGTATACAAATTTTTAGTTGAAATAACACTAACCGATAATCGCAACTGCAGTGCATAATTGTGTTTACTCTCCAATTAAACAGCCCATACTTCGTTTCAAATCCCCCGATCCAAAAAGGGCAAGCAGTGTCGTGAACCCGACAACATCTATCGGTTTTGGAGAAACCCCCCAAATGGGTATACTTCTTGGCAGAATATCCTTTACCACACCATTCCGTCCCAGGAACTTGAAACACTTCGGCAAAGCTGCGTTTTTTTCTAAATTAATAATAAACGTTTTTAATGATTACATAATTTTTTTTGCATTATATTGTGCCTCTTTTGGAATTCTATAAATGAACTGCTGGCGTTAACCAATCAGGTAGTTCCACTCCAATGAACGTTTAACATTTTTCTTTTTTAAATGAATAAACACGTCACTCATAAGAATTAAAACGTAACATTATCTTCACCATTTTTTTTTTAATAATAAGCACAGAAACCCAATTTGCAAACTGACATAATATTTACGTTACAATAACTTTAAAAATAAGCGTCGTTTGTGGTCTAGACTCTTGCAATCGGCAAAAATAATAAATCAAAATTTATGCACACAATACGTTCCGGTGGCAAATCGATAAAACTGCGCTTTAATAGCTAATAGAAAATCAAAGAAATGTTTTATTTTACACTATAAATAAACATTGTTGTATGGTTGTGACTACATTATTGCTCATAAGGTCATAGGTAATAAACAAATAACATATTTACCTTTTATAATCATACCGTAGTCAAAATAATTCTAATGTATGTGATTAGGATTTCTGATAAGAATAGCTCAAAAGTTAACTTGTAAATCTGGAACTAAAATATTATGTTTGTCTTAGCGGGACGAAGACTACGTACAGCAAGTTCAGGTATGCCGATAAAGGAAAAATCAGGTCTTGCTAAAACGAATTAGTATGGTCCCGGGCTAAAATAGCTAGAAGTGAAATTTTAAGGTTAGGTCGTACCACGCAAGGTACAATTTGGGCGAGCAGTACGATATAGGCAACCTTCACATAAATTATAAATAAATTAATTATTATTAAATTCGCAAATTAAATATTAATTTAATAAACAGACCATAAAAACTATAGTATTTTGAGTTAAATCTCAGTTAAATCTTTAACTTAAACTGCACTTTAATAACTACATTCACCTGCTTTTCTTCAGTTTCTTAACCTACTTGATGTTTTAAGGTTATATAAAAAGGGGTTTCCTCCATTTAGATTTCAAAAAAATTTAACGTTAGGATTTTGAGATATTTATTTTAATAAATAGCTTTGTTGATTTATATTTTAATATTAGTAAACAATAACTATTTAATAATTTATTTTTCTTAAATATCAAATTTGACTACCCTACAAAAAATTCAAACGACGCCTATGCAAAAATGTCATTAGAATAATTAATAAAAAACTACTGTAACTAATATGTTTCGCGGCAAAAAATATTAATTATCTAATTACCAATAAATTAAATTAAATGGGTGCATTGTCTTTTTATGCCGGCAGCTTAAATGTAAGAATTTGAACTTGTTTTGCGGCACAGCAATGTACTGTGAATATTTTTAAGTAAAACTAATTTCAATTGGTTTTGATGAACATGTTCGGCGTTAATTTTACAATGAAACGGGTAATTACAAAGTCATCTTAAGTGACTTTAATTAAACTTACGTTATAGAAAGTTATTTAGTCACATAAGACATTTAAAAATAAGTAATTACCTAGGAAGGTTTAATCCATGCTTTATGGCATATAGATACACAAATTTCAATATTTAACTATCATCAAATTAAAATTGGTTAATAAAATTAAATTAATAGTTTTATAGAATCGTGCAAAAACTACGTGATTTTACACTCAATTTCAATGTGAAAAGTATTTGATTGCATAGTGTGCAAGAAGCACTTTTGACGTTGAACTTGTCAGTAATTTTAATGACCTGATTGAAATTTAAATTTATTTGATCCGTAGGATTTGCGCAATCTTAGAAATCTTAGAAAAAAGTAGTAACTAATAAGTCAACTGCCAAAAAATATGAAGGTACTTCTAGGACGAAATACACAATTTATTACACTATTAGCTACGAGCTACTTTAAAATTTTGTCATAGCTATCAACTATTTATTGCTATTTATAGCTATTTATTGATATTATTGATTAATCTTGTTTAGCCCTTAATTAACATTCAGTAATTAATCATTCAATAATAATGAACAGAACGCAATTGCTTAGCAGTTAAGTATGTCGACTGCTAATGCGAATCATACGCCGAATCTGGGCGAAATAAGAACTTTGTTCTAGCCGTCTTCCTTTGGAATTTAAACAGTAGATTCCCTTGTCTCTGTTATAACAAAGACTTACTCGTTTAAAATTATGATAAGACTTGCGAATTATCAATGAGATGAAAGTGGGATGTACCATTTATTGTTCAGTAAATAATAGGTAGCCTGTGGATCATCGAGGCACCGGCCCTTCATGTTTCAGAAAAAATCAAAAGTTAATCTTCAGCTCGAAAAGTGATGTCCACGGTGTTGTGGGATGTCAAAAAATAGTCTAGGTGAAATTTATGTCCAAGGATATTACAGTTTAGATAGAGTTCTGCACGTTATTCTGCCAGGCCTGGCTCAGGCTTGGCTTGTCAGGATTGAAATGTTACTTGAATGTTTACTTGTTATACTAATGATTATAGTTATCAATTTAAAACAGTCGTTGCCACGATATAACCTAACTAATTAGTGAATCTTCCTTTGTTGGATAACCAATGACGATGCTTTACGTGCGACGACGTAACGTTCAAGTTCCGTGGCAAAGCTATCGGAGCTAAATTCAAATAATTATGATGCCATGTTTCATCTTTCCTGGAAAGACTTATATAATCCAATTTATTAAAAGAGATAATTATTAAACAAAATTTTCTAAAACTTAATAAATATTACATTATAATTTTCCAATAAATCAAATAAATTTTCTCATCTTATTTTAGAGGAGAAAGTAAAAACTAACTTCGTATTTTTGATAAGTACTTCAAGCTTTTATTAAATTAATCATCTCGTGTTATAGTTATTAATTTACTATTGTGTCAAATTTCACATTTCTATACCGAAATTTAATGTACCCTTCAATTGAGGGTTCTTGGACAGGTCATAGGAGGATTCGTTGAAATCTATTTTCCCACTAGTGAAAGCTGCGTATCAAATTTCAACTCTGGGATGTAGGGAAGTAGGAACTCGACAAAATTCAAATTTCACGAAATTTTTCCATGATTTCTCATGTGATAAATATTATAGTATGATAACCATCAATACAACCAGAAGGTTTAAATATGACCCACATCAAATCCAAAAATTTTGATTTTGGTTACTGCAACCTTTATTTTTCAATTTTAGTTTTTTTTTAAATAATTAAAAACAAAGACTATAAAAAGAATAGTAATGCTCTAATTGTCAAAAAAAAAACTGTTAATTCCTTCCTGTTTATATTTTTATTTAGATGTTTCACAGGTTTCACTAACGTTATTTACTTGCACACCCAGGCAAGAGATTTTGGAAGAACAGGTGTTTCATCAAAAATGTCAACAAAATTTTAAAGTGAGGTAAAAAATTGTAGGTATTACTGGACGGGGAAATAAAACAAATTAGTTTTTTCAACAGTTTCACTTTTATAATCCTGATGATGGTACTAGTAAATAGACCGAAACTGTTGAAAATTGACTAATTTTTTTTTTCTCGTCCACTAATAACCAAGATTTTTTTACCTCAGCTTATGATAATCCAATGAGAAGGTTTTTACTAAAAGTTTAAAGTTTAAGCCTACCTGCTATCACACCAACAGTGCGAAATAGTAAATGGTTTTAGGTTGTAATAGTTGTACTTCTTCGAGAAACCGTGAATGTTGTTCTTGCAATGATCATGTTTACGACAACATTTGTCTGTAATCGACATTCCACCAAGAGCTGTATAGGACTTTGCGACGTCGTCGTATCCACACCAATATGTTCCAGGTGCTATTAAGTAATCTGTTATGGAACGCGGGTTTCTCGACCTATATAAATATTAATAAATTTGATAAAATGAAGCAGTACTGTTTCATTCAAAAAAAATTGGAAAATTTTGGTGTCCCATGAGCTAAATCGAGGAGTTTTAGTTGAAGGTAATGTTAGTTCAACATAATACTACAACATGGAAAGTAAGGATTAAAATACAAGATGTAACTAAATCGGTATTGTTAATATTAGTCTAAAAATTATCTTTTCTAAAACCATAACCTAGGAAGTGCTACAAGTTTTTGACCATACCAGTATACCAGTGCAGAAAAAATTGAGAAATAAATTTATATTTTGGTTAATAAACAGTTTAAGCGACGCAATATAATTATAATTTACTTTCATTGATAAGAAAGGAATTTATTAACAAATTTATGAAATGGTTAATAAAATTTAAGAATTAACTTTTATTGATAACAGAGGAATATTATTAACAAATAAATAGTTATTAAAAAATTATGAAGTGGTTAATAAAATTTAAATTGCCAAAATCTTAATTTAAAAATTATAAACAAGCGAGAATATTTATTTAACCTTGTAACCCTATTAAAATAGAAGAAATATCATCACCAGTATTGGGTAAATAAGAAAAGTAAAGAGGAAATGCAAAATAGATATTACATAAATATATAGATTATAGAATATGCTTTTAACTGATTTCAAAGTGTTTCATTAATTTTTTAAATTATATCGTATTTCTAATAATTAATTATATTATACATTATTAAAATTCTTTAATTATAATAATAATAATATAATAGTTTTTGCTCTAACTAGAACTCAAATCTGTGTTTACGTAGAACTTTTTTCTATTGTTTGTTTTAGCTTTTCAAAAATAATAAAACTCAAATAATTTTCCAGATGGTCTAATTATTGTAATCAAGTTAACTTAACAATATTTTAAAATTGTATTTTTTATTATCTGCTAAATATAGGAAAATATGGAATTAGCCGGATTAGTTGCATTATCGATATCATATTAATTTTGATGAAATGACAACATATCCCAATCAATATTTTATAATATCTCTTACGAAATTTTCTTAGAATCCAACCAGTGATTCTCAAACATCCGTGAATAAAATATAATTACCCTACTGTGACGCGCATGAATGGAATAACAAGATTCCCAAGAAATACTAAGCAGATTTTGATAGAATTTTCACTAATTAATAACTTTTTTCATCTGAGTAACATAATCTATTATTATCATTACACTACGTGACTGGCATGAGATCACAATGGACCACTGTCGTCATTAAAAAACATTACAAAAATTATAATTTAAAAATAAATAAAGTGAGCCCCACAATATGCATTAAACTTATTTTTATAAAATTATTATTTGAAAAGGTAAAAAATCGATAATATAGATAAATAATATAAGTTCAATTTAAATAATTACCTTATATTTTAGCTTAGAAGAAAACGAATTATTTAGAACATTTTAATGCAAATCTTTTATAAAATGTGTTGCGATTGATTGATTTTATCGATTATTTTACGTAGTGTCATTTACTTTTTCACAATTTATATAAAAACTTTGAAAAATTAATGACCTAATAATCTGTTTGAGTAGTTTAACTTTATTTGACTAATAATTTATTAGACAATAATCGAACCTGTATTCCAACAGTTCACTAACTCCGACAACTCCAGGTTTATCAATTATTCATTTATTTATTATTAATTAAAAATAATTAATAAATTAATTTTATTATTAATTAAAAATAATTAATTAATTAATTTATTAATTATGAATTAAATATTATTTAATTTTATATTAAATTATATTATTATAAAATAATATTTAATTTGTAATTTATAGTTAATCAGCAATTGAAAATACGAACGTAAGACATATTTTCATAAAATTAATGAAGTTAATTTTAGAAAATTCATTTTACAGATTTTCTACCGTTTTATAAAAAGCTTAATTTTCTATTCAGCATAAACCAATCATAGTTTGGCAATGTTTAGGCAGAAAATTAACCTCACGATAGCTTTGTTACCTTTTTAAATTTGAAAACTTTGACTAGCTTATGTTTAAAAGAAAACTGAGATTTTCAATAAAAATTAAAACGGGGGAAATTGATTTTCCTTCTAGATATTACCTCAAGAATGCTTCAACTGGTCTTGTCGTTTTATTTGACCATATTTAATCATCTAATAAACTACTGTTTGGAAACGTCGACTCTACCTGATTTATGGAAGAATCCCAATGGTTTGGTTTACCAATCCCGAAGATTACAATATTGGTGATTTAAGACACATTAGCATCTTACCCGCTCTCTCTAAAGTTCTTAAATTCTTTATTCGCCAACAGTTCCTTTGTTCGGGAAGTTAAAACAAACTTTGAATGGTTGATTGTATCTGTTAAGGACCACATTTATCATCATGTTTTAAGGTAAAAACATCTTTGTACGCTGTCTTTATTGATACCACAATTTGGGATCATCCTTTTGTATCGAAACCACACCGTTTTTCTAAAAGGTAACAAATTTTTACCTCCAAAAGCCACAAAGATGTATTTATTAGGATTATTATCGAGAAAATCGTCGTGCATCAATGAAGAAACATTAAAAGGTACCTACTGGTTTCTTGAGTGCATTTCTAATTTGTTGTAACCACCCTTCAGGAATGTATACTGCGAGCTTCTTTGCAACTTTAAATATGATGGCTTCCAGACACATACTTAGGAAATTTGAATTTTTTTGTTGACCTCCAACCTCCACAACCGTCTGACGTCATGATTACAGTCTCGACATTAATTTCAACATATTGGTTGAAATTTCCACGCTACCTCTTCCTCCTTCAGTCTCATCCTAAAGAAAGCAATCCACCAAAGCGTCACCCAAATTATAGCAGTTAAATTATATACTGCCAGCTTCCTGACATAAAAAAATGGACCTTAAGCTCCTTTTTGGGTACTTAAAACTGCTTGTAAGTGCCAACAGAGTGTAGTGTCACATTGTACATATTTTTGCTGACATCTTACAAATTGCGAGCAGTTTCTTTCACTTCCAAATGATAATAATTATACTCTTCAATCTCATTTTCGGTAAAGTTGCCTATTTTCTTCATTCCCTCAAATTTAAAACAGGTTTTACAATGATCTTTTCTAGGAATATGAAAAGTTAGCTAATTAGTAATGAAAAATCCTTTTCAAATTCATCACATCTCCTTTGTAACTGTTGGCATCGGATTACTACATACTCTTCAAACGTTTTGGAAATATTTGGACTTGTATTCATTTTCTTCCGACAGTAGTACGATTCTATGCTGGGGAAAGACAAGATGTGGTCCATAATGAATTTTTCGTCAACAAGCACCAAGCTTGTTCGACGGTGCATTCTTGCCCCTCATTTCATGTTAATATTTTAGCCGAGCGTGTTCCTAAATGTAGTTTATTGGGCCCACTTCTCTTCGCGATTTTCACGTCGGGCCTTCTCAGTGTGTAGTTATATATTTCGGGTAATCCACTGTATGTGGAAGAAATTACTGAAATCATCAATGTCTGTCTTGATTTGGTACTTCGTTAGTCTACTACTAAAATGGCTTGGTACTCAATTCTGGAAAAAATTATGTGTATTTGCATGGACAACCTGCGCTGTCGTGCTATTGCTGCTGCTTCTAGACTGTGATTGACATCAGTGAAAAGACAAAAATCCTCGGTGAGATATGGGATTCTAGCTTATGCTTTGAAGACGATATCAACAAAATCTCTCAGACTGGATACTTCAAACTTAAGTCTCTGTACAGATACAAGCTCTTCCTTTCTTCTGAAGTTAAGTGGAAACTTGTACAAAGTTTGTTACTGTGTCTCTCAACTATTGTTCTGCGGTTTTCTATGGCTTTCTTGCATGCTCTGTAAAGAATAAACTGCAAGATCTACAAAATGCGTGCGTATTGATCGCTATGATCATATCATCCATCCTATAACTCATGGAACATTTTGAAGGTAGAACCTCATCTTCTTCTTCTTTATGGTCGTTTTTGCCCGAATTCGGACGTCGTGACAGCATTCATGATTAGCAATTGCTTATCATTTTTACGAATACTGTTTTCTTGGGACAAAGTACGTATACAGTAGGGGTCCCCCTCCCTTCTGTATAAGAGACGGCCAGAATAAAGTTTTTACCTTATCCGGAATCGAACCGGGCATTTCGTGTCAACAGTCAACGTACTTAACCGTTATGCTCCGACAGCTCTCTTGAACCTCATAGCGACCTGAAATTTGCCCTGTTCTATTTTGGGGTCTACAAATGAAGTGGGCCTAACTACCTGCAAGTTTTTTCAACAGAAGATCCGACTGCCAAAACTGAAAGCTCCATAATGGTGGAACCTTATCGACCCCTATACACAAAACGGCGAAGTTTGAAGGTTCTACCAATCTATTTTTGAATGCCGGATGCAAACTTGCGTTTAAATCGCAAATTAAGGAACAACTGATGGCTGCCAAAATTCTAGGAGCATCAATTTTTTAGGTGTCCCGGTTGAAAATCAGCATTTTAAAATTTATTCAAATTCAAAATTCTTAAAACTTGGTAGTTGACTTTATACCAATAATAGCAAAATTTATAGTTGAAAAATAGGTCGTTAATAATCTACAAGTAGATATATTTCTAAAAATCAATATGACAAAAAATTATCAACAATTAAAACTATCCTCAGGATCGACGTACAATGAAAAACCCACAAGAAAATTTATAGTCAGGAGCAACTTGACGTACAGAACATGGCATTTTTGTTATATTGATTTGTAGAAATATTATCTACTTGTAGATTAGTAACGATTTATTCCTTTACCATTATTTACCATTATTCTACATTTTTGTTCGCAAAATGCATTGTTAATATTTAACTTATTAAATTAGATCACATATAAAGATTTCTTCCTAGCAACTTGTTCTCAAATTGCTTCATAATTGAAATTTCATATATTTCAAACTCAATATTTTCTTAATTAACAGTTCTTCCAAGTTCTTAAATAAATTGTTTTTATTAACAATTTCTAAAATTCATAAAACTAATTATAAGAAAAGAAATAAGAGAAATAAATATTTAAGAAGAATAAATAAGGTAAAATCTAAACAATTAAAATGTTTTCGCTTTTTTTTACAAATTCTATATATTTTTTTGTAAATATAGGTTTGGAATTTTAAATTTACTTCAAAATTGGAAAAAATTGTTGCAGTGCAGCGAAGAGTAAGGATTTCTGTGCAATATAACATTCATATTAGTTAACTTTTTAAGCCATTAGTAGAACAACAAAAAATATTTCGTTCATTGGTGTGGTGCCAGAAGTGCAAGATTTTCAAAAATGATCGTGCGTACCAGAATGCGTGTGAATAAAACGTACAATTTCCTCAAAATTTTGAGAATAATTGATCATCTTACAAAAATTTGTTAGGCACAATATAATACAATTATAGTAATATTCGTAACTTATTTTAAGTTTTTTCAAGTTTCAACTTTCGAGTATGTGGATTAAGATGTTGCTCTTCTTAAATTTAAAAATATTTATTGGTGCAAATCATCTTAATCGTCTTACCCTAAGATATCCATGCTTTTCATTCTACTCATGCATATAATTATTGTTAATAACACACAACAAACAATAAAACAAACAAGATTAACCAAACACCATAATTTTCCAAATCCGAACTCACCTGCCATTGGATTCGTCTTCTCTTCTTAATCTTCTGCTGTTTTTCATTGCTTTCTTAATAGCCTTATGACTTTTTCTACAATTTTTCCTGAGTTTTCCATAATTAAACCATTTTCTTATATGCTTTGGCAAATGCTTATTGTCTAACGAATCTATAGTAACATTTGAGGTAGCTACAATACTTTCTAAATCACTTTGGAACTTTTTTAGGAACGATTGTGTTTGACCTCTTTCATGAAGATATTCACAGTCTTTTATATTGTCAGAATGATCATAAATCAATTGTATGAAGTGCTTTCCATCCGTAAGTTGACGTAAAATTATATTTGTTGACGATCTGAAACAAAAAAGTAATCAATACTTTATTGCACATTGTGAAATTAATGCAATATACTACTATAAATAAGTTTGAACCAAATATTTACATGAATTCTTTAATATAATCGAATAAAAATACCACAATGCACCCGATCTGTTTATACAAGAGAAACTGTAACAAGCGTAAACATGTAAGAAACTTCTAACGATAAAAGATGTTGGATAAGAATTTTTGGTTTTGTAATTAACAATCTTTTAAATTAAACCCTGACACTTGTTATAGACAGCTTACAAGTAAATCCTGGAATAATAGGTCTATTTTATTACACACAGAGAAACAATAGCCTCTTCACGAAGCATAGGAAACAAGTGTCAAAGGGGCGGCTGCATCAAACCAGAAAAAGAAACCCCAATAATTCATTACAGTTGGGAAGGTTCATTTTTTTATATCTTAACTAACTTTCGTATAAATTTCAACCTACAAATTGTAGAACAAATTAAACGTGAGATCTCGCAAGTTTGACTATGGTAATCGATCATTAGGGGGCTGGGAAGATTTGATTGAATGATAACGCATAAGCATGTAGCAGTATTGTTTAATTATTGAATCAACAATTTATTGCTTAGAGCATTCTGTAATTAATTTTCCTTAAAAAAATATGTTTTGTAATTTTATGTACACATCAGCCGATCCTATACCATGTCACTGGAATTAATGCCACTAATTAAAAAAAGCTCATTAAAATTCTTCTTATTTAAAGCTCACTTTTAAAATTTTTCTTAACAATTTTATCGTCTGTTTGTTTCCTGAACACATCTATTCCATCAGAATCTACCGCAAAGCAGCTCTTAAGCTTTAATCCCGGCAAATTCTTTGCTTAAACCGATTTTTGCTTAATCCGTTATAAAAATTAAAATCGTAAAACAAAACTGTCTCTGTATAATCAATAATTTTATATTAAAAAAAAAACGAACAACGAGGTACTTAAATAGGTAGAAACTTGACTGAACCTTGTGCCCAAAGGAGTGCACTTGAAAATTCACCCTTTAATACTTAGCACTTATCCCCTCTGTGCAGGCAACCCTTATGTGTATGTAGTACTAGAACGTCAATTCTTAATCTTTTAACTTTAAATGAGTCAATTTGTTTTAGTTTTACAACAAAACGGTTTTTTTAAATTTTTACTAAAAAAAATAGGGGTTCTGAAATTGAATTCTATCAAAAATTATTGAAGTTTTAACGTCCTTATAGTAAATCAATTTTCTTATTCACGTTTTAAAAACTAATAGCTAAGATTTTTATTTATACAATGTACAGGGCGAACCATCGATTTTAATTTATTAATAGCTTCCTTATACTTATTGATAAGATATTATAATTTATTTGTAAATATTATTATAATTATTTATGTCATTTTTTGTATCACTCTTGTTAACAAAATATCCTTTGTTAGCGAGCGGCTGACAAAAACTTTATCTACCGCCTGCCGCGACAGTCAAAGTAAAACTGCTTAATTTTGTCAATTTACGAGAATGTTAAATGCGACACTGTGGCTATTTTATTTATATTCACTTTTTTATTTAGTGAAAAAGTATTTACAGGTAGATAATGCCAACTATTCGCTGTTTGATCCCTATCGCGTATTTCCTTTACGGTAGATAAAAAAGTACTTACAGAAAAATAATGAAAATTGTAGGGAAAGTTCTAAACTGGTTAAATGTGCTCTTAAGATGATATAATTTGAGGACGAGGATATTTATTTTTTGAGTTAGGTTACAATTTTGACTTTGAAATTGGAGAGGAAAAGTGAGAGAGAAGATTCAGATACGAGGCCGAGCCAATAAATGTCGACTGGAGTAAGTTAAATATCGAATGTTTTAAGTTTCCCGAGGATGTTTTTATCAAATTCTACATAGTCATACTACCTAATATGTAACGTATATGATTGGAAAGATCCATTATAACAGAAACAATTTGCAAAAGAATATAATATTTTCCATTGATGTCCTAATAAAAAACACTTTGTGATTTAACTTTACTGCTTTGGAGTACAGATAAT
Organism: Rhagonycha lutea; assembly: GCA_958510855.1. Lineage (NCBI taxonomy): Eukaryota > Metazoa > Arthropoda > Insecta > Coleoptera > Cantharidae > Rhagonycha > Rhagonycha lutea. The sequence goes on from OY294039.1 coordinate 46,118,848, forward strand.
AATCATCCATGAAATTTAACCGTTTCGGAACATAATAGGAAAATTAATCTTTTCAGATTTTTCCATAACTCTTTTTCATTTTATGGCACTTGAAATAATGGTAAAATTTGCTCAAAATCTGTACGTGAGCATAATTTATATTAGATTGTCCAATAAACAACATTTCTTAACAAAGTTTTTCTTGGTCTGTTTGAAATATTACATAAGTAAACAAAATTTAAACAAATTCTGAATAGGGTGGTCATAAGGTGAACGATGGGTCTTTCCAAACTTGGAAAAAACTGAAAAAGGCAAACGTTATAAATTTCTTAAGTTTTCCAAAGCCAACTAGATTATATTATGGTATCTGGACTTTTGATCCCCGGACGATTGATCCCAGGACGATTTATCCCCGAACGATTTAATTTATTTTTAGATTGTTAGTATGCTGCGAAGGAGACGGTCGGAGCATAGTGGTCACGCAAGTTGACTATGGACGCTAAATACCCGGTTCGAATCCGAGTAAAGTTCGAACTTTATTCTGACCGTTCTCCCCTCGGAAAGCAATGGCAACCTACCGAGAGTAATATGCCAAGAGCATCCTTAAATGTTAATGATCTAAAGGGTCCAAAAGTTGATCTGTGGACTATGGGGAAGCGTAATAACCACCCCACCAACATTTAAGTATCACGACGCTTCTGTTAAGAAGCATAACGACTGTATGATGATAAATATGATGCGTAGCTATGAAATACCACACTTTTCCGAGTTAGAAGAGCCTAGGGGGATGTTTATAATGAGTTTAGTGTTGCCAAAATGGCTCTGGAGCGCTGCAAGGCAGAGCGAAGCGGAGTGCGGCGCGGAAGAGTCAATTTTGGCAACACATCCACCTACGACAGAGTTGCAAACAAAAAAGCGAGATTCACCCCCTTCTCAGTAGCACAATTTGCCGAGTTGGAAGGCCCTAGGGGGATATCTGTCTGCAACCAATGAGTAACTACGAGCATAATAGAAGCGATACAGAGTGGATGAAAAAACCAAAAATTATAAAGTTTTACTGTTACCAACTACACAATATGTGAAAATGTTAGCAAATGGTTATATTATTGATACTAATAGAGAGCGGATTTATATGCACAACAGACCGGTCTTTGTTATATTTGCATTCCCCCCCCCATATTTGCATTCTTTGTCATATTTTCAAACTATTTTCTGGTTCTACTTTGTCATTTGGAATAAAAGACGTTTTTAAAGTGTTTCTTAAATAAACTTTCTCGTATTGTGTTCTTTGTTTAAAGTTAAAATCCTAATATTTTAACATTCTGTTAAGTTTTTGTTAAATATATATTATTACATAAACAAAATAACTGTATTGGTAAAACATAATAAAATAAAATAAAGAAGATAAAGATTAGAATTGAATATAGCGATTACATTATATTCATATTCGTTAATCTTTTCAAATGAAAAAAATGGACGTTGGGGATCAATGGTCCGGGGATCAATCATCCCCGGGATCAATCGTCCGCTGGATCAATCGTCCGGGGATCAAACGTCCTAGAATCAATATTATATCGCTATATAATATTATAACGGCGATATATAAATCGTTTGTAACGAAGTTCGCTTATAACAGTGGTGCAGTACTTCCTCGTTAGTTCAACCGGATTCTAATGTATCTTCATAAATATTCACAAAAATTAAATTTTAACATCCTTATTACTTATTATAATGTTTATCAAACAAATTTTTATTAAAACTCGTGGTAGTGAATTAATTAAATTTTTTTTTAAATCTTTTTTATTATCTATTAATTTTAAGTTTTATATTTTTATGATCCCATTGTCATATCACTCTAAAGTTTAGAATCCTGGTAGAAAATAAGCCTAGCAAAAATATATGTTTTGTATTATGCGGCAGAAATTTTGTACCTATCCAGATCAGATGTGAAGCTGTTGAAGGTATTTGAGAGAAAAGTGTTGCGAACCATTCTGGGAACAAGAAGATCAGAGAGCGAAGAACTTAGACCATGGAGGAATTGTGAACTGGAGGAACAATTTAAAAACGAGAATATAGCAAGGTTCGCTAAATCACAGAGAATTAGATGGTTTGGCCATGTAATGCTAGAAGAAAATGAGTCCATTACTAAAAGTCTAACGCTATGGACAGAACGAGAGGGAGACCCAGGTTGAGGTGGTGGGATCAGGTGATGGACGACCTGAGACTCATGGGAGTTGGAGACTGGACGACAAGAGTTCAAGACCGAAAAGCATGGAAGAAAGTCGTTGCAGAGGCAGCTGAGCACCCAGAATTGTAAAAGACACACATAGTAGTTGTAGGAGATGAGCATTGTTGAAGTATTTTTTGAAAGATGTTATATGGGGACTAATCCACCCCTTCAAAAGGATTTGTAAATCCTGGAATCAGGATAGCTGTATTCATTAGAATGTAGAGGTGTTAATAATAATAATAATTATGTAAGAGTAACATGATCAGGAGATAGCTTTTTGACAGCAACTTCATGGTTGGAAAAAGAGCGCATAAAAAATAATATATCATGCAATGTATTACATATTAGAAAAATCTTAATAATTAATTGTTATCTGACGTCCACAGCACATTAGTTATTGTACTGCCCATTTACTAGCTTCGGTTACTCTCTATAGGTATCTCTTGAAATCTCGTTAAACCAATCGTGCGCGTTATTAAAAATGTTCTTTAGAATCAAAATAAAATTGAGTAGCAATGAAGGGTTTTCAACTAAAATCTAATTTTTTCCTTAAACTTTCCAAGTCCTTAAACAGGTGCATCGAACTTATATGTGAAAATTCAAGGAAATTGGTACATGCACCTTAGAAAAAAATTGAAAAAATTTTGAATACAATAGATAGAACAAATTTGCATTATATTTATATGTTAAACGTTGTTTCTATGATTTATATTATTTTAATATAATAAGATTATAGTTTTAATAATATAACAATGTAACATTTATTATTTATACTATCTGTATTTAGTAGATTTTTGTTGTAATGTTTATGAAAGACACTTTTCAAGTGTAAGAAGATAATAGGCTAATTGCTAAGTTTTTAATCTAATATATAATTACAAGTTGCAGTTAATTTGAATAAATTATTTATTATCATTATAAGCTAAAGATTTTGAAAATTAAACTATGTGGGTTAACTTTAGGACCCTTTTGGAAATTGTATGACATGAAGTAACAACAAATGAAAATAAAGGGTTCTTAAATTGTAATAATATTTGAAAAATATTATTTAAATACTGAAATTTTTTAGTTGGTTAAAAATTAGAAAATATTTTTAGGTAATTTTTCAACTAATATTTCCTACGCGTAGCTCATAAATTTAAACACATATTACATGATACAGTAATAAAAAAATTGTGTAGTTTTAAATAATTCATACCAATCTTGTAACAGTTGTTGTTAACATTCAGTTAACACTTCAAGAATTGGCAAGGAAATAGAAACAATAGAAGATCGTGATAGTATTAAAAATTATGTATATCAAAAAATTACTCTTAGTTTTGTCTATGTACAATAAATACTTTGGAAATTTAAATCTGCGAATTAATTTTTATTCATTTAATTGTTCAGAAACTTTTGGAATTTTTCATTGTGACAAAAGCAACCCTCCTCAAGTGAGCGATACATATCTTTTGAACGAAGATTAATAACCACATTAATGTTTTTCGTTTGAACATCCCTTACAACAAGGGTATCAAATATCAACACTCACATGCCATGTATATTAATTCGATCACTTCATTTATAAAACTTTTTGGTGGTGTAAATATCAATTTAGAAAATCCATCACTTTTTTGTTTCCAAATCCGAATCAAAATTGAAATTAAATTATTAAAAAAACATAACAGCTTAATTTAAATATTAGATAATTGATATTTCGATATTTGAGATGTAAATTTTATTATTTATATATTTGTAAGGGCGTCGAGCTTCATAGATCACACCAGTAAGTGAGTCATTTTAAGTTGATTTAATTATATTGGGATATAGGAAATCCAATACCCAATTTAAATAATAGAAGATTCATGCTTAATTATGTTTCTTTTGAATCAGACAAGTTTTTCCTTGACCTTCGTTATAACTTGTACGAGAAATTTTAACTTTTATTCAAAACTGTAATTACTTTTTTGTGAAGATATAATGATCACTTCAAGTAAATACTTTCGATTATTATCCAAAATATCGCATGGTTATTGTACGTAATAGATTATTTTAAATTATTATCTTTTATGTAATTGCCTTTTAAATTCCAATCCACATTGCAAAAAAAAAAAACAATTACACGGTTGTTATAGCATGGTGAGATGTTTTTGAAAAATGAATCTTCTATTATAAGTCGATACGAAAAGATTAATTTTGTCTTGCAATATGTGAGAAATACCAATTAGTTAAAAACACGTTATTCCAAGAGATATACGGTTAGTCAAGGGTTAAATAATTTAACAAAAAGTTAGCCAACATAAATACAGATGTCAATTGTTTATATCTCAAATATTGTTCCTGCACGATCGATGTCACTAAAATTAGTTGGAAATTGACGTGTTCATTAGTTATTGTGTAAATATAATTTTTTAATCTAATTAACAAATGTTTATACTATAAGGTCTGACGTGTATCAGTTTCCTACTATAATAATAAAAAGTAGTATAATCAGTAAAATTTTGTTTTCATATGACATCCACCCTGTATATATTTAAAAAAAATTTAATTATTTGTTAAATCTACTTCCAAGTCGAGCATTTTGAAATTAAGTATAATATTAATAAATTTTATTGAGCTCAACGAAAAGACCATAGCACCTTAAATTTTTGAAACATTCTGTATAGCAAAGGTTAGAAAGTTTTTCAAAAGTTTTCATGAATTATTTTGCATTTTATTTTCATCTCTCATTAAATCTATAGGCCGCTATTATTAGGTTTAATTTCGTACACATATACAGGGTGTTCTAATTAGATATAATGCAAAATATTATTTATAAAATAACTACTAAAATAACAAAAACAAATTTTGTACAAATCGACAGTACAATAATTAGAATAATGACATCATTAAATTATTGAGGTTTAAAAAATATCACTCGCAAATAATACATTGCATGCGAATAATTTTACTGCAACTATTTTAAAGATACAAACAAAAGAATTCTTTCAACTGTCAATAAATAAAATTAATATACAATAATACTATCGAGTTAAAATACTAATTGGCTTAACATAATTAGAGAGAACATTTTTTTATTATTTTTGATTGTTAAAATTAAATTATTATTATTAAATTGAACTTAATAAGCTTGACTCGTCAGTTAATTAAAAAATAATAATATTTAATTATTGTTGGCGAAAAAATAGTATTTTTGGAAATTACCTTGAGCTAACTGTAGTTTCTTTGGCACTAATTCCATGGTAATGAATTCTAACTTCAATTTCTCCGTCAGGCAGAACATTTTTTAACATGAAATCTTCATTACTGTTCGTAGCCGAAATTGGCAACAAAATATAAAAAATTAAAACTAACATTTTACTACACCGCAACATCACCGTTTCGCTCATTTTCGAAATTATCACAAAAATTTTATATCCGATTCTTAAATTTACACTCCAAAACACACGTGGAGACTAACTTAGCAATAAATTATCGCGTATAGACGATTACGTTGCAATTAAATTTGAGATTAAAACGGGAATCTTATCGTTTCAATATTTGCATAATAGAGCATCAGTCGCTTCAGACTAAAAACTTCTTAAAATTGATATCAAAAACTGTCGCTTTTTATAAACACGTCGCTAATAAAAAAAAAATTGTTATTAATTATTGCCATAATTATCACGAACTATTAAAAATTGTCTCGATAGTTGAGTGAATTGGAAGAATTATTGGACGACCTTTGGAAAGCTTCGTCACTTAGACTTTTGATAACATACTAATTTGCCCCTTTTATATAAGATTACTTAATAGTAGAAAATTTGCAAAACAAATTAATTTATTAATAAATATTCATCAGACAATTTGCACTTTATCAAAATATAATTGCAATTTATTTAATTAAACGGTCAAGCGATAACGGATAATTTTTATAATTAGGCACACAAATTGCTTTGGAAACTAAAATCACTTTTCTGATTGTGTCCTAAAAATTTAAAATTAAGGATTTGAAAACACGTGAATTTGCAAAGGACGCGCGAGTTGAGGAGCGTCTTCTTCTTGAAGCGTTTGCGTTGATACTGGCAAAGTTCCCGCCATTGTGCTCTTTTAAGAACACATCAGGATTTTAGGCCGCAGTCCAGGGGTTCCAATGATGACCACTTTTATTTACAAGTGTTAATTTTTCATTCAATTTTAATAAAGTTATTGATAATTGTGCAAGGATTGGTAATTTTGAAAATACTATAAGTTTTAATTTTATTTTGTTAAAACTTAATAAATAAGTTGTTTCGTAATTAATGCTCGTTATTACCAATTAAATTTAATTATTATCATAAAAAGTAATTTTAATATGTTTTGAAAAATTAATTATATGCCGTTTAGAAACCAGACATAATAAATGAGTTTCAGGGAATGAAGCGTTCAAATTACTACATTTTCAATTTTATGGTAAAACCAAACCATCTAATACGGTACTGCAAATAGATATTATAATAATAATTACTCACACTAAAATTGATTATTTTGTAGACATAACAATACCTTATTTAATTAAAATAAAGTCGTAAAAATGGAATAATTTGCAATAAATTTTAAAAAATTGCACGTTTGAAAAAAATATAGCACACTTCTACTAAAAAAAAATTTTTTATTATATTTCTGATGGTAAACGGTAATGATTTTTATTTATTATTTTTAAAATTTGTTTTGCAGATAACGACGTCATTAGATCGATCATACGATCGTTTAATCACGTCAGCGCACAATCGCCAACTAAAATTCGAAATAACATCAAGGTAATTTTTCTGTTAAAAATGTAACTACCAATAACTACGAATAATAATCTCGTAACACAAATGAGTTTTAAGTTATTTTCATTTGTTATGAGCAGGGCTATTAAATTGGTTTTGCATTCTTTGAATTTATTATACTCTTGCAATTTGGTTTAGTGCTTAATAGTTTTCTGAATCACACAATTTTCTGCGTGTACCTATTATGCTTTAGTGGTTACTGGTGTAATTAATTCGTTTTTGATAATTCAACTCAAGGTCGGTATTCCCTTGGCCAACGATTTAGTGACGAGCCAAATTTAAATTTGAAGGGTAATGTCCCAAAGTAACAATAGCCAAATTATATTTACAAAGTGGTACGTCCACAGTCACACCATGAAATTCCAATGTTTATTAAAAAACTGAAGAAGATTAAGAATAACTATCAAGTTTATTAACAATTTGTTTGCAATGACAGGTTTATGTAGGTTCAGAAACGGGTTGAATCCGCCTCTCCCCCGTAGGCAATGACAAATGAGCAAATGACCAAAGTAATGTGCCAGGTGAGACCTTCTTCAAAGGTTTCATTATTAGAGTCATCTTTTTCGGAGCGGCTAAATATGCTTTAAGGATTGCGCTCTTCATGTCATGTTTCATTACCTGACGAGAAAAATTAATGGAGCTGTTCCCCCAACATTTTCCAAATTGTTAATCATGCAATAAGGTTCTGTATTTCAGTGATCAATGTTTTTGATTGCACTTGCAGGTTATGCCCGATTCTGAGGAGCGCTCGCAGCTTAGTGCTTTGCGATGAAGCTTGAGTTATACACTGTGAAGGAATTGATCTATCTAAGATTATTTACCTACTACTACCATCGCCATAGTGCACCTAATAATGTGTATTATTTCATTTTTTGATCTAGCTATCATCTGAAATATTTCATTTCTTCAACCCTGTTTAGGGTTATAAGTCAGTTAATACTGATTCTCGTTTGAGTGAAGAGAAACATGAAAGGAAGAAGTGGGTGCGAAGCAATGCAGAGTAAATATACTCCTAGGGTAGGCTAATGAAGTTTTTATAATAATATACTATAGTCAGGCCCGGACTGGCCAGGTCGGCTAGTCGGCGGTCGCCGAGGGTTCCCCGACCCAAGGGGCCCCGATAGGGCCCTTAAAAAAGTGGTTTATACTACTTAAATAACTTCCATGTGTCAAAATAGCGGAAAATGTGATTTTCAAAAATCTCCCCTATTGGTAAGGGGCCCCTCATCAGTCTCTAGCCGAGGGCCCCCAAAGGAGCCAGTCCGGGCCTAACTATAGTTAATGATTTTCGAAACAATAATTTTAGAGATTTTTACATTTATACATATTTAAAAAAATGTTGTAATTTCTCTTAAAACAATTTGTAGATATATTATCGGGATAGATTACCTATAATTTTAATTGTATACTTGAAATTTATAATCATGTACTTATGCATGTATAGCAAGAAAGATTAAATAGTTCGCCTACGCAATGCCATCAACAAGTCGAAGTTCCACTACAAGCGATCGTATATTACCAATTCCACAAATAAAAAGTGACACCGATGCATTTCAAACCAATTTTCTTTGTGCACAAAACGAAAAATTTTAAATTAAATACACTAATAAACGACCATTATATGCCTCACCTTAAACTTTCACGTCTTTAACGTCAGATGCACTCTTGAAACCGCTATGGTTTACACTGGACACAGAAACGCAAACGATTTTATTTTAAATTAAGTAAATTAACAAATAAAAATTTGAATCTTACAACTACCCTAATAGAGATAATGTTTAAATGGGTCCTAAATGATATAATCTCTTTTCCTACTATACAAATGGGTGCAGGATAAAGTATTTTGGGAGAAAATGTAGTCACCCATAATTTGTTGCGGAAATTGCGAATTATTTATTGCTAGAATGGTTGATCGATTGCAATAAAGTATCGGTAGGTACTTAATACAATACAACAATTTAATAAATTTGGGCTTACTAATGAGAGCGAATGGCCCGAATTATGTTTGCAGATGATCCTTAACAATGTCGCATTTTAAAATAATCTATTTGTTACAATTAATCTAATACTAATTTCTAAAAACCACCCTTGATGTCGATATAACTTCTTTAACTTTCTAGTATCCTGATGAAAATTTTAGGGCGATTCTGTTGAGGGTTGTTTAGGAGTCCGACGCGCCCTTAGCTCCGCCTACAATTTAGGGTGTATATTTCTATTTATTGTTGTCTTGCGCTATGCTTTATTTATAATATGAATTTATTTACAATTTACAATTATAATAATATCCACACAATTGGTTGAAATAGGAAATCTTTCAAATTCATTTTCTTTGACATTACAAATAATAGATACCAATTTGTAGTATTTTCCTGAAAGTATAGTAAAGGACGAGTTATTACAAGATTATAAAAGAAATACAAGAAAACTTTAAATGAAAAAATTTTGTTGTTAGATAATCATAATTTAAAATGTTTGATTTACAACTTTTACTCACCATTGACGCGCTCGAATAAAAATTGATAAGCAGAATAATTATTAAAATGCAAATGAATATATTTTTAATATAAACCAATAACCCAGTAATAATGGTTAAATCTTATTCAAGTTGAAATTACTTAATAAATATGAATTTTTTAACAACATTAATAAAAGTTAAAAAGAAAATATATAAAATGTGTCTTTAAGAGGAACGGATTATCAGAAAATAACAGCAGTTTTAGAGGCATTTCTTGAACAAAATTACAAGAGAACCAATCAATATTTTGGCAAGCAGTTTTGACGAATCAACGCATAAAACTGTAGAGATTGTCGGCACCTGGTTAATTTTGAAAAAATATGAATGTTAATATTATAAAACATAGGTCTAATTGTCGTAAATTGCAACTTTTTTCCATCAGCAAATAAGCATCCCAAATACTTATTAACATAAATTAAAATCAGGTAACTGCATAAAAAGAAAATATTAAAAAAGTGAAACCGTTTATTTTTAAAATTGTTCAAAGTAAGCCTACATTTTTGTAAAATTTATGGTGCTTCTAAATTCTATCCTTTCTTAATTTTCTGTATTGCTATAATTTTACTTGTCGACTAATAGCCCAAATTTTCCATTTGTAAGCTAGTCCTCTTTCTATTTATAATTAATTGCCTCAAAGGATTTTAATCGTATAAAAATTCAGGTGTGGATATCCATACTATGCAACGCAGATGCCTCTCATAATAATAATAATTAATTTCGCTCATTAATACTACACATTTTAATAATACTTACTTGTATTAATTAATCTTAATGCAAACAATACAAAGCAGAATATGGGATCACACAAATTATTTGTACGAAGTGAGTTCATGTATATTTTCGTACCTCAATATGATTCTGAAGACGTTAATTTTACAATAAAGTGTAGATAATATTGAAATTGCGATCACTCATTAAGATAATTTAAATTTATATTTTAGATGCTAAGTGATAAGTTTTATTACAGTTTTGTATCCATCTTTTAATGGGACCGATGCCCAATTCATTTAAAAAAAATTTATTTGTTGCAACTTTTTTCAAAAATTTCTATACATTTTTTATTTTAAATACATTTTCACTCAAATGCTTACTAAATTTAATATATTATAAATAACGTATAAAATTTATCGAAGTACTTGAGAATTACAAAACTTTCTACGCGATTTACATAAAAAGAAGATACATACTTACAAATTAGGAATTACGAATATTTACAAGATGTTTTGTTTGACAAAACTACTTCAGGACTAATTATCATTAAGTGTTAGTTATTTGGTCATCTGTTGAAAGAATTTAAGTCAATAAAATTTAGTGTCGTTTTAAAACTTTCCGACTTTTCTTTATTATTTGATGGTCCTTAGTTGTATAAACACTGTGATCACTAAAAATTAGAATTTTAAAATTATGTAAGTAAATCTACTCATTAATTATGTAGGCTTTTCTATGATGAGTTTAAAATACCCATATAGTCTTCTCTGCAGTAGATTTTAACAAAATTTAAATTTAGAAAATAATAAAAAGTTATCAAAGAGTAAATTGACGACGTGAAGGTTTGAAATTTTAAACTTTTTTATGATAGTCTTCCGTGCTTCGGAGGGCATGCGGTACCTTTGGGTTGATGAATTGTCACCATTGATAAAATAGACTGGCATAGGCGGATCCAGGGGGGCACGGGGGCACGTTTCCCCCCCCCCCCCAGACGGCATAATTTTATGTATATTTTTATATTTTTGTGTGATATGATAACAGTTTATTGTTGACTTTTTTGCCCGTCCGCCCCTTGTTCCCCCCCCCCAGAAAAAAATCCTGGATCCGCCCTTAAGACTGGGGTCACAGGCACATCAGCAGGACAACCTAACAAGCCCCCTACCAGACGTAAAACAAACAAAAAAGCTCACAGAACCAATAGTGCCAAATGAACTTATTGACATGGTTGGTAATAACAGGATTGAAGAAGAACAAAAAGTGCATAGTAGGTTATCCTGAGCATGTAGCATCCGTAGCCTAGTGCGTAGAATAATTGTGTGGGCTTAGAGCCGCAGGATCATTAGCTATACCTATGATTTCCAAACACTTTCAATTTATTTGTGCCGTGGTTCGAATTTCACGAAAGTGACCACTACTAACTTATTATTCGATCTGACGAATTTGATCACAATATTTCATAACATTCAGGCCCGTAGCCAGGGGGGGCACTTGGGGGCACGTTTTACAAGTGCCCCCCCGAAATAAAATCCTGGCTACGGGCCTGATAACATTACATAGCATAGTTGTTTTTTATGCAATACAAAACTATTTGATTTGTTTTATATGAAAGGGCTCAAATTGAACATCCCATTTAAATCAAGAATAAAGATATTGCAAATCTGAAGCGTTGCAAAGCTAATTGATCTAAGTGCCAAAATTTGAAATTTTAGTTTTTTGCATTAAAATGATCTAGATACCAAGGCGAATGCAGTGCTATATGATCTAAGCCACATTTCAATTTATTTACAGTTTGAAATGCGATAACAAGGTGACGCTGCGTCTATGTCAACGCGCCGCAGTCTGTAGTCTAATTAATTCATTTCCAAATTTGTTGTTTTATTTTTTCATTTAAATTTCTCCTGTTGGGTTTAATATCAAAAATGACTTTTAGTTACTTCATGTATAATGTCAATAAAAATTAATATCATATAAAATATAACATTTGTTTTATTACTTTCTAACAACACAGTTTACTACCATTTACTATGTTTAACACCATTTTCCCACAAAAGTACCTTTTGGCGCTTAGATCAATTAGCTTTGCAACGCTTCATCTATGCAATTCAAATCGGAACCTATAACTACAAACATTAAATTTGCTAGGTATATAATTTCGGATTATCGAATATGCTCGGTCGGAGCATAGCGGTCACGCGAGTTGACTATGAACGCTAATCACCCGGTTCGAATCCGAGTGAAGTAAGAACTTTATTTCTGATCGTCTCTCCCCTCGGAAGGCAATAGCAAACCACCGGGGTGTAATCTGCCATGAACGCCTTTAACAATCATTGTTAAAGGTCACGACGCTTCTGTCAAGATGCAATACGACGGAGAAGAAATAATTTCTCAACCATTTTACAGCTTGACCAAATATTCCTTATATTAGTTAGTTCTATTGTTTAATAGTGATGTAGCTAAAATCTTGTTATGATTATTTGCAAATCTATTAAAAATAAGATCAATAAAAGTCGATAAAAGTTAATAAAAAACAAAACTACAAAATTAAAACTGAACTTACAAAATGATCCGCATGAAACGTGTCACAATTAATTTTATGAATTCTATTAGAGTAATTAAAAATTTACAATAAAATTATGTTGTTGCTTTTACAATAGCGAGTGCTTCAGTATCATTTTGATTCAGGGTTATCCAATCCAAAATATTATAGTGATCCAAACAGATGCATTTCCGTTCCAAGGTGGAATAAATCAATAAATCAGGTGGAATCGTAATTCTTCCCGAATGAAAATGTTTGGAGATGATTAAAATAATTACGAACGAATTTCATTATCTATTTATCACCATGGAAAGGGCAAAGGCAATTTCTCCCATGTAGATTTGGCATTGTAAGTTTTTCCGTTAATAATCTTATTTTTTATATTATTAATATATTAAAAGGCGCAAGAAAATATTTTTAAGCCGATAATAATGGACGGCCAATCACCAATGCAATAGAGCGTTACAGAGAGACAGAAAAGAAAATAAACGGAATTTTCAACGACATTCTCATGTTTAGTTTTGGACACCTTGCTAAACAGAACTAACTAAAATGATTGGTTATCAAAATATTACCAAGAATTATTATCAATCGAGGTAAATTACGATACAGCGATGACAAATTAATGTATCATCTTGTGTTAGATTGGATATTATGAGCTACAACAATGCAAAATGTTAGTTTATATCACAATATAGTGTCACAATCCTAATTTCATATTTAATCAGTCATAGGCTGTTATATCGTAATAATAAACTCTGATGAGATCATTATGACATCTAAACTTGTGAATAAGATCAAAACATGTCATTAGTTATGATTTTCTTGAACGTTATGATATTTTCTGGGTAGATTTTCATTGAACTTTATTTCTGAAAATAATCTGTTTTGAACGTATAATAGTAGAAAAATATCTACTTTATAGATTGTAATGAAATGACCAATCCTCAACTATGATTTTACGATGATTAATTTCTATTTATTTAACATTTCCAGAAACTAAAATTTTTTGTAGATATTACTTTTTTAAGTTTTATTTAAATATACTTGAAATTTTTCTTCAAATTTTGAATACTAAGTAAAATTTTTATTATATTTATTTTCCAAATTCAATTTTCTATAAATCTGACAGTTAGATTACCCTTCCTACACGTGTAACGTCATGGTGAACGTTGAGATGGCGGCACCATGACTAAGAATAGAAATTAAAATGAAAACTGGAAAAATCATTGCAGTTTGAATTCATTTTCCAGTGCATTCAAAAAGTGAAATCAGAAAGAGCCCAGATAAATAAAATTGTCGTAATTGCATTTTTTAGTTTAAGACTAACTTATTCTAAAATTCGTTAGTAAATTTTAAATTCTCAATGGAGCACAATATGACATGGTTTAGATTCCACGTTATGATGAAGATCCCTTTCTACTTTGTATAATATAATAAATGTTGGACATAAACTTCACTATAAAATTGTAACTGCAGACATTTTTAAATTTCAAATATTGCAAAGAAAGTATACCAAGAAATCAATAAATTCTTCATTTATTCATGATATTAACGTTGATATTATTATTTGCAGTCCTTGCAGTTATAAATAGTACGTTGTAATTTTCAAATTGAATCGATTGATGCAGAAACTGAATATATTTCACTGTTTGCCGATTTTGAGTTATGCATGAGGAACTTATTTTCAAAACACAACATGTCCAAAAACCTTTTTGCGAGATAAATATAAAAAATGAATTTCTCAATAATGAGTTGACTTATTATTCAAGTAAATATTTTTATTTTTAATAGATATTTAATTTGTGGACATTTCCAATATACTGAGGTAAATAATATTTACTATAATTAGATATTATCTAATTCGTATCTATACATTAAAAATAAAATGAGCAAAAGGTTTTGAACTTGTTGCGTTTTGTTGTTGTTGTTGTTGTGGAATAGATTCTAGATCATCCATTACGGTCCCCCTAATAAATAAAAATATTATTTACAGAATTTTTAGCAATCTTCAATATAAATGCCATCCTGAAATTTTGAGAATTTGCGAATTTAGCTAAAATTTGACACACTTTTTGATTTACTTTTTGATTAGGACTAGAGTTATTATTTTTATGAAGGTTTTGAAACTAATTTGTAGAGAATGTTTTAGACCAGGCCCGTCCAACATACGGACACCGGGCCACTATGTGGCCCGCATTAGTCCTTCATCCGGCCCGCGACGACATCAAAGATGTCAGTCATCTCATTAGGTTTTAACTAAGCTAAGTGAGATAATTAGTAAAACTGAGGCTTTTTTTTAATAAATCATCCATAATGGAACATATTGGGCATTCATTTTGGCCCGCTACGGTTACAAAAATACTAAACCTGGCCCTCCACAAAATTATGTTGGACACCCCTGTTTTAGACTATGTAATGACATCAGTATATCGTCACCCTAATTATCAAACCTCGTAACTCCATTTTTGATCAAAAATGAGATTTTGATGCCATCTGTTAGAGAAAAAAATACTCTATAAATGGAGAAAACCTTGTAACTGCACATAATTTTGTTTTTATATAAGGGAAAGAATAGAAAACTGATGTAGCAGACACGCTTGTATATAAAATTGACTTTTATGTATTTGTTTAATATTTAAGTATTAATAGAACCTAAATTAAATAGAATAGAATAGAATTAAATAGAAAAAATAGAACCTCGTATCTCCATTGATACGAAAATTGATTTGTTTGAATTTTTTATTTAAAATGTTTTTGTGTTTTCTGCAAAAGTAATGAATTTGGAGTTACAAGGTTTGATAATTAGGGTGACGATATAAAATTTTTAATTTTTTGACATGTTGCATTTAAAAATAATAGGCTCCGTTAAGCTCATATCAATTCGACGTAGCTCTTTTAAAATTATCTAACTACAAGCAACCAGCATAGAAGTTGATCATTGGCATGGCACCTTACAATCTCAGCAATTTATTGTCCATCAAATATAAATCCATTGAAAATTTTGAAAATTTTAAAGAATTAAAAAAAAACAAACTTAAAGAATAACTTGGGTTTGCTTTCATTGTTAGCCAAATTTATTGTAATAATATGATAAAGTAACTTGTTACATATTGCAAGACTGGAAGATCAACCCTTTAGCATATTTTAAAGAAGTCGATTTTATAAATTTTAATTTACCCGAATGGCAATAACATACATGAATGGATTAACGAGATTCCAGCTGGTTTATTATTCCAGCGGAAAATTTCAGTAATCCATTCAAACGCGTAATGATTTTTTGGTGGTCTTTATCATATGCTACACCTGTTGAAGTCGTAATAAATGGTTAAATCGTTGACAACAACAGATTGTTGCTATAATTAAACGGAAATGCAAAGGTATTGTAAGATTAAGATACATTATTTTACCAAGAAGATTTTTGTTTATCACGTTTCCTAAAAATATCTCAAATAATTATAATTGGAGTGTAAATGAATGAAGGTCATCGTCACGAGATTTCGGCTATTTTTAATCAATCAAAGGTTACTATAGATATACTTATTTCCTTTCCTCTATTATTTATAATATACTAACATACTGGCAAGGAAAATACAAAAACAAA